>CM017769.1:10100851-10310851 GCA_008009225.1 Acer yangbiense
ACCCACTTGGCATGCCGCTTATTTAGCTTGTGCTATCCCTTTAAATGCTTCAAGGACTCATGATCCGTGTGAATCACAAATTCTTTCGGCCAAAGGTAGTGTTGCCAAGTTTCCAATGCCCTAACCAAAGCATACATCTCCTTGTCATAGGTAGGATAATTCAAGGTTGCTCCACTTATTTTCTCACTAAAAAATGCAATGAGACGTCCTTCTTGCATTAGAACAGCTCCAATACCTATTCCTGAAGCATCACACTCAATCTCAAAAGCTTTAGCAAAGTCAGGCAAAACAAGCAAAGGTGCATTAGTTAATTTTTCCTTAATCAAGTTAAATGCCTTTTCTTGTTCATTACCCCACTTAAAACCCACATTCTTTTTGATAACTTCAGTTAAAGGTGCAGCTAGACTACTAAAGTCTTTCACAAACCTCCTATAGAAAACTAGCCAACCCATGAAAACTTCTCACTTGTCCCACATTTGTAGGTTTCGGCCACTCCTTAATTGCCTTAACCTTTTCTTCATCAACCCCAATTCCCTTAGCACTAACAACAAAACCCAGAAATACAAGCTTATCCGTGCAAAAGGTACACTTTTTTAAATTAGCAAACAACTTTTATGTTCTTAAAACACCTAAAACAAGTTTTAAATGTTCAACATGCTCATCCAAGTTTTTGCTATAAATCAGAATGTCATCAAAGTAAACAACCACAAATTTTCCAATAAAAGCACGCAAAACATGATTCATTAATCTCATGAAAGTACTTGGTGCATTAGTTAACCCAAAAGGCATAACTAACCACTCATATAAACCATATTTTGTTTTGAAAGCAGTTTTCCACTCATCACCTTCTTTCATCCTAATTTGATGATATCCACTTTTAAGATCAATTTTAGTGAAAACAATAGAACCATGCAATTCATCAAGCATATCATCTAATCTAGGAATAGGATGTCGATACTTTACAGTGATATTGTTGATGGCATGACAATCAACACACATCCTGATATGAACCTCACCAAGAGTAGTGAGACCCGGAACCAATATATGGTAACGAAGGATCGTTTTCTAATTCAAGTTTATAAAAACAAAGAAAATAAAGGACCGTGACCCATTATCTATATGGAGATAAGAACCAACGGTATCAAGAAGGTTGTAGACGCCACACTCAAGAACAAGAAAGAAGGTGAGTGATAAGTCATGGTTTGAACGCCACAAGGTAGAACCTTGATAAGTTCATAGTTCAATCAAGAACCAAGAGAAAAAAGTTCTCTCAAATAATATTTTATTCAAAGTCTAATCTCATATTACATCCATTCGTCCCTTATAAACTGAAACCCTAAAACCTAAAAAGGAAATAAATATTTGGCAATTAATGCCTTACAATCAGGAAAATAAATGGCCAATTAATGCCTTACAATCAGGAAAGAAATTAAAATTAAAACATGCAATTAGTTGACTTGCTCCCTATTTGGAAGGATAAATTTTGAAACAAATCAGCCTTTTAATTTGGGAAACAAATCAACTCATTATTCTTTGGAAACTAAAAAGGATAAAGCTGAAATTTGGACTCCTCAGCTCAAGTCTTCGCGCAACAAACTAGATGGCCGATTTTGGGCCTGTTGTAATCTTTTACGGACGCCAGAGTCTTCATAACATCTGTAGGGCTCGGCTTGGGCTTTCCAAAAACATATTATAATAGACGATCCGACTTCGGATGCTCTTTGTAGAGGCCCACGAAGTTCAGCTCGGATTTGGGCCGAACTTGAACTTCAGCAACTCAGAATCAGCCCATCATTAATTGCTTCTTTGATCCTCTTGGCCCCTTGTAATTGGCCCAACCGGAACATGCAATTGATCCTTTGGTGATGCTTATTGATTCTCATCACATCCTCCATGTTCCATCCTTCTCAGGCACAAGCAATACGGGAACCGCACAAGGACTCATACTCTCACGAACATACCCCTTTTCCATGAGCTCATCAACCTGCCTTTGAAGTTCCTTTGTCTCCTCGGGATTACTTCTATATGCGGGTCTATTTGGAATTGGTGCTCCGGGTACAAAATCAATTTGGTGCTCAATCCCCCTTAGTGGTGGTAAACCAATAGGCATCTCTTCGGGAAACACTTCATCAAAGTCCTGCAAAAGTGAAACAACAACACTAGGCAAAGAAGAGTCAATTTCGTTAGTACTAAAACATGCCTCTTTGTACAAAAGTACAATCATTGGCTGATTTGAAAACAAAGCCTTTTTGATCTCACTCTCTCTTGCATAAAAACTCACTTGTTTTCTCTCTCTTTTTTTCTCATCAACCTCTATTTTTTTTTCACTTTTTTTTCATTTTTTGCTGTTTCAGACTCTCTCTCTTTTGTCTCTCTTTCTTTTGAACTCTCACTCTCCTTTTTAACATCTCTCTCTTTTTTTAACCTCACTTGATCTTCATATACTTGTCTTGGGGTTAAAGGTACAAGAGTGATTGGCCTTTTATTAAGTACAAAGGAGTATCTATTGGTATATCCATCATGTGTCACATGCCTATCAAATTGCCATGGTCTTCCCAAAAGGATATGACCCGCATTCATTGGTACCACATCACAAATAACTTCATCATTGTATTTTCCAATTGAAAATGACACCAACACCTGTTTATTCACCCTAACTTCCCCACTATCATTCAACCATTGTAGCCTATAAGGTTTTGGGTGCTTCAAAGTTGTTAAATTCAATTTTTCCACCAAAGTAGTGCTAGCCACATTAGTACAACTCCCCCCATCAATAATCATACTACATACCTTATCATTAACATGGCAGCGGGTGTGAAAAATGTTATCACGTTGTACCTCATCATCTTCCTTGGCTTGAGCACTAAGAGCTCTTCTTGCAACCAAAAGCTCTCCACCTACCGGATATTCAAAGTCACTTGCATCCTCCAAAGGTGGCATGGACTCATCATCAGATTCATCCTCGGATTCGATATCGCCATCATCCTTCAAAACCATTACTCTCTTGTTTGGGCATTGTGATGCAATATGACCTACTCCCAAACACTTAAAGCACTTGATGTCACGGTTTCTAGAAGGTTGAGAATCTGATTTACCTTGATTTAATGTGCCTCCGGCCTTGTGATCTTTGGAAGGTTCGGTTCCTTGGGCCTTGGCCTTGAAACTAGGCTGGTCCTCTCTCTTGCTCCAATTCGATTTCCATGATGATGAAGAACCCGAATTTTGCCCAACCCGTGTCGAACCCCTCCTCTTAAATTGTTGTTCCACTTTAATGGCCATGTGTACCATGTCAGTCAATTCAACATAATGTTGCATCTCCACTACATTTGCAATGTCTCGGTTTAGCCCATTTAGAAACCTAGCCATAAGTCCCTCTCGGTGCCTCCTCTACATCAGCTCGATCATGGCTATCTCCATCTCCTTGTAGTAATCTCTCAACAACACTGAGACCCCGAGTAAGAGTTTGCAATTTTTGAAACAAACCCCTAATAGTGACTTGGATGAATCTCCTCCTCATATACAGTTTTCATCTCCTCCCATGTCTCAATAGGTCTTTCTCTCCATTCCGTCTCCTACTCACAATCAGTTGATCCCCCAAACATAGCATAATCAGTGAACTCTATGGCTGCCAATTTCACCTTCTTCAATTCGGAATATTCATGGCAATCAAACACCAACTCTATTCTTTTCTCCCACTCCAAATAAGCTTCAGGGTCAGTTTTACCTTGGAAGGTTGGAATCTTCACCTTTATACTACCCAAATTATTATCAACCCTCTCTCCATACCTATCTCCTCTATTCCCATACCTATCTTCTCTATTCCCATACCTAACTCCTCTACCTCCTATTCCACGCCTAAATCTGCCAGCACCCACATTAGACATGCGATCATCCTCCTCTAGGTCATTCCCATAATCATCTTCATAGTCATTCCTAGGTAGGTTCCTTTCTCTTCGTTCCACATTAGGAGCCCTGAATGGCCGCTCCCTTTGTGAACTAGACTCCACTTTGTGTAACCTATCATTCATCTCGCCAAACCTATCATTCACCTCGCCAAACTGAATCTCCATCCGCGCCATGTGTTGTTGCATGGCTGTAAACAAACGATCGAGATCTACTGTTTTTGGTGCTTCGTTGGACAATTCCTTACTGTTATCGTGTGACATATTTAGACCCTGCAAAACAAACAAGAATTAGTAAGCCTCACAAACACTCCCTCACGTGTTTACCCTCAAAGATGATGGCACTCACACTCGTGTTTCACACAATAAATTCGGCTTTTACCCTCAGTATGTACTCACCACTCTTGCCTTTTTCCACTCGTAATTTTCTCAAAAGTTCTTATCAAACTTATCAAACAATAATCAGGATTTCTTAGCCACGTTCTCATAAAACAACTCACAACGGAACTGGAATAACATGGACGAATTTCTACTACCAGAATTTTTTTTTTTTTTTTTTTTTTTTTTTGAATGTCACTGCTCAAAACCCATAAGAGAAATAACAATAGGTGATATATTCAACTAAGGGATTGTTCAAATAAAAAAATATTTTGTACTTTTTTTTTTTTTTTTTTGACCTTGAACAACAAGCAAGACCTTTGGTATTTCTTTTTTTTTTTTTTTGTACTGGACTTGACTAAACGAATATCTTGTTTTTTTTTTTTTTTTTTGGATACTAGAATTGATCAAACGGAATCGGAGATGAAGAATAGCTAAGATAGATAAAACCTGATGTTAGAGGCCGAAGCTCTGATACCAAATGATACGAACCTCGTTGATTGTATCACGATTGATGCCTAAGATCGTTCTAACCTCTGGTTTGGATGGAAACCGCAACCCAACACCTATAATGAGATGTGAACCTTGGTATGAAGGAGGACGCCACAATCAAGGATGGAATACTCGATTGATAAGTCAAGGAGGAACGCCACAGAGAAATCTGATAAGTTCCAATTAGTTCTCAAAGAATAATAGAGAAAATTCTCTCAATTTGCATTCAAAATCAAAGCTACCCAAAATTACATCAAATGGACCTTTAAATACTGAAACCCTAAAACTTAAAAGGAAATAAATATTTGGCAATTAATGCCTTACAAACGGGAAAGAAAATAAACTAAAACAAGCAACTAATTGACTTGCTCCCTATTTGGAAGGCTGAAATTTGGAAGCAAATCAGCCCCTGAATATTTGGAAACAAATCAACCAATATTCTTTGGAAAACTAAGAAAAAGGAAAGAACTGAATTTGACTCTCCTCCACACGCCCAAGCTTCTACTTCACGCCCAAGTCTTCTCTTATTCGGCCCAATCAATTGCCTTGATGACGTTAGTTAAGCCTTGGTCTTCATGTGGACTCATCTTGGACTTTAATAATTCGGAATCAGCCCAAGTGTATTGAATCAGGCCATTTAGTGCTTCCTTGAATCTCTTAGCCCTTGCCCTTGTTATTGGCCCAACCGGAGCATGCAATGGATCCCTTGGTGCAGCTTCCTTATTCTCATCAATTTGGATGTGGGTATTTGTTTAAACTATATTATATGTGAATCTACTTTCATGTTCTATTCACTTGGTATTAGATTCTATTCATTATATAATTGGCATTGTATACCACTAGTTGATTATAATCTTGTTTAGGATAATTTGTAATACAATTGATCTTGGATTGACACACTTGATTAGTTCGAGCACATAGGTGAATAAAATAGATAATTGGAGGGTATATTAACCGCAATTATCTAAGCCTTGGTTTGTCCTTAACCGATCCCACCTTTACACCCTCTCTTTAATCGGTTAGGCATATTGGTGAGAAGTGTCTTGGACGGCCATTTCACACTTAAGACTACAAACGGTTTATATTAATAAGATTGGTTCATTAAGGTAGCTTGATAAGCATTGCCCCTCTATGATACTAATTATTTACCCAATAAAAGATAAGCATTGCCCAACATCCGTTTGCAAATCCATCAATCCCTTAGTTCCTCATTGATTGATTAAACTCCATTTTCTTATCTAGGTTGTTGAACATTCTATTTTCCCTATCATTTTTGTTACATTTAATTTACATGTCATGTTTGATGGTTTCTCAAACCATACACTATCCAAACTACTATGTTTTACTTTATTGCATTTTAGACTAGTTAATTAATCCAACTAATTACTCTTATTCCTTGTGGAACGAATCCCTTGCTTACCATTTTACTAATCTTTACATCCTAAGTGGATTTTCAAGTGGTGAAAATTGGTTTTCAAAATAAACATATGTAAGTGCATACTTATTGTTTGACTTATTTCATGACAAACCACATTGGGATTGGTATGTAACAGGTAGCTTAGGATATTGTGTTTGACAAGCTTCCGGTCTTCCCAAGGTGACTTCAGGATCAAGAGCTTCAAAGGTATACCACTTGACCTTGATTCTTGAAGAGATTAGGTGCACACACACACTTGCATGCATCTTTTTATAATGTGTATTAGTTACCATGCATGTGTGTTTCATTGTTTAGTGCATCTATGTCTTTTAGCACACACACACCTTCATTGCATTTATATGATTGCATTTGTGTTTATCTTTTGTCTGTCACATGCTTAGTGATCTTTCATGTTGCTATCCACTTCCATGCATGTTTATTTGATTGCATCTAGCTTATTGAAATGCCATGACATGTTTAGGCATTAGGATGCATTCACTTCCCACACTTGCACTGTTAGGATTATGCTCAATAGCAAGAGTGTAACATTGTAATTGACAATCTTTTCATATTAATAAAGTGATTTCTGGTTTAACAAATCTTATAGCATTTATAGTTTAATATTATAATTGTCAAAGTAAATAATCATAAGGTCTAAAGACTATGAGAAAAGAAGAATTGTTCGTACATCTGGATATGTATGAGGTAGACACAATTCTTTAGTTAGTCTTGAATAATGTTCACAACTTAAGTTAAAGGTTGGGCACCTTTATCTTGTTAAAGTTGTAGAATTCTTTTGCTAGCATTTGAGTGGGATCAAATGAATTATGATGAGTCTGAAATCATCGGAGGGTCTTCGAGTAAAAGAATCTAGTGCACTGGGTGCATTGAATTCGATCAAGCAATGAAAAGCTTTATCTAGAACCATCAATAGATAATAGTCTTTTCATTATCAGGACAATCGGAGAGTCCATCTTAATCCTGAGATAAATGATGGACTTATAGTTGCAAGTGGTATCATTTGAGTTATCAATGAGTACGATTATATAGCATAGTCTATCCTCGATAGTTTGGTGATATTCATTTGTTAATCGATAAAGGACTTCGTTTATAGATATGGACATCGTGGCTCCATTTATTAAATGAGAGTAGAATATCATCATATGGATGTTTTGAGGTATTGGATATTGAATCTTAACGTTAAGTTTTCGATAGAGTCTATTGAAACATGGCTTCTGGACAAGTCAAAATATCCAAGTTCAAAATGTGGTCATATGAGTAAATATGGTAACTTGGAGAGCTATAGGCGGTCTATGAGCTCTTGGCAATTACTGATATACTTCACGAGGATACACCATCTCCAATAAGATTGTCTAGGGTACGAATGAGAAATATTTACTTATTCTATCTTTATTTAAGAGTTCAATTTTAGCTCTTTAGTGGAATGAGTTAATATTAATAGATCGGACCTAAGTGAATCATTTATTGATTGTGATTAGGTTATGTCTATTGAAGCTTAAATTTAGATAGCCCGCCAAGATCCCCAATCCACACGGACTTGCATGGATCACTTGATATCTTCTACCGGACCAATTTATGGGTCCATCTAGAATTGTATTTCATATATTAAGAATATAATTTGCACATTATTTATTTAATGGGCTGATCAATTATATTAATATATTAATTAAAGGCATGTGGGCTTGTTTCTTTTAGTAAGAATGGGTCTGGTTCACATGTGGGCTTTTTAATTAAAGTCTAATGGATTAAATAAAATAAGAAAATAATATTAAGCCCATATATATATGATGTGGGCGGCAAGACTAGTTTTATAGTCTAAAATATTATTTTATTTTATTACTTGATTAAATGGAAATTAATTAATTTATTAGTTAATCATTTAATTGAGAATCAAAATCTTTTTCTGATCAGGAAATATGTTTCCTAGAGTTATACTATTTGTAGTAGTATACTAAAGATAAAAGACTTATTTGGTAAGAAAATAAATAATAAGGTTTATTTATTTAATCAAATAAGGAAGTCTTTTAATAAGTCAATAAGTAATTAAACACTTATGAGTTGTGTTAGGGTTAGGATTCTAAAGTTGATAGGATTTAGGGTAAAGCATAAATCCTCTTTAGTAGAGAATTCGGCCAACCCTAGTCCAACATCATAAGTTGAATTTGGCCAACCCTAATAGAAAAAGAAGAAGAATTCGGCCACCCTATATAATACATATTATAGGATTCGGCCACCCTCTCCCTCAATTGATTCACTTGATCGATTTCTTCTTCTTCTAGCTTGAATCATACTCATAGACAAGGGTTTAATTTTCAGCCAAGACACAAGAGAGAAAAGATTGTTTTATTTCGATAGTATACTATTAGCTTAAACATCAATAGGCTTTTGGTGTATAATTTCGAATAAGGTTCACGCGAGTTTCGATCACTAGATTGAGAACTCAAAAGTGACCAGAATAATCTTTGTTATCTTTTAAATGCTGGGAGACTAACAAATCAGAAAAAAGAGATTTTGTTTTCCATCTTCAAGTACGCAATTCAAAGAAAAGGAGACTACACTCCTAGGTGATTCACGTTCATGATAGGATTAGAAGATCTTGCAGATTACCATCGACGCAAGTTAATCGGATCACGCGACAAAAGGTATTCTACTTTTAATAGTATATATATGTTTAATTAATTTAAGGGTTAAGGTTCATCAAATTATAGAAAATTTTTAAACTATACTAAACTCGATTTTAGTCTCGCTTCCGCTGCGTGACCGTATTTCTCCCTACATGCACTTCATGATTAGTCTTAGTGTGGTGTAATTCGTTTTCGAGATGGTTCAAAAACGTCCGCGCATGCAAGATAGTGTGCTTGGTTTATCGCGAGGACCGCATTAGGAGAATGCCTTGGCTTCTCCATTGTTTTCACCAACAGTGGTGAATCGGCGGTTATTTCAGTGGCCAAACCGCCGAATTGAGCTGGTGCTTTCTACCTCAGTTCTGCGGTTGAAACGGCGGTCATAATTTGACCGCCGAATGATTCCAGTAACTTGATTGGAATTCTACGGTTATGATCGGCGGTCATACCGCCGAATGAAACCACCGATCTGGTTTCTTACGCGCAACGTTTCGTATTCTGCGGTTCTGTTCGGCGGCCTGACCGCCGAATGAAACCGTAGAATGGTGCGTTTCAGGCCAACTTTTCCAAAACGATGTCATTTCATTTTGGTCTTATATATATTCATCTTCTTCCTCCTTTGGCCATTCAAGAGCTCAAAAATATACATTTTAGAGAGAGGAAGAACTCCCCTAGTGAGAGAAAGCTTCAAGCTTGCTTTTTTAACTCTCCAAACCCAAAACCCATCTCCATCTTACATCATTCAACATCATTTGAGCATGGGTCTTCATAGTTTCATGACTAGGTAAGTTAGATCTTCATTAAATTTCATTTATTGATGTTCTTACTCTAGATTAGGTATTTATTGCATGATTAAATACCTAGACTCTATTCATTGCATATATTTATGAGTCTTGATAACATGAATGGGTTTGTATTTTGATAGCTTAATTGATTAGGTCTTTTTTGCCTAAAAGCTAAGTCATAAACATTCTTGTGTGATTTATTGATGACTAGGTTGATAGTTTGTCTTTTAATCAACTAGTTAAGCTTTTGAATGTTTGTGTTGTTTGTTGACAATTATGTTGTTAGAAATCTCTACAACTAATTGAGTTCACATGTATGGACATGTTGACATTGTTTGATAGCTATGATTGTTTTATGATTGATAACATCTAGCTAAGTCCATATGCATTGCATTTAGACATTGATGTGTAAGACTCCTTGATTGCATTTGTTAATTGCATATTTATAGTCCTTGCCATGTTTTATTGACAACTTGTGTTGAGTTGGCTTTCTTTGTTGACAATTAGGTTGTTAGAAATCTCTACAACTAATTGAGACCTCATGCATGTGCATGTAGGCCTTGTTGATAACTAGGATGTTGATTTGCATTATAACATTTAGTTAAGCATATAGTGTTTAGTCTAGCACTCATTGCATTTATGCATCATTGTGATATACACTTAGACTTTTTATTCTCTTCATAGAGTCAAAGTCTTATGGCTTCTAAGTGAAGTTGCACAAGCATTGTACTAGCTCCTCTATAAAAGGCCTACGGGTAGATTAGAAGGTGCTCACGCCAATAGTAGTGGATCGTGGAGATCACTTGAGGGTGTAACCTTCTCTTCATATAGAGGTTGTCTAGGATTGGACTAGGTTCACTTTTAAAGGCCTGCGGGTAGTAGTGGTGGGTTATAGACCGTGAGAGGTTGAGGTCAACCTAGGTTGTAAACACCATTACAATTAGTGGATTCGAGGTTCATGTGTGGCGCACATAACAGCCTGTGGTTTTTCCCGTGAGGGTTTCCACGTAAAAATCAAGTGTTCTTTTATTTCCGCATTTTTACTTGATTTTTATTGTTTGTTGAATTGGGTTAATAGTGATTAATTTTGACTAATTGAAAATTTGGTAATAATCGATTAACAACCCATTCACCCCCCCCCCCCCCCCCCCCCCCCCCCCCCCCCCCCCCCACTCTCTAGGTTGTTTAGACACAAGCGAGTATGTATTTTCAACATTTAAATAGCATTTTGTTAAGCACAAACGGCCTCTTCAAGTGCTGCATCTTCCGAATCTCGCATATGAATTTTCAGGTTTCCCATATTTTCAGAGAGGGGAATCAGGTTGCAGATTCCCTTTCTAAGCATGATTTGGAGCTTTAGTCTAATTCTTGGTGGTTCTCCGCCCCGCCATTCTGTTCTTATTTAGTTGGCAATGACTGCATGGGTTGGGAGTCTTTTCATTTCTCTTGTCGCTTTCTTTATCTTTTTGGTGTGGCCTACATGATTCTTTTTGTTTGGGGTTGTTTTCCCTCTGGATCTTTGTGATTTGTTTCTTTTTGTCACTCTTTTCTTTTCTCTTATCTTTTATATAAATGGATACTGCCTAGGGGTTTTTCAGCATATGATCGCTTGTAATGCTTTTTCCCTTTAGGTCAGTCCAATTTTATATATATATATATATATATATATATATATATATATATATATATATATATATATATATATATATATATATATATAAAGAATCACCGTAAAAGGCATGTGGGTAGTAGGTTTAAGTTACGATCTTTGAGAAGAGTGACTAAGTTGTCAAATTAGGATGTAATTAAACTATCATATAGTGGATTTCTGTGATTAAGTGGCTAGTGAGGCTAGTCCTGTGGGTTTTTACCGGATGAAGGGTTTCCCACGCAAAAATCAAGAGTTATTTATTTACCACATTTTATTTGATTTTTTATTGTTGGTCCGGTCGCCTAGAAGGTTCACATTGACTCCCTAGTAATGAATTTAGTTACACATTATAAAGAAAATAAAGAAAAGAGAAATTGAGTAGAGAAAACCCGAGTGATCATCAAAGAGCTCCTCAAAATCTTCTTTAAGCAAGACTTTACTTGATCTAGTGTGAATCTTCCTCTTCTTCTCTCTAAATCTTCAATGTGTAAAGATGGATGATTGATGATGAGAGTTTGTGTAAAAGTGAGAGGATTTTGGGTTGGTGGTTGGGACCTTCCTTAGATGGTTCTCCTTTGATTGTAGAAAACTCCATGTATTTATAGCTATCTTTTCCTTGTGAGCTTCAAATTCTTTCAAGATTAGGAAATCCTCCAAGTAGGTATTCTCATGAATCAAGGAACAAGATTTCTTTCTTAATTTGGCTTTCCTATTTTGATTATTGACTTTTAATTGAGTTTAGGAAGTTTCCTAAACATCCCTTGGTCTTCTGGTCATTGGGATTTGATTTGGGAAGTTTCTAGACAATTCTGGACCAATTTGGAGTATTGTTCTGCCAAAAATTTGTGTTACTATTAAGTTTTTTTAGTCATGTCGGCATAATTTTATATCAAAATGATATTTCTTTTGTATTGATTAGTTGTCTAGGTTCATGGTTAATCAAACTTCAAAGAAGATTGACAACTCATCAAGCAAAGTGAAGCTTTCAAGAGGAGTATATTTAGACCTCATTCCTCTTGCAAAAGAGTTTAGGCATACACACGCATTGCATCCATATGTGTCCCTGCATTGTTTTTTTTTTTTTGTTTTTTTTTTTTGGTATTCATGGGTGTCCGGGCTAGCTTGCGTGCACCTCGACTAATCCCACGAGGCCCTGAAGTTAACAGCTGAGTAAACCTCCAGTGGCCCTAAGAGAAACGTGGCTGCCAAGGATCGAACCCAGGACATCCGAGTTTATGGCTTACCTCAATGACTAGCGGCACCAACTCCCTGCATTGTTGTGCTCAATTGGTATAACACATACACACACATGACATTTTATTTGATTTTTTATTGTTGGTCCGGTCGCCTAGAAGGTTCACATTGACTCCCTAGTAATGAATTTAGTTACACATTATAAAGAAAATAAAGAAAAGAGAAATTGAGTAGAGAAAACCCGAGTGATCATTAAAGAGCTCCTCAAAATCTTCTTTAAGCAAGACTCTACTTGATCTAGTGTGAATCTTCCTCTTCTTCTCTCTAAATCTTCAATGTGTAAAGATGGATGATTGATGATGAGAGTTTGTGTAAAAGTGAGAGGATTTTGGGTTGATGGTTGGGACCTTCCTTAGATGGTTCTCCTTTGATTGTAGAAAACTCCATGTATTTATAGCTATCTTTTCCTTGTGAGCTTCAAATTCTTTTAAGATTAGGAAATCCTCCAAGTAGGTATTCTCATGAATCAAGGAACAAGATTTCTTTCTTAATTTGGCTTTCCTATTTTGATTATTGACTTTTAATTGAGTTTAGGAAGTTTCCTAAACATCCCTTGGTCTTCTGGTCATTGGGATTTGATTTGGGAAGTTTCTAGACAATTCTGGACCAATTTAGAGTATTTTTCTGCCAAACATTTGTGTTACTATTAAGTTTTTTTAGTCATGTTGGCATAATTTTATATCAAAATGATATTTCTTTTGTATTGATTAGTTGTCTAAGTTCATGGTTAATCAAACTTCAAAGAAGATTGACAACTCATCAAGCAAAGTGAAGCTTTCAAGAGGAGTATATTTAGACCTCATTCCTCTTGCAAAAGAGTTTAGGCATACACACGCATTGCATCCATATGTGTCCCTGCATTGTTTTTTTTTTTTTTTTTTGTATTCATGGGTGTCCGGGCTAGCTTGCATGCACCTCGACTAATCCCACGAGGCCCTGAAGTTAACAGCCGAGTAAACCTCTAGTGGCCCTAAGAGAAACGTGGCTGCCAAGGATCGAACCCAGGACATCCAAGTTTATGGCTTACCTCAATGACTAGCGGCACCAACTCCCTGCATTGTTGTGCTCAATTGGTATAAGACATACACACACATGTTATTGTATGCACATGCATTAGATTTAAATTGACAAATATTGTAAAAATGCATGTTTTAAGACTATCTCTAGGAAATTACATACTTGTGTGTTCTTGTGTTTGTTTGTTTGTATTTTATTGTTATTGGACTTGAATATGTTCTCATATTTTTCATCATTGAGTTTTGAATGTTTCGGTTACTCATTCATAAGTTTTTGAGTTCCGAGTTGGAAGTTACGGAACTTTTCGTGTGTTTAACGTGCATGGTTTCTGTCTTTGCATATAGAGTCAATTTTCAAATTTTTGGTCAAAGTTTCATAGTTGCGCATGTGCATAATCTGAAAACAGAATTGAATTTGAAGTTCGAAGATTGGAAAATGGTCGACTAATCCCACGAGGCTCTAAAGTTAACAACCAGGTAAACCTCCAGGGGCCCCAAGACACTCTCCATTTCATTCTCTCTTTTAAATACATCTCTTCCTCTCATTTTTCAAAATAAGAAAACTAAGTGCAGAAGAATTAGAAAGCGCATTTGCAACCTAATTCCCCGGAAAGCTAAAAATCCATCTGCGAGATCTAGAAGATGTAGCACTACCACGCCTGACCAACCCGCCAAGGAATCATCTTAGAATGAGAAGAAAGAAGCTGAAGCACATAAGAAGAATCGCTCTCAAGCCAGATTTGATGCCACCCATGCTTCCGAGCAAAATTAATGGCCAATGAGGCTGCCAGAAACTTGGCCTCAAACGTGAAAATCTGACCAAGAGGAATAGCAAAGCAACCCTTCACAAAGACTCTACAGTTCCGAAAGATACCACCATAACCACCAACCCCCGGAGAGCCCACAACAGCACCATTTATATTCACTTCGATCCAACCAGAAGCCGAAGGTGACCAAACCACACTCTCAATCACCGGGGCTTTAGAAGGGTGACCCCAAAGACCAAATCAACGAAGAATCAAAAGGTCGTTGATGAGGTCGTTTTCTACTCAACAAAACAATGTATTTATGTGCTCACTTGAAAACCGTGTTTAACTACTTATGATAAAAGCTTAGTAAAACGATAAGCAAAAATTCGTTCTACAGGGAATTAGAGTAATATTTTGTATTAATTAACTAATCTACAATGCAATAATGTGAATCATAGTAAATTGGATAGTGTATGGTTTGAGAAACCATCAAACAATTCATATAAGTAAATGTAACCAAAAGTGATAGGGAAAATAGAATGCTCAACATTCTTAGATAAGATAATGAAATTTAATCAATTAAGAGAATACTAGGGAAATGATGGAGTTGCAAGTGGATTGTGGGCAATGCTCACCAAGCTACTTTAATGAACTAATCTTATACTTGTTAACCATTTGTAGTCTTAAATGTGAATAGGCCGTCGAAACATAACCTAAACACTTCCTACTAAAATACCTAACCGATTAAGGAGAGAGGGTCAAGGTGGGATCGGTTAATTACAAATCAAGGCTTAAATGATTGCGGTTGATAGACCCTCCAACCACCTATCCTATTCATTATGTTTCTAATCAATCAAGGGTGTCAATCCAAGATTGATTGTATAACAAACTATCCTAAACAAGAGTATAATCAACTAGTGGTATACAATGCCAATTATATAATGAATAAGATCTAGTTATCAAATAAATAGAACACAAATAGAGATTCAAAATACAATATAGCTTTAGCAAAACCCAAATCCAAATGTTTCTCACATCAATCCCCTGGAATGGGGATTTAGTTACACATAGTTACAATCAATAAGCAAAGAAGTAATAGATTAGGAAATCACCTTGGGCCTTCTTCTTTATTGCTTAATCCTTCATTTCCTTTTATGCTCCTAGTGCAAAGAATGGTAGATAAGGATGTGTCTAGATGGATGGATGTCTAATGGGTAGTAACAAAGGTAGGGAAATGTAGAGAATGGGAAAAGAGGAATGGTTAGGTGAAGTATTCAAGATTTTGTGTTGAGTTTTTGGATGGAATAGATAGTCCAAGATTAGAGATGGAGGAAGGTGAATGTGTGAAGTATGGAAGAGAAAATGCTAGTCTAAATCTTAGAATTTTGTTGTTTGAAGTGTATGTTTTCAAATGGAAGAAAAGCATCTTTATAGTGGCTCATGCTGATGTGGCGTGTGTCGCGATCGCGTTGTTGCAGTTTTAGAGACTGCGACCCCCCGCGGGAGATGGTTATTCGTCCTTCGATCTGGTTGTCGTGGCTGATTCTCATCTTTTTCGTAGTTGTGAAGACATGGACATCTGAAGGGCGACAATGGGATCCGAGATCTTGAAAGTGGTCAATGTTGGTCACACAATGACACTAACAGCGATGTTGGACCTGATTGACTTCTTAGGTTTTCTTCTTCTCTGTAGCGGTTATGGCCTAACAGCGACACTAAATCGCAACGGCATACCTGATTGACTTATTAGGATTTCTTCTCTCTGTCGCGGTCATGGCCTAAAAGCAACACTAAACCACGATAGGATACCTAATTGACTTATCAGGATTTCTTCTCTCTATCGCTGTTATGGCCTAACAGTGACACTAAACTGCGATGGCATACCTGATTAACTTATTAGTATTTCTTCTCTCTGTCGCGGTTGTTGACACAGGAGTGTCCATTTGCATGACTCACAATCAAGATGCAAAAAGGTTTCAAATTCTCACTTTAATTTGTTGAGCATCAGATCATATTCGAAGGGTAGTTTAGGGACCTCATAACTTTTGATTTCAGAGGGATTGGCTGATGTGTCTTATGTCTTTGGAAAGATCAATGTCTTAACTGCAATTTCTTCTTTTGAATTGCATCGTTTGAAGCTTCCATGAAGGATTTATCACTGTTTTCAATTTCAAGGGTTAGCAGACAACAATTACGGGATTTGAAGAGTTTTTACTTGTTATTTGCATTAGCTTTATTATTTTCTTATAATTTTCTTTTGTCAATTAAATCTCTTATGTTTCCCATGCTTGGAGGTTTGTTCCAAGGCTTGGCTTTATATTTGGTTCTTCTCATTTGTAAACGACAGCTTATGATATTGATTTGAATGAAATATACTCTCTTTGAGTGTTATCCTAACTCTGTATCTCTTTGGTGGATTTCCATTGAGTGGTGAGTTTCCCTTTAGTTCTATATCCTTGGCTGGTTGAGAGGGTGGTGTTTCTATATCCCTTTAGATTAGTCTTGGTGGTGAGCCGTTTCTACTAGTTTACTAAGGGTAGTGATATCTGTATCCCTTAGAAAATTAGTTAATCTATATTTATTTGGTCTTGTGTGAGAAGGACTAGTTTGTTTGTTTCTCTTGTGCGTGGGCTGTCCGTGAGTGTGTTTGACGTCGGTGGATATTGTTTAGGGCTATCCAGCATTAGTTATGCTCATAGCGACGCTTAAACAGCGACAATTACTTGGCTTTATATTCCATGCTTCAAGCCTTCTGTCGCGGTGTGCCTTAGGTGACACCAAAATGGCGACAATGCCCTGTTTCACATTTTTGCACTTTTTGAGTCAAATCCTTCTCCTTCTTCACAAATGCCCTTGTGGCATTAATTAACCTGAAACACTTGTTTAGCATAGTTAGGTCACGGGAAAATGCCCAAGAAAAGTAAAAATAGAAGGAAATAAGGGCCAAAATCATATCTATTTTGGCTCAATCAGTCGTCCATACAATTATGCATACAACCAATCTCTAGGTGATTAGCCTCTGAAACCGCACACCAAACCATAAAAAGGGCGGAGATAAAGTCCACTGACTTCCAATCAAAGATGCATTGATTACGGGCAGTCCACACCCCCCAAATCACTACATGGATAGCCGCCTTCCATAAAATCCTAACCTGCTTACTAAAGGAAACTGACATGGCCTGCAAGAAAAAGGATTGCCAAGTTTTGATAGAGACACGTCGCTGGAAAGCTGACAAAACAGCCTCCTAAAGAGTAACCGCCAGGGACAATGAAGAAAAAGATGATCTGCAGATTCACTACTAACCCCACAAACACTACAACGAGAAGCCAACTGGAACCTAGACCTGCAAAGGCGATCCTCAGTAGGAAGCCTGTTCAACATAAGACACCAGGTCAAAGCTGAGCGAGAGGGAGGAATAAAATGGGACCAAACATCTCTCCACCAAACAACCTGAGGAATATTACGGAGAAATTGGGAATAAATAGCCTTGCAAGAAACACGACCATCCTGAGAATTAGCCCAAACCAGAGAATCCACAACAGGAGAAATCGCAATCCGATCAATCTGAAAACACAGATCCGGGAAGCGCTCTCAAAAACATTGTCTAGCACCCATCTACCCTCATGAATAAAATCCGAGACCCTCGTCCAGAGCGGATTAGCTAAATAATCTGGAATCTCTAAAAGCTCTAAAATGGGAACCTCCAGCCAAGTATCACGCCAAAAGTCCCTCTGAGAGTTCTCGCCAATAAGTATATAAACCTAATTTTTTTGTTTTAAGATGACTATTTCTTTAAAAAAAAAATAATTAAAAAAAATCAACATATAAAATTCATTTAGAGGTTTGAAAAAAAAAAAGTCATTTAGGTTTTAGGTTTCGGTCATTGTTAAGTTTTCAATAAAATTCAAGCATATTCAGTCTTAAATTTTTTTTTTTTATATAAAAAATGACCCTAAGACAAATACCTTGCTTTTGAAAAACTTGCAATGTAATTTTAAGAGGAGTAATTGCATAACCGGCCCCCGAGTTTAGGCCTAATTACATGCATATGGACTTTTTACCAAATATTACACAAACATCTCCTACCGTCAGTTAACTTCCATCCAAACTAACTGTTGACCAGATTTTTAGTATTAAAAGTCAAAAATACTCTTAGTTACTTATTTATACTTTATGTTGTTCCCCTTAAAATAAAATAAATTATATAAAAATGCAAATAAAAAACTTTTAATTATATTTTTTTCAAACAAATTTTAAAAGACAAAAATATATAAAACAAAAAATTTAGACTTAAAAAAAATTAGAAAAAAAGAATTAAAAAAAAATTAAGAATAGAAATGGAGAACAGATCGATCTCAAATACGCCATTGCTGGGACTTGGATCCACAATCATGAAAAACAAAACTAGATTTTAAGTTTAACATTAAAATACAATAATTATTGATGATTCATAAACAAACAAACCACAATTATATTCAATTTTCAATCATCAATAGGATTCCATTCAAGCCACAAGAATTTTAGCAATAAATGGGATTCCACAATTATATTCAGTTTTCAATCATTAATAATCATTGTATTTTAATGTCAAAAACTTCAAATCTAGTTTTGTTTTACATGATTGTGGATCCAAGTCCGAGCGATGGCATATTTTAAATCTGTTCTCCATTTATTTTCTTAAAAAATTTCCTTTATTCCTTTTTCTATTTTTTTTTAAAGTCTAAATTTTTTGTTTTATATATTTTTGTCTTTTAAAATTTGTTTGAAAAAAGTATAATTAAAAGGTTTTTTTTTTTTTTTGCATTTTTATATAATTTATTTTACTTTAATGGGGACAAAATAAAGTATAAATAAGTAACTAAGGGTATTTTAGACTTTTAATACAAAAAATCTGGTCAACAGTTAGTTTGGATAGAAGTCAACTAACGGTAGGAGATGTTTGTGTAATATTTGGTAAAAGTCCATATGTGTAATTAGGCCTAAACACAAGGGAAGTTTGTACAATTACTCTAATTTTAAGAACCTTTATGACCATTCTAAAATATTTAAATGAGTTGAACAATCATGACGGTCGTTGGATCGTAGGGTAACCCAAGAACTGGTAAGAAGGGCTGAATTATTTTTTTTTTTATTTTTTTTTTTCCTTTAAAAAAAAAATTAGCAACCAAATTCAATACAATATATGTAAGCAAAGATAAACAAAGTAACAAAATATAATTTTGCAAGGAAGACGTGTTCAGATAAAACAACACATGTTTTATTAAGCTTAGAACGACACTTGTCAACACTTGTCTACTACGCAAGAGAGTAATCCTTTCTTAGGCCATCTCTAATGAAGAGTTATATGCTTATTTTAACTTTCAAAATCATCTCAAATGGAGAGTTAAAATAAGAGTTAAAATATGTTGAGAGTTATTTTATTGAGTTATATTTAGTAAAAGTGAGAGTGAGAGTTATATGGTAGAACATATTTTTAAGGTAGGGGGGCCTATGTGTTGGATGAATAAAATAATGATATTTTTGGTTTTTTGTGGGACATGCCATAATTATAAGAGATATGAGTTTGTGGGATCCGGTTGGATTTGTAGACCATCGGAAATTGATACAATTTTTCAGACATGAAAATTTGAAATAAATATAATTTAATCCAAAAAAATTTAGAAAAGTTAACAAAATTCCAAAATATATATATATATATATATATACAAAATTATAGAAAAATTCAAAAAGCTTTTCAATGACTAGTTTTCCAAAATTGCCTATATATACTCCATTCCCACCTAATTTTACCTCACATTCATCCATAGTTGGAGTTCCTATTAAATTTTTACATCAAATTAAATTTTTTAATGTTATCAAAGTTGGTAATAATTTAAATATATTAAATATTACAGTAAAACCGTTATATAGTCATAATGGTGGGACCAAACTAATTTTATTACTCTGAGGAGGTTATAACTTAATAGAGGTGTAGTTACAAAAATTATTGTTTTGACTTTGTTATCCTTAGTGTAAGTGGTATCTAGAGGTAAAGTATGCATTACATTAATTTTAATTAATGGAGCATGTCAAATCCAAGGTATAGACATTGATAAAAGAGATAAACATAGTTTTAAAAAAACTAAAACTAGTACATGTATCTACGTAGTATTCGGAATATGCAAAGTCATTTTAAAAGTCTAAAATTTTGCAAATATTTTTTGCAATATACAAATAATTATTACTATGTGGAGGCCAGTTCCTTAAGATGGGACTTAAAAAAAATTATAACTTATTACAATGTGGATTTTATTCTTATTTACAACTAGCCCAAGTTAGGACCAAAAATTTTTATGACTACATAGAGGTTATTCCTATATAGAGTAGAGCTTTTAATGGGAAGATGTTGATCGTTTGGTTGTCAATTAGAAAAAACTTTTTTAAATGGTAGGATTACCAATATATTCAAAAACTATTTAAATTATAGAGTTATATTATACATTTTAATGTTATTAAAAAAACTCAAAAAGATCTACTTGGAAAAGCCTAAAATTTGAGCTTCTCCAAGTAGACGTAAAACAGTTTCTTTAATCATCCAAAAGCTCTACTGAGTGACAACCAAACGAAACAATCTTTTTTTTTAAAAAGCTTTTTTAATTAAAAAAGCTCTTTTAGCTAATAGAGAAGCTCTTCCAAACGAGCACTTATTGTTGTACCATTTTGACGATCTGATTGAGAAATTTACAATGGTATTATTTTTATCAACATTAAAGTTTATAAATTACAATTTATTAACCACTTATTAAAAAAATAGGTATAATTAAATTTATTACAAAAATATCACTCTCATATTTCACTCCTAGCAACACTGGAGTAAAAGTACATATAAGTATCACTCTCAGTCTCTATTGGAGATGGTCTTAGGGCCATTTTGGTATACTGCTTTTAAAAAGTTAAAATCAGATTATTTTATAATTTTGACATGTAATGATGTTTGGTAAAACTTCCAAAAGTGATTAATTGATAATCTGGCAAGTTTTGACAGTGATTTTGAGAAGTAGGTGGGAGGTTATTTTTTGAAAGTGATTATGAAATAATTTATTTCAGCATTTAATGTATCTTTTAAAATATCATTATTATCCTTATGAAATCAAGTTAAAATTATTTATATAGCTTATTTATTAAATATTCTATTTAAATATTGATTTGATTTATAAAATCATTTAAAAATATTTTTATTGTTCTTATGGAATATTTTTTTTTCCAATTTAAATATTCAACTTAAATATTGATTTAATATATATAATTAAATTTTTTTAAAAATGAAATAGGGTGTCCTAAACTCATGTATATTTTAGTCATTGTAATTAATCTCAGCACTTTTGCAATAAAATTACCAAACAAATGTATACTACTTTTGAGTTATACAATAGTTGAAACTATTAATGCGTGTCTAAATATACCTAGGGGGTGGGTGAATAGGTTTTAATCAAATTAATTACTAATTTTTCTTGATTAGTCAATATTCAATAATCACCCACATTAAGCAAATACAATCAACCGAATTTAAGTATGGAAAATAAGAAATTGTATGTTGATTGATTTACGTGAGAAACCCTCAAACTGGACAAAACTCACGGGCTATTGTGCTAGCCACACACAGTCCTCAAATCCACTACTTGAATGAAAGTTTACAACCTAGGTTTTTTGGGTAAGTAAATAGTATAATAGAAAGAGAGAAGGAATGTACAAATACAAGGGGCATACCCCAGGAAGCAAAGAAATAGCTAAACAAAGGCTCAAACACACAAGCAAACAAGCTCAAACACAGAGCAAACAAGAAAGTAAGAGCACATAAAGGGCTCAAAACAAGCTCAAAGAAAAAGAGCAAGCAACAAACAAGAGCAAGGAACAATACAGTTGGAAAGGGAAATCTCCTTCCATTGTTGTCAAGAAGCTTTGTCTTGCTGTGACGGTTTACTATATTTGGAGAGAAAGGAACAGTAGAATCTTTGGGAGTTCTCATAAGTCAAGCATAGTCGTTACCCGTTCCATTATTGACACTATTCCTAGCAGGCTCTTATTTATCAACTTGAAGGATTGGCCTCTTGTTGCTTTAAAATTGCATATCTCTATTGGGTGATTTGTTTGTCATGTTTTGTGCTTGTTTAAGCCTTGTTTAACTCTTACTTTCTTGTTTAGCTCGTGTGTTTGAGCTTTTGTTTTTGCTCTTGTTTTCTTCCTAGGGTATGCCCCTTTGTATTTGTACATTCTTTCTCTTTTCTATGATACTATTTATTTACCCAAAAAAAAAAAAAAAAAAAACAAGAGCAACGCACTAAAATTAATTAGTGTTTACAATCCAATTCAAAGTAATAAGCAAGTGATCCTTTAGATTGATAGAGGAGAGTCGGCAGCGAATGGTGTCAATAATCGAGCGAACAACAACCGAACTAGACTTTTTGGTGCCTTTAAAAATTTGACAATTATGCTCTCTCCAAATATGATAAACAACCACTACAAGACAAAGCTTCTTTGTGACAATAATAGGGGTGTCCCCACTCCAATGGGCAGACGCCAAAGCAATAAAAGCATTCCAACAAAGGCCATTCCATGGAGACCCACAATAGTTCAGAAGTTGAGTCCAAATGGCTCTACTGAAAGAGCACTCAAAGAATAGGTGAGCATGAGATTCAAGATGGGATTTGCAAAGAACACAAGTAGTAACAACCCTTGGGACATATTTATGAATGCGG
The DNA here is from genome assembly GCA_008009225.1 of Acer yangbiense. Lineage (NCBI taxonomy): Eukaryota > Viridiplantae > Streptophyta > Magnoliopsida > Sapindales > Sapindaceae > Acer > Acer yangbiense. The sequence goes on from CM017769.1 coordinate 10,123,877, forward strand.
TCACGGGTGGAGAGCCTACCTCTAACAGCCATCCAAAGGATGAAACTCATTCTCATAATGTTTTGAGGGAACCAAACCAGCTTGAACTAACGAACAAAGGGGTGAGGGGCTTTAAGAGAAGTCGAAGCAGAAGAGGCTGAGTAAATACCATTGGAAGAAGGGAGCCACCGAATACTATCCTCTAGATTGGAGTTAGGATTGTAAGTAGGCATACAACTTCTAATTTCAACAAGATCAATGGACATAGCAGCTTGCCATCTCCAAGAATCACTGAGAACAATGGTATTAACCGCTGCATTGATAGGGAGGCCGGAATCATAGACCACACGGGGGCTCCATTTTGAAAGGAGAGGACCATCCGGATGCCGATTGTCAAACCATAAGGAGGTACTAGAACCATTGCCAATGAAGTGCTGAATTAAGGGATGAACAATAGGCCAAAGATGGAGGAGTTTCCTCCAATTCCAAGAGCAGATATAAGGAGCTTTAGCCTCCCATATGTTAGAGCCTTTGAGGTGATAGGCTTTGATCCAAGAAGACCAGAGATTATTCGTTCCATAAATAAGAATCCAAAGATGCCTAATCATCAGGGCCTTGTTCCAAGAAGAGAGGTCCATGATACTAAGACCACCCTCTTTCTTAGGGAGACAAATATCAGACCAAGAAATTTTAGGTTGACCTCAAGTCAAACCATTATTGGTCACTAACCCTTCCACACTACCCAGCGGACCTTTAATAGTGATCCTAGACCTACTTGCTTGTGCACTAAGTTACTTAGTCACAAGGCTTAACTCACAAAGGAAGAGAACACAACCTAGGTGAATGTCAAATGCATAAATGCTAGGTCAACACATTTAATGCTTATCTAATCATGGATGAACATGTCAAACACTCCTAGATATCATGTGGCTACATGTCATATATAAAACTTAGCTATATAAATTAAATGCAATCCTAGATGCAATAGCTATCACAATACAACAACTCAATCAATCAACTTGTAGATAAAACTTAATATAGATGCATACAAGTTATAAATGAGATTTCTTGCTAAGTAAGAACACTAAAATAAATGAAAATGGTGTTCAACTTACCAAGTCATGTGTGTTGAAGAAGACCCATGCAAGAGCACATCCTAGATGAATCTAGATGATTCTAGATGATGTTTGATGCACATGGAAATGAGTTTAGATGATCAAAGATGAGTTCTTGGGTGATTTTCTCTCTTGTAAAATACTCTATCTTGAAAAAATGATTTTGAACTCTCAACAACGACTTAGAGAGAAAACAATATATATATATATGAGGTCAAATTGATATTGCGGCGTTTTGATCATTTTACAAATATTTTGCCTTGGTCGCTGTACAGCCGCTGTACGTACAATGGTTGTACAGTGGGTCACTAATGAATAAAATCGTGTTATAAAAACCTAACTCGCAAGTGCACGAATCATGATATAAGTATAACGGAAAGTAGGGATCATTCCCACGAGGAAAAATAAATTATCGATTAAACTAATTTTAATTAAAGCTATGCAAGCAATAGTATCCAAGAGATTTGAGATTGATTGATTTAGAACTGAATTATCTAAGAAGGCAGTTAACAAGAATATGTGAATGTGATCAAGAGGTGAGAAGATGTTGGTCATCAATGCTCCCTAACTACGTTTACTCAATGCTTCGAATTGACTTTGATAAAATATGTTAATCAAGTTATGGGTTCGTTCTTAAATTAAGTATGATTGTTACCATATGATGTGTTCTCAATTATAATTTACCTCAAAAACTTGATGTATAAACTACAACCGTAAACCCATTAAGTGAATGAATGAATCAAGTATTCTCAATTATAATTTACCTCAAAAACTTGATGTATAAACTACAACCGAAGACCCATTAAGTGAACGAATGAATCAAGTATTCTCAATTATAATTTACCTCAAAAACTTGTTGTATAAACTACAACCGAAAACCCATTAAGTGAATGAACAAGTGAACCAAAACTTACTTGCAACTTGCTATGATTAATATTACCCATTCAATTGAAGATTGATTGAGAGTGGTGTAAACACACTCTAAACTCAACCATTAAATTCTCTAAAACCCTAAATTCATGTCGAGCATATAACATGCATTAACAAGAATAAATAATTATGACATAGGATGAATTGAATGAATCAAAACTTGAATTAAGAAAATATAGTCAATTCTAACATAGAGCATTCATAGAGGTTCACATTGATTCCCTAGTATGGAGTTAGTTACACATGAAAAGATTAAAAGAAGAGGAGAAAGAGTTAATAAAACCCATGAGTGTTTTCTTCAAGCTTCCAAGTGCAACAATGGTGGTGGTGGTGTGATGAAGGACGACCCCATTGGTGGCCTGTGTCCCGGCTAGTCTGGTTCTCCTCGAAATTAGGGTTTACAAGGGGTTTAAATAGGTGTAGATGCTAGGCCATGTCCTTAAACAACAAAGAAATCTATTCCCTTTTAGAATACAAGCCTATTTGGAATTCTATTTCTTTCCTAATCCATCCAAATTGATTAATTATTGAAGGGAGATAAGGATTAGATGTCTACTTGCTTTACAAGACTCTCACCCATATTCAAGAAGGTAATATTTCCCATTCCGACAACTTGCGAAACAGATCCCGAAAGTATTCACGGATATTATGACTGACTGATCTGACCTTTAGGTACTAAAATAGGCATAACTTCTTCTAGAAATTTTGATCGACAAGCCGTAAATTGGGTTGGAAACTAGACTTCCGGGGTTTCAAATTCATAGTGGTAGGACACACAATTCAATCGGATCTGAGAGATATGGGCCTTGCAATATTGATGTTCTACACTAGCAGAAATTCATCTTTTTGCTCATTTTCTCCAAAATAACATCCAACACCTCTTGAATGGAATATGACATACACATGCTCAACAAACACATAAAATACCTAATTTTACCAGAGAACAAAGCATAAATAATAGGAAATAGGGACCAAAAACTTGTATATAAATAGACTGATCAGTCACCTGGGAAATGAAGAAACATTTCCTAGTGAACTACTGTTCAAGGAGGAGAGATTTGGGCGAAACAAAAGCGGTTGCTCTCGGGTCTAAAATCGTTATTCACCCGCTGTAGGTACAGCTGCTGAATAGCAAGACACCAGCGATTGAAAAATCAATCAGGTGTCCCGCTGTACATACAACATGTGTACAGCGGTGACTATGTAAAAACCCACAATGCCAATAATAGGCGTTGTATGTACAGCGGGCCACCAGCGGCTGTACAATGCCTCTTATAAAAGATGCATCCTAATGCCTAAAATGTCATGACAATTATAAATCAATATGCAAGGAGTTTAAGAACATGAATGTGCATAACATGAAACACACGAAATAAAAGAAGTATGGAAATGCATGAGTTGTGTGTGTGTGTGCAACTAAGTCTCTTCAATACAATTAAGCATAAGTGATATACCTTTGAAGTGCTCTTGATCTTGAGGTCTTGAGAGGGCTTTTGAGTTTGATCACCAACAATGAAGACCTAATCTACCCTTACATAATAACCCCAAATGTGGTTTGTCACCGAAATAAGCCAATCAAAACATGAGGACTTTACAGTAGTTTTAAAAATACAATTCAAAGCATATCTAACGGTGATTGTTATAAAAATTACAGCAATACCAAACTGGGCTTTAGTCGCTCAATATCTGGAGAAAAAGTTGAGGGAACCATAGAAAAAACAATTGAATAGTGGTTGCTGCTACAGTAATTCCGTTGATGCTACAATGCCGCTACAGTAATTCCATCGTTGTTATAGTATTTCTGTTGCTGCTATAGTGCCCCATTATAGTTTCCCCATCGCTGCTACAGTGCCTGCTACAGTATTTTCATCGCTGCTACAATATTCCGCTTTAGGCTTTACTAGGGTTTTGGTAACTACTTGGGTTCACGAAATTAAGGTTTTGGCCGATATCAAGCTCTATGGATCCTATGTGCATGGAGGCCGCTTTGTCTCATTCATCTCCAGTAGCGGTGTCGAGCCCTGTGGTGGTGTCTTACTCCTCGATTGGTCAGGTTGGTCTAAATATGGTGAGTGGAGTGACTTCCTCTTCTTAGATTGTTCCTCTCGCATCTGGTGAGGTGTGTTCATTGGTTGGTGAGCTGATTCCTCCTCAGCATGAGGGGGGTGTTTCGGTGATTATTCAGGATTCAGGTACAGGTCCCATTCAGAGTTCAGAGCCTATAGTTCAGGGTGGTAAGTCTTTTACGGGTCTTTTCAAATCCTCTCATGTTGAGACTTTACTGGTGCCATCGGTGTCCTCAAAGAAGGGGGGTATGTTTCGGTTCGGGTGGATCTAGTTGCTTATCAGGCGGTCTTGAGTTGTGTAGGAATTCTATTATTGGTCGTGTGGTGCTTTCTAGTGGTGAACGGCCCTTGAAGCTTGTGGATCTTAAGGCGAAACTTAGCAAGCATTAGATGCTGAATTCTGATTAGTGACTTATATCTCTAGGGAGAGGCTATTATTAGATTCTTTTGAAGTCTTTGTAGGGAAGAATACGGTCAACGCAGTGGAAGCGAGACTAAAAACAATTTAGTATATTTTAAAATTTATATATATATATATATATATATATATTAATAAAAGTAGAATACCTTTTGTCGCGTGATCCGATTGACTTGCGTCGATGGTAATCCGCAAGATCTTCAATCCTAGCACGAACGTGAATCACCTAGGAGCGTGGTCTCCCTTTTCTTTGAATTGCGTACCTAAGGATGGATAAACAAAATCTCTTTTTCTTATCGTTAGTCACAAAACATCCAAAAGACTACAAAGATTATTCCGGTCACTTTTGAGTTCTCAATCTAATGATCGAAACTCGCGTGAACCTTATTCGAAGTTGTACACAAAAGCCTATTGATGTATAAGCTATTAGTGTACTATCGAAAATAGAATAATCTCTTCTCTTTTGTGTCTTGGCCAAAAAATCAAACACTTGTCTATGAGTATGATTCAAGCTAGAAGAAGAAGAAGTTGATCAAGTGAATCAATTGAGAGAGTCAAGCCTTTTGTGGCCGAACCCTATAATGTGTATTATATAGGGTGGCCGAATTCTACTTCTCTTTCTACTAGGGTTGGCTGAATTCTCCTTGTGATTTGTATTAGGGTTGGCCGAATTCTCTACTAAAGAGAGTTTGTGCTTTACCCTAATTCCTATCAACTTTAGAATCCTAACCCTAATTCAACTCATAAGTGTTTAATTCTTAATAAAAGACTTTCTTATTTGATTAAATAAATAAACCTTATTATTTATTTTCTTACCAAATAAGTCTTTTATCTTTCGAATACTACTACCAATAGTATTTAACCTAGGAAACATATTTCCTGATCAGAAAAAGGTTTTGTTTCTTAATTAAATAATTAATTAATTAATTAATTAATTCTCATTTAATCAAACAATAAAATAAAATAATACCTTAGACTAATTTATTAGCCTTGCCGCCCACATCATATATATATGGGCTTAATATTATTTTCTTATTTTATTTAATCCATTAGATTTTAATTAAAAAGCCCACATGTGAACCAGACTCATTCTTACTAAAAGAAACAAGCCCACATGCCTTTCATTAATATATTAATATAATTGATCAACCCATTAAATAAATAATGTGCAAATTATATTTCTTAATATATTAAATACAATTCTAGATGGACCCATAAATTGATCCGGTAGAATATATCAAGTGATCCATGCAAGTCCGTGTGGATTGGGGATCTTGGCGGGCTATCTAAATTTAAGCTTCAATAGACATAACCTAATCACAATCAACAAATGATTCACTTAGGTCTGATCCATTCATTTTAACTCATTCCACTAAAGAGCTAAAATTGAACTCTTAAATAAAGATAGAATAAGAAGATGTTCCTCATTCATACCCTAGACAATCATATTGGAGATAGTGTATCATCGTAATTAATATCAGTAATCGCCAAGAGTTCATAGACCGCCTATAACTCTCCAAGTTACCATATTTACTCATATGACCACGTTTTGAACTTGGATACTTTGACTTGTCCAGAAGCCATATTTTCAATAGTTGCTATCGAAAACTCAACGTTGAGATTTAATATCCAATTACCTCAAAACATCCATATGATGATATTATACTCTCATTTAATAAATGGAGCCACGATGTCCATATCTATAAATGAAGTCCTGTATCGATTAACAAATGAATATTACCAAACTATCGAGGATAGACTATGCTATATAATCGTACTCATTGATAACTCAAATGATACCACTTGCAACCATAAGTCCATCATTTATCTTAGGATTAAGATAGACTCTCCGATTGTCCTGATAATGAAAAGACTATTATCTATTGACGGTTCTAGATAAAGCTTTTCATTGTGATCCAGTTCAATGCACCTAGTGCACTAGATTCTTTTACTCGAAGACCCTCCGATGATTTTAGACTCATCATAACTCATTTGATCCCACTCAAATGCTAGCAAAAGAATTCTACAACTTTAACAAGGTAAAGGTGCCCAACCTTTAACTTAAGTTGTGAACATTATTCAAGACTAACTAAAGAATTGTGTCTTCCTCATACATATCCAGATGTACGAACAATTCTTCTTTTCTCATAGTCTTTAGACCTTATGATTATTTACTTTGACAATTATAATATTAAACTATAAATGCTATAAGATTTGTTAAACCAGAAATCACTTTATTAATATGAAAAAGATTGTCAATTACAATATTACACTCTTGCTATTGAGTATAATCCTAACAGTCTCCTGCTGAGAAGAATATTGTTTGGGGGTTAGGTTCAGTTCATCTGAAGCTAGGCATATTTTGCCTTCACCCTTGGGTCCCGGATTTTGGTTTTCAGCCTGTTCAGACTCATTCTTCTAAATTAGTTTATCGCCTTATTATGACACCTTAGTTGAAGGTCCCATTATCCAATTTTTTTCAGCTATTCACCAGGATCTATGTGGTCAAGATTTGGTGGTTGTCCATACTTCAGTATGTTCTAATTTGATCTCGGGTTCCACTTCGTCCATTGGTTTTGTTCTTTCTTCGGATCCATCTTTATCTGTTGTCTCAGCTATTTCAGTATTGGTTTCGAGTTTGGTTCCTTCGATGATTTCTCGGGTAGTGCAGATTAGAGATGGTTTAGGATTTGATGACAGGGTCACTGATTCAGTTTTTGTTTCTAGTTCTTCGATTGTTGATCCTTCTATTAGTTCTATCAGTTCGACTGTAAATGTGGTGCATGATTTGATGACTGTTGTCCAGGGATCTTTAGTGGTCAATTAGATTCACTCTATAGTCTCCCTATGGTCTCTACCATTTTATCTAGGTTATCTTCTTATCTGGGTCATATGGCTCGTCGGCAAGTTAGGGTTCAAGAGGTTTCAGGCAATCAATCATCTGAGGAGGTAGTTGTGTCTTTAGCTTCGAATGTCAATATGGATCATAGTGGTTTACGAGATGGATCTGGTTTTTCTTGTTCTTCGGTTGTGGATCCTAGGGTGCAGATTCGAAGCTCGGGTCAGTTTGTCAGAATCTCAAGCCGAGCTTCACCTCATTGTAGATTCTTCATGGGCTTCCCAGGTGCAGGAGGCTAAGTTAGCCGATGCTGATGTTGCTCAGAGAGCTTTGAGGGTTAAGTGTAGGTTGGCTTCTTTAAAGTCTGGATATTGGGCTCTTCCGACGATTTCTGATGATTAATGCTCTCTTTAGTCCACAAATAGACCTTTGCAATTTGTAAACCTTTTGCTCTTGATCTTGGGACACGAATCCCTCCGGTTGCATCATGTAGATGCTCCCATCAAGATTGCCATTTAAAAATACAGTTTGACGACAATTTGCCAAATTTTATAGTTGAAATAGGCTGCAATGGATAATAGTACCTAATAGACTTAAACATAGCCATTGGCGAGAAAGTCTCTTCAAAATCGACCCCCTTTGCCACTAGCCTTGCTTTGAAGGTCTCTACCTTCCTTTCTACTCCTCTCTTTCTCTTGTAGATCCACTTACACCTTATAGGTTTTATCCCATCAGGTAAGTCTACAAGTTCCCAGACTGAGTTGGAGTATATAGACTCAGATTCATTACTTTAAGCAATTCCTCTTTGTCAGAATCTTCAATTGCATGTTTAAATGACAATGGATCATCCACACTATCATTAGAGACAACACCCACCTTGTGCCTCTCTAATACCTAAATAGCGATCAGGTTGTCGTACAACTCTGTCAATACGTCTAGGTGGTAGTGTGTTCTAACTAGGAATCGTCTGACTATCAAACGTTGATGGAACAACAACTTTGTTAACAACTTTTTTTGATTGATCACTGGTCGAACTAGGTTGTAATTCATTTAATACTATCTTACTTCAAGGCTTATGATCACTCATATAGTTTTCCTCAAGAAACATTGCGTTTGTCGATACAAACACTTTGTTATCTTGAGGACTATAAAAGTATCCTCCTATAGTCTCTTTGGAATAACCTACAAATAGTCATACATGTGAACGAGGTTCCAACTTTCCACATCTATTCTTTAGCACATGTACTAGACACCCACATATGCGAAAATGTCGCAAACTAGCTTTACGACCATTCCACAACTCTAGAGGAGTCTTAGGAACAGATTTGGATGGAACTACATTCAATATGTAGGCCGCCGTTTGTAGTGCATAACCCCAAAAAGAGTTTGGTAATGATGAGAAACTAATCATAGATCTCACCATTACCATCAGGGTTCTTTTTCTTCTCTCTGCAACACCATTCTGTTGTGGTGTTCCAGGAGCTATGAGTTGGGATACAATCCCATGCTTAACCAAGTAATTCTCAAACTCTTGGTCAAGATACTCACCTTCATGATTTGATCATAGAGCTTTGATAGTTTTACCTAATTGGTTCTCAACTTCAGCTCGGAATTCTTTGAACTTTTCAAAAGTTTCTGACTTACATTGCATTAGGTAAACAATTCCGTATTTAGAGTAATTGTCAATTAAGGTGACATAAAACTCATAACCACCCCTAGCTTTAACATTCATAGGTCCGTAGACGTCTGAATGTATAAGCTCTAATGGTTGTGTGGCTCTAAGCCCTTTTCTAGTAAAAGGTCTCTTGGTCATTTTACCTTCTATATAAGACTCACATACAGGTAAAGTGTTGATCTCTAACTGACTTAAAGATCTGTCTTTTATTAGTCTATCTATCCTGTCAAGGTTGATGTGGCTAAGTCTTAGATGCCACAGATACGTTTCATTATCTGGAGAAACCTTTTGTCGCTTTGTTTTAAGTTTTTTAACTTTAAACAATTTAGTATTAAGCAGTGATGTATGGAATGATGGTCTTAAAACATACAAGTTGTTTTCAATCAAGCAAGAACAAATATTCAATTCGTTTCAAGAAACAATAAATGATTTATTATTAAAAGAAACTAAATATACCAGTAGCTCCACCCATTGGGGTTAAATTTCTTGAAAATCCAAGAATGTAATAAACATTATTTAAAGAAAAAAAAAACTATTAAATTGAAGTTTGACTTCTCCCATTGCTCGTGTTGAAATGACATCTAATGTTCCAACGTGTATTAAGAAGGCACCCTCCTCTAGCTCTGTCCAAGAATCAGTCAACTGTAAAGAAGAACAAACATGGTTAGTGCCTACTTAGTGGCCCCTGAATCTACTATCCAAGGTGAAGTATCATCTTCCACTAAACAAGATTCGGTGACAAGTAAATCTGATTTACCTTTCAGTTTCTTCTTATTGGAGAGCTTATCGAGGTACTTTGGACAGTTCATCTTCCAATAACCAACCTTGTCGTAATGGAAACATTTTCCTTTTGCTTTGTCAGTTGTGGTGTTCTTCTTCTTCTTTTGAACTTGCTTTTTCTTGGGCTTAGCCTTTGCTTTGCCAATAGACCACTTCCTCTTCTTTGATCCAGAAGAAGATGGTTCAACAACATTTGCCTCACCGGTCTTACCTTTGTTATCCTTTGTCATTGACTCAAAGGTTGTGAGCTCATTAAGACACTAGGTCAGACTGAACTTTAACTTGTTCATCCCATAGTTGCTTTTGAACTTATCAAAGCTCTTTGGAAGAGCTGTCAGTATGATGCTCACCTGGCTAGGCTCATCTATGGCCCCACTATTGACTTCAGCTGTATTGAAATGGGACATCATGCCTAGGACATGTTCCCGAACTGATGCTCCCTTCTTCATGCGAGCAATCATTACGGAATGAACAACTTCTTGTCACTTTTGCTCAGAAGGTTGCCCAAACATGGCCTGCAATGACTCCATCATCTCATATGCTATAGTTATTGTTTCATGCTTCAAAACAAGCACACTGGTCATGCTAGCTAGCAAATAAATACGGGCCTTTTCATTAGCTGAAAACCATTTCTCGTAGGCCTCACGAACAGTTCGTGTTACGTTGGCTGCAGGTTGTGGATGACTTTCCTCCGTAAGAACAAATTATAGGTCTTTGGTGACCAAGATTGCATTAATGTTGTTTTCCATTTTGTGAAGTTCTCCTAAGTTAATTTGTCATTCACAAGAATTTGAAGTAAAGCAGAAGACATTTCTGAAATAAACATAAATTAAAAAAAAATCATTCATTAATACATTCAAATCATATGTAAAAAATTCTTCATATAATTAAACATGATGCATGAACAAGAAAAAAAATCTCTAAAAATGTTATTGCGCCACGACAATCCAACATACAACAAGCATGTGCTGCCTTAGGGTTGGTCAAGTACTTGCATGTAGGATCGAGACATTCTCAATCAAATGATACACCAGAATAACTCTTTATTCTTATATCATTTAACCATCGTTTATTTTAGTCAGGATCTTAATTAACCATTTCATTTAAATCCTTGTGAACGTAACCCATCATTTCAGATCTCATGAACTTAATTTGAGAATTGCTGCCTTAGGGTTAGTCAATCCCAAAATATATTTAGAAATCATATCCGTTAGGAAGTTGACCTCGATATTAACTCTCATAAACACCTTCCTTAGGGAGGATGAAAACAAAGCCGTCTTGAGGCTCCACTTGAATCTCACGGTGTTGAACTAATGGTGGAGACTGCGGGATATAATGTTAAATATCCCTCTCCCATTCACTATTTTACGGTTAGGGTTTTCTAATTTTAATGCACCTAGATAAATGTAGATTTAACGGCTAAGAAGAATCTAGGTTTCTAGGTCATTTTAATATGTTGCTAGAATCTTATTCTATTAACAAATAATAAAACTATCTGATTTTTAACAATTAAAAAATTAGTTTATTAATGGAATTCTAATCTATGTAAACTCTTTTACCAAGACTAGAATTAATAACTAAAAATGTGATTTCATCAATTAAACATTAAACACACTAGCTTTTTTCCAATTAAACACACCACCAATTTTCATCAATTAAACACACCACCAGTTTAATTTCTAGTGTGTTTAATTCCGGTGTGTTTAATATAGTGAATGGGTAAATTTATCTCTTTAGTGAAAAGTTTAGTAAAAATAATAAAAACACTAATTCCGAGTAAAAATAAAAATCCCTTTATTTATTTATTTATTTATTTATTGTGTGGTTAAAAAGTGTTATTTCCTCTAATATATATATACGGTCCCAAATGTAGTTACATCAGTGCGTCCTGATGTAACTACATTAGTACCAATGCATATTGACCATTGATTATGAAGAAGTTTTGACAAGTGCATACACTTTGAGTCAAAGTATGTATTTTTAATGGTCCACATCCAACGCACTGATAAAGTTTTATAAGTAGGCACTGACTTGAACATTTGTGTATATATATATACAGTCTTTCTACTATCAGTTCGTCCTAATGTAAAATATATCAGGATGAAGAATGTGGACCATAGATTATGGACAAGTTTTGACAAGTGCATACACTTTAAATCAAAGTATGTAAATTTAATGGTTTACATTTTTCGTCCTGATATATTTTATATCAAGACGAATAGACAATAGAAAAATTGTATATATAGTATACACTTACTATTCTACAACTACAACGCCACTCCAAGCTGATCTGAACCCTTGGTCTCACACCACCCACGACTTACACGTGTCCATATTTTGACACCAAAAACAAAAATTGAAAAAAATTAAGATTGATATGATAATTGGTGATTTGAACGGTCGAAAATTTTCAATATTTTGAAAAGGACGCGGCCCGCCGGTTTTGCATGTTCACGACTTCACGTTAACTCATTACAAATACACTTAAAAAATAATAATAATAAAACAAAATTCTGTTTTTAAAATTTGAAAACAATCGAAGCCCTCCTTCGCAGCCCGCTCTCTCCCATTTTCTTTTTCTTTCTAACGACTCATATATATACACTGTTTTGAAATGTCGAGATATACAATCTAGGCCGAACATTGAAGCTCAGATCTATTCTCTCATTCACTTTTATTTATTCGCTCCAAGCCTCTCCGGGTTTAGGTTGTCATATCTGTAAGCCCTCCATTGCTGCTTGCTCTCTTTAATCTGATATTTTTTGGATGTGAATTATATTGAATCTGATAACCTTATTTGAAGAATTCTAATATTGTTGGCTTTTTATTTATTTGTTTTTCAGATGGATTTTTGTCTGTGTTTGTTTATTTGGGCTCTAGAAATGCAAATTATGGTGTTATTCTGTGTCTATTGTTCAAATTTTCATCTGGGTTTGTCTCAAAATCTTTAAATCTCAACTGGGTTTGTCTTAAAATCTTTAAATCTCAACTGGGTTTGTTCACAATCTCTAAATCTCAACTGGGTTTGTCTCAGAATCTTTAAATCTCAATTGGGTTTGTCTCAAAATCTTTAAATCTCAACTGGGTTTGTCTTAAAATCTTTAAATCTCAACTGGGATTGTTCAAAATCTTTAAATCTCAACTGGGGTTGTCTCAAAATCTTTAAATCACAACGGGGTTTGTCTCCAAATCTTTAAATCTCATCCGAGTTTCTAAATTTTCGGTCATATTCTTTCTGTTCCATTATCAAGAGATTGATTTTGTATGTATTGAAGAATGTTTAAATTAGATTGATAATTTGATCTAAACCGATTGTTATTTGTGTTTATTATTGCAATCTATGTACAAATTGGTGCTTGTTTGCAACTTAGTCTAGCTGTTACTTGATTGGTGCTTGGTTGAAAGAATTGACTGCTCAATCTTTAAATGAACATCTGAACTGGCATATAGGTGTATGAGATTTCATTGAGTGGAATTTTCACTCCCTAGGTCCACTAATAATGAAAATTTTGATATTTCAATTTTTTTAAGCTTCTTTTCAATAATTTTTGGGCTACCAAACAAATCATTGTAAGTCAATTTTTACACCAAGAAACAAACAAGTTATTTATATTTACAAAGAAACACTGTTGCAAATATCCCAGATTAATCCTGTTAAATGGATTTGTTCTATCGTTTTTCTATTCACATTGTTTTGCAGACTATTTTTTGTTGACCATTAATGTTTTGATTGCTATTCTCACAGAATGGATTCACTCCCAGATGCCATTATTCAGTACATTTTGTCACACATGAATAATGCCCGTGATGTAGCAATTTGTAATTGTGTGTCAAAGCGATGGAAGGACTTGATTCCTTATCTTAAAAGCCTCTACTTTCCACGCAACTCTTTTGATAACCACAATTGTAGAGGTAGCTCCGATCATATTGTATGGAAGATGATATCATCGGTTGATTGTTTAGAGGATCTTGTTGTGTATAGTCCATTCTCTAGTGCAGGCCTTGCCTCATGGTTATTGCTGGCTGGTTCAACTCTTAAGCATCTTGAACTTCGGTTGGACAATCTTGCTGAATTTCAGGCCTGTCTTGAGAGTCCCTCAAAATTAGACTGCATTAGCAGTGCAAAGAATTTGGAGTCCCTAAAGCTGTGGGGAGTGCTGATGATTACTTCTCCCAATTGGGATGATTTCCAAAATCTTCGGAACCTTGAAATAGTTGGTGCGAGATTAGAGGATCCTGCATTGTCCACTGCACTTAGGGCTTGTCCTAATTTAACCAAATTGTTGCTGCTTGGTTGTGAAGGGGTTACATCACTTTCGGTAGAGTTGCCACACTTGGAGCAGTGTAAGCTGGATTTTTATGGTGCGGGTAACAGCTCGCTTTCTCTCTCTTGTCCGAAAATTGAATGCCTTGAGGTACAGGGTTGTAGCTGGATTAGGGTCCGAGAGACAGAATGCTTGAGGAATCTTTCAATTTCCAATAATGCTGGTAATTTTTCTTCGTTAGATTTTGCTTATTAAAAACTTGCATAATTCTTTTTCAATTAATGTCCGATTTTTCCTTAGTTTTGCTGACTTATATAATCAAGGTTCCTGATTATTCAAACTATGGATGTAATTGATCTAATGTTCTTGCAAATGATTTAGGGAGAGTCTACATGGTTGATTTCGGGAAGCTAGCTGCACTTGAATACTTGTCTATAAGGGGAGTCCAGTGGTGTTGGGATGCTATATGCAAAATGCTTCAATGGTCAAGTGAGGTGAATCATCTCTACATGAAGGTTGAATTCACCGGGGACTTTGATACCCTTCAGCCTTTTCCAGAGGTTGACTTTGTTGATTTCTTTAATAATCATCCCAAGTTGCAAAAGTTTGACATCCATGGGGCCATGTTTGCTGCACTATGCCAGAAGAATAGCTTGAAAAATGTGTGTAGATGATCTTGAACTGTTGTCAATTATCTGCCCAAGTTAAACCTTATGATTCCATATATTTATGAAGATACACTTCTTAACTTTTGCAGGTGGAGTCGGGTTTTGTAATTCCTTGTCTGGAGGAGGTGGTGGTCACAGTGAGATCACCATTGAATGCTGAACAGAAAATGAGCACTCTAGAGTCACTGTTAAAATATGGAAAGAATTTGAAGGCAATGGTAGTAAGAATTCTTCAGATGAAGAGCAGCCACAGCAGTTCAGACGATTTCTTTGATGAGATTTGCAAGTTTAGATGCATGAACCGCAAGATAGTTCGAATCGAATAAAGCTTATGCAGGGCAATTCCTTTTTTCATTTATTTAATTTTAATCCACAATATTACCTTTTAGTTTCCTGATTAACAGTTTTGACTGCTGATTTGATTAAAACTTTGATCATTCTCTAAAGATTGATCTGATCTTTACATTGTATCTTCAAATCCTTGCTTGCTGGTTTTTGCTAATGTTGCTGTGGTAGTTAATATGCTCATAACAATTTCATCCTCATTAACGAAGTTAGTCTCAAATTATTCAGTCCAGGAAAGAAAAAAATGAAGTTGAGGAAATTCATTGTTTTGATTTGTTTTTGCTTCATTTGTCTGGCGTAAAGAGAAGCAAAATATATTCAGCCGTAGGCTATCATAATATGGAACACAGAATTGTTTTGCTTACAAAATCAATGATGGATGCATTAAAACTGAATTTCTTTTTAAGATGGGACATGGCGATTGTTTGGCTGAAAATGCATATCTTCTTGTGTCTGATAACATGTATCATCTTGGTGTTAGAGCATCTCCAATGGTATAAGCAAATTTGGATCCTTCAAAGTTGCCACCACAGCGTTTGAGGATTGTTTCCAGGAATTGTTAAATTTGATGATTGTGTAGTTCACAATGGTACACTTTATCAGAATTAAAAATCTACTTTATCTAAATACAAAATCTACTCCTGTCATATATTTTTCACTATTCCTATTCATTTTTATTTCATTGCTCCTGTTCTAAAAGCTTTATATATATATATATATATATATATATCATATCAAAGATATTAAATACTCTCTTTTTCTTTCTTTGCTCAATAAAATGATGGATTTCTCTTTGAGTTTCTTTCATCACTAATCTAGTAAGCCTCAAATCAATTCTAACCCTAATTATAGTAATTTGTTTGTTCGACCTAGTTAACTTTTTCATTTATTATGTTGTAGTTTTTTTTTTGTTAAATTCATATTTTCTCAAATGGATCTCAACTTCCCTGAATGTTATGATGAAACATTGGAAACACAAATTGAATTTCAAAACGAAATATACAGTCAAAAGAAAACAAGGAGTGTCAACTACTCACATTTTAAGGATCTCGCTCTTACACGTGCTTGGTTGAATATATCTGAAGACAGCATTGCAGGAATAGGTCAAAAAAGTCCAAGGTTCTAGGGGCGTATTTTGGCACAATTTCATCAAATTCTTGGCCACCAAACGAATAGGAACATTCAAAGTCTTGCAAATCGATGGCTGAGCATCTCACATGATGTTTCTAAGTTTTATGGACAATACAACAAGGTTGGACGCTTGAATCCAAGCGGATGGAATGATCAAATGAAAGTAAGTGTTTCTAGTTTACAACGTTATGTCATTAATTATTATTAAAAATCAGAGATTTTAATTTAGCAATCGGTAATTTTATATATAATGCATATCTAAAGTATATGGATGCTTTGTTTATAGAATTTAACGATTGTATTTAACACTTATATACAAATGTTTTTGTAAGCTTGATGAAGCAAAGAAACAATTCGGTGTAATTGAAGAGTCTTTACGAAGTAAGCTAGTGGAGTTTTATAGTTTTAAGTTTGAAGAATGTTGGAAGATTATGAAGGATACTTCCAAATGGAATGCATATTTACTTGAAAGAAACCAACCCAAGAAGCCGAAAAAAAACAACCAAGCCAAATGAACAAACTACTTATGTCAATAATTTGAATCATTCAACATCAACTTCAGCGACACCGGCTCCAGTCGATGAGGATGTATCGCCAATTATTGCAGCAAACTTGATGCGCTCCGAAGGTAGACAAAAGGCTAAAGCAAAGAGAAAAAAAGAAGGCAAAGATGATGATGCGAGCGTGATCCTAAAAAGCATTAATGAAACACTCAAGGAAGCTGCAGAAATTGAGAAAGAGAAGTATAAGGCTAAGAAGAAAAGAACAAAATTGAAAGTGATGAGTCAATCTACAGTAGGACTTACACATGAACAACAATCATATTTTAAGTTGCAACAATCCATGATTGATGATGCCGTTTTGTACTCAATAAATCAATGTATTTATATATTCACTTGAAAGCCATGTTTAACCACTTAGAAATCCACTTGGGATATAAAGATTAGTAAAACGGTAAGCAAGAATTCGTTCCACAGGGAATTAGAGTAATTAGTTGGATTAATTAACTAGTCTAAAATGCAATAAAGTAAATCATGGTAGTTTGGATAGTGTATGGCTTAAGAAACCATCAAACATGACATATGAATTAAATGTAACAAAAATGGTAGGAAAAATAGAATGCTCAACAATCTTTGATAAGATAATGGATGTAATCAATTAAGAGAATACTAGGGAAATGATGGAGTTGCAAATGGATTATGGGCAATGCTTATCAAGCTAACTTTAATGAACTAATCTCATACTTATGCACCATTTGTTGTCTTTCTATGGCGGTTTACTCTATTTGGAGAGAAAGGAACAATAGAATATTTGGGAGCCCTCATAAGACCAGCATAGTTGTTACCTGTTCCATTATTGATACTATTCGTAGTAGGCTCTTATCTATCAACTTGAAGGATTGGCCTCACGTTGCTTTAAAGTGGAATATTTCTATTAGTTGATTTGTTTGCCTTGTGTTTTTTGTTTGTTTGAGCCCTTGTTTAGCTCTTGCTTCTTGTTTTGCTCGTGTGTTTGAGCTGGTTTGAGCTGGTTTGAGCTTTTGTTTTTGCTCTTGTTTTTCCTGGGGTATGCCCCTTGTATTTTGTACATTCTTTCTCTCTTTCTATGACACTATTTCTTTACCCAAGAAAAAAAAAAAAAAAAAAAACCCAAACACTTCCCACCAAAATGCCTAACCGATTAAGGAGAGGGGGTCAATATGGGATCGGTTAATTATAAATCAAGGCTTAGATTATTGTGGTTGATATACCCTCCAACAATCTATCCTATTCACTATTTCCTAATCAATCAAGGTTGTCAATCCAAGATCAATTGTATAACAATTTATCCTAGCAAGATTGTAATCAACAAGTGGTATACAAAGTTAATCACATAATGCATAGAATCTAATTATCACATGAATATAACACAAATAGACATTCAAATAAAATATAGTTTAAGCAAAACCCAAATCCAAATGTTCCTCACATCAATCCTCTAGAATGGGGATTTAGTTACACATAGTTACAATCAAAAGTAAAGAAGTAATAGATTAGGAAATCAATCTTGGGGCTCATTCTTTAGTGCTTGATCCTTCCTTCCTTAGATGCTCCTAGTGCAAAGAATGATAGATGAGGATGTGTCTAGATGAATGTTTAATGGGTAATGACAAAGGTAGGGAATGTAGAGAATAGAGAGAGAGTGATACATCGTCGTTGTGGTGTGCCAAAAATGATATTCTATTCTTATCACCTCGCAAATGCAACGAGTCAAAGGATAAGTATAACATGTAAGCAAGGGTATCGTTCCACAGGGAGATGGAATCCGTTAACTATATCTAGCTCTAGAGTTTATTAAAGCATTGTAAATGGATGTGAACTAACTAGGGTAGAAATGTAGCCGGGTGTCTTGGCTATCTAATTAATCTACTCCTAAGTAAGTTATTCTACTCCTAGAGGCAAGACACCCTAGCTACGAAAATAATGGTGGCTTGGAGAAAAGCAAGACATGAAACACATATGGGATATAAGTTTACCAAACACAAGAGAGAGATCATGTTGATTGTTTAACATGTGAATTCCATTTAATTTGAGTAAGGGTTCGTTCTCTTGATTCGGGATTTACCGAAATCAAATAATCACTCTCCAATCGGAATAGTGATTGTGTCTAGGGTTTAGACCCATTAAGCACAAGAATATTGACCCAAGCTATCATAGCATAGTTATGCTTAGCCTTTTCCATTCAAATGAGCTAATAGCCAAACTCATACTTAGAATGATAATTCAAGTACAAACTCAACTCTCAATTACTCTAATCATTCTAAACACATACATATTGAGTCTTCCACCAACATACATACATAGATGAGATATTTGATTACAACTACTCATACATCATTAAGTTAAGCTACTCCTAATTTCATCTATACATACATATCAACATCTAACTCTCCACACACATGAATATCACAACAAGAGATTTAGTGATAGCAATGAATAGAACATACTCAAATCAATCAAAGAACAATACAACATATATTATAGCATAAGTGTTAGGTTTACAAATATTCCCACATAAGTTACACATCATAAGAAAATACAAGAGATGAGTAGTAAAGATCACCCTTTAAGACAAGCCTCCAAAAGCTCTCAATTCCTATGAACTTCTATGGCTCGGTTTTGACACACAAGCCCTCCTTCTCTTTGTATCTAATCCTCCATGGAAGGCTTTCCATGGAGGAAAATCCCCCATGGAAGCTTGGAGGTTGCTCTCTCTCTTTTGTGATGTTCAATCCAAGAAAGGGTTTTTCTTGGAGCAAGGGTAGGTGGTGCACACTCTAGAAAGAGAGGCAAAGTGATGTATATATAGTTGGAAGTGTATAGGGCAAGAATGGGGATGAAAATATCTCAATATCCTCTTAAGTCGGCCAACTTTGCGGGTTCAGGCACCTTGCCTCGCGGGTTTGTTCCCGCTGCATGAAGTCGTGGTGGAAAAATGGAAGTTGGCCATGAGTTTGGTTTTTTTGTCTTGCTGGCTTGTTCTCGCTGCATGAAATCGTGGAGATTCAGCGAGTTTGGACGCCTTTGGAGAGGGAATGAAGCTGCTGGAACGAGCTTGCAAGCTTAGTTTGGCCATGGAGTTTGGAGGAACTGGTGGAGAGTGAAACTTTTTGCATGTGAGGCTCAAAGTGGTGGCAAACTGACCGGAGAAGTGTCAGTCGTCGATCTGGGTGGAGATTGATCGAAAAAATCGTTGGAAATTGGCCGGAACACGTCGGGTTGAAGTCGGGTCACGACTGGGTCTGAACCGGGTCATACGCGGGTCGGGTCACTCGGCTGCAGCTTGAAGACGACATGACGTCATCCAGACGTCACGCTGTCACGCGCCTATGCCAAAACGACGCCGTTTCGCTGGTGACGTGGCGCTGGTGCTGTGCCTTGCACGGACAATTACAATATACACCCATGATCTCTCCTTTAATCACCGAATCTACAATACTTTCTCCAGAATTTCACTTTGACCCCTGATTCTCTACAATGACATAATTACCCATGAATTTCCCTGTTTTCTTCTGTTTAGGTTTAAACACCCCCTCTGAGGGATATTTACCTACACATAGCTAAAACACATATTATATTCACAAAAGTGCTCGAAAACGAACACAAAAGATAGGAACGAGGAGCGCTAAATATGAACATTTGGAGCGTGATCAGAGAGGAATGGTTAGGTGAAGTAATCAAGATTTTATGTTGAGTTTTTGGATGGAAAAGGTAGTCCAAGATTAGAGGTGGAGGAAGTTGAATGAAGGAAAGATGGAAGAGAGAATGCTTGTTTCAATCTCAGTTTTTCTTGCTTAGAAAGTGGAGAAGAAGAGTATTTATATTGGCTCTCGAATCTATACTGTAACTGCCATAAATGCTGATGTGGCATGTCACGGTCACGTTTTCACGGTCGTGAAGACAACGACTTCTGAAAGGCGGCAATGGGATCTGAGATCTTATAAGTGGTAGCTGTTTGGTCACATAGCGACACTAAACAGCAATGCCGAACCTGATTGATTTCTTGTTTCTCTTCTTCTCTGTCGCGGTTGTAGCTTCATAGCGACAATACACCGCGACAACACACCTGAACATCTTATCAGGATTTCCTCTTTTCTATCACGGTTGTGGCTTACAGCGACAATATACTGCGACGACATACTTGATTGAATTATTAGGTTTTCTTCTCTCTGTCATGGTGATATCTTGATAGCGACAGTACCGTGACATTTCTTTGGCTTGGATCTTCATTGCTTCAAGTCTTCTGTTGTGGTGTGTATATAGCGACACTTGAAACAGTGACAATGCCTTGTTTTCACCTTTTTGCACTTTTTGTATCAAATTCTCCTCTATCTTCACAAATGCCCTTGTGGCACTTATAATCCTGAAACATTTGATTAACATAGTTAAAACACGGGAAACTGCTCGAGAATTAATCAAAAAAGAAGGAAATGGAGGCTAAAATCATATATGTTTTGGCTCAATCAAATACCCTTAAACCTATCTTTTGCTAGTCCTCAAGCAAAAAAAATCAAAAAACAGCCCCAAGGACATGCATCAAGTTATTTCAAAGGTTTTCAATAAAGTTCTAACTCATCTTTGCAAGGATTTATTAGCCATTGATTAACATGCAAAGCCAAATGAAGAGATTAAAACAATGATGCACTAGTGAGGAATTATTCATGTAAGAACCACTAAGTAAAGATTAAAGGCATGCCACTCTAGATAAAATTGCACGCAGTGCGATCCTACATTCAAAATGTCAAAGCTTCAAAACAAAGGTACCATTCGATTTAGAATGTAATTCGCCTCGACATTTAATCCTCACTGGTTTCTCTAATTTATTCGCTCAGATTCCTAGGCTTCACTCAAGATACATATGCAATATAAGTTAATGTCATGGATATCAAATTGATTGCACATGATGTATTTTTAAGACACAATTTTTGAAAATTTGGTCCCATGAATGGAATTGCAAGCCATGAATTAGAAAGAGCATGTGTCAACCAAAATCTACAAAGTGGACATTCCTAAAGATCATGAAGGTCTTTCTTTTGGTTGAAATAGGGCCTCAGGCGATCAGTGAGTGGAATAAAGGATAAATCAATTGCAAAGAACCTAATGATTACACTAAGGCATACATTCTAATAGTGTGTTCAATTTGCTTTGGTTACATTCTCCTTCACACCTGTTTGCATTCATGCTTACAATTACATTTAATTGTGCAATCTCTACTCTAACTTTTCATTGAGTAGCTCATTCAATTTTTCGTTTCCTATCTAGGCCAATTATGCCTAATTCATTTCTTTTTCCTTTTCTTTTCTTTTCTTTGCTTTTCAAACTTTCATTCATCTTTTCATTCCCATCCTTTTCTTGTTCTGTTCTTTTCTTTGCCTTGTATTTCAATACTCTTTTGCATAAGGTTACATCCCTCAACATTTTCTCTTATGAAAGCTTATATTCATTTCCTAAGCCTTAGCAAATAATTTGACACGAGGTAGGTCAAGTATATAGGCTATATGGTTCTTGTAGATGTGGTTCGTGAATGAAAAGCTAAGATGTGTTTGGCTTCAAAATGGCAAGGGAGCACACACATGAGAGGGTATGGAAGTATTTAGGCCAAATTGTTTTTTTTTTTTTTTTTTGGTATCCGTGGGTGTCCGGGCCAGCTTGCGCGCACCTCGACTAATTCCACGAGGCTCTGAAGTTAATAGTCGGGTAAACCTCCAGTGGCCCCAAGAGAAATGTGGTTGCCAGGGATCGAACCCAGGACGTCCGAGACTACGGCTCGCCCCAGTGACTAGTAGTACACACCTTGGGGATAATTGTTTTTTAGTTTTTCGCATGCATTGCTTAAAGTCCTCTCTAAAGGTTTGTCCATAAAGCAAATTAAGACATCCACAAGTAGACCATATAATCTATAGAAAATAATATTTAAATGCAAATGAGACCTATTCATGTTTGTATTAGTGTTTGAAAATTAGTGTTTAAGCGACG
Source organism: Acer yangbiense (assembly GCA_008009225.1). Lineage (NCBI taxonomy): Eukaryota > Viridiplantae > Streptophyta > Magnoliopsida > Sapindales > Sapindaceae > Acer > Acer yangbiense. The sequence continues at coordinate 10,146,603 of CM017769.1, forward strand.
CTGGACCTGATTGATTTCTTACTTTTCTTCTTCTCTGTCATGATTATAGCTTCATAGTGACAATACACCGTAACAAAACACTTGAACATCTTATCACGATTTCCTCTTTTCTATTGCGGTTGTAGCTCACAGCGACAGTATACTGTGATGACATACCTGATTGAATTATCAAGTTTTCTTCTCTCTATCGCGATGATGGCTTCATAGCGATAGTACAACAACATTTCCTTGGCTTGGATCCTCATTGCTTTAAGCCTTCTGTCGCGGTGTGTATATGGCGACACCTGAAACAGCGACAATGCCCTGTTTTCACCTTTTTGTACTTTTTGTACTTTTTGTATCAAATTCTCCTCTATCTTTTTTTTTTTTGGGTAAATAATTCTCCTCTATCTTCACAAATGCCCTTGTGGCACTAATAATCCTGTTACAATTGATTAACATAGTTAAAACACGGGAAAATGCTCGAGAATTAAGTGAAAAGAGAAGGAAATTAGGGCCAAAATTATATCTATTTTGGCTCGATAAATGATCATGCATCACTACAAGGAAGATGGACTCATGTTAGACCTTGAAGCTCAAAATCCTTTAGGATTTAATTTTGATTTGAATGAAGATTAATGTTTAAAGTGAATTGTTACCTTTAATTATGAATCTTTTTATTTTTATTTTTTATCATTTTGTTTTTAAGATGTAGTAGTTGTTTAATGTTGAACTAAAAGTGTTTTGAATATATTTGGATGTTTGATCTGATTTTTATGGTATTTGTTTTGTGTTATTATATAGAGCTTTTTGATAACTCGAATTAGTTGAAGGCTGATCCTTTTCTTGTTTTACTACTAAATGATTTCTCCTGTGAATGTGTTGGATTAAAATTATTCTTTGAAAGTATCATTAACAAATCAGTAGGGTGCCAAAAGATGGAAAAATACAACGGAACAAACTAGCAAGCCATTGCCACAAAACTTGTGAAAAAGAACAAGTGAAAAGCAAGTGAATAATATTTTCAGAACATTGAAAAGAGAGGCAAAGCTAACAAATAGAGACAATCGGATACCATGCTTATTAAAACAATCATAAAACAATCATCAATTGAACATCACTTGATATATATATACCTTACTAAAGTTAGATTATATTCAACCCATGCCAAAGTGTCATAGTAACAAATTGATAAAGTAGGTTGTTGAATGTTAAAAACAGTGACTAAAACACAAAACAGAACACTTGGAAAAACACAAGCAGAGCTGAGAAAACTAATAATCGCCCCAATCTATGAACTCCTACTCGAAGAAGAACCGCTCTTAGCTAGCATATCCGCAAAAGAATTCATTGCTCTAGAGTTGTAGAATTAAACCACCTTCTCCACGTCAGTTCCACAAATGCTCTATTAGATCCAATTTGAGTTGACTATGTGTGACCATACTCATCATTGATTTAATTCGACTAATATGATTGGATTGTAAGAAGTTCTTGTCTCGATTATGAACCATAAATTCAAATGTCTCTCCTTCCGGAGGTTGCCATTCTTCCGGATCTTCCTCACTCTCCACTATCATATTATGGAGTATAATGCATGTCTTCATATTGCGACCCCATTCTCTTCGATCCTAAAAACATGCTTGTAAAACCCTAAATGCCCACTCTACATCCTTCCTTACTGCTTCTTATGCTTTAGAAAAATTCTTTCATTTTTCATTGACTAGTTGGATGATAGTTTGTATACGGGTTGACCATTTTGGATAAATGCCATCCGAAAGATATTGTCCCATTGTGTATGTATGTCTGTCGTTCATAACATAATTACAAGCTGGAGCCTCACTAGATAAGATACCATCAAATAGATGAGAATTATCTAAAACATTAAGGTCATTATTTGTACCTGCAATCCCAAAAAAAAAAAAAAAAAAAACAGTGCCAAATCTAGAGATTACGCATCGCAACAGCCTCCAAGATAAGAGTGGGGGATCCAAATTTTCCATTCACATGAGTTCCATGCCATGCAGTTGGACAATGTTTCCACTTCCAAAGCATGTAGTCCAAAGTACCAAGCATTCTTGGAAATCCTCTCATTGCATTCTCTTCTAGGATCCGCTCAATGTCCTCTTTGGTCGGAGTTCTTAAGTACTCTTCTCCAAATATATCAATGATAGCTGAGCAAAGATCTTTCATGGCTTTGATTGCAGTGCTCTCGGCAGCCTTAAAATACTCATCACATTGATCAGCTACCATTCCATAAGCTAGCATTCTGATTGCAGTGGTGACTTTTTGCAAAGAAGATAAACCTAACTTTTTTGCCGTATCTCGACATTGCTTAAAGTTCATTGGATCATGCTTAAGAATAGCGTCATGAATATGCATAAATAGCAATCTATTCATATAGAATCATCGGGCGAAACAACTTATCAGAATAGGTGCAATCATCATTAAAGTAATCCTTTATGAGATTTTCATGAGCCAACCTTCTATCACGGTGGATGAACTTTCACCCTTTTCTGGAACCCCCGAAGAATGTGTTTGTCCCAATGCCTTTTGTTGTCATCGTGTCTCATATATAATTGGCGCAATAGCAATACCTCGATATATTAATTTCATCCCACCATCGTCATCCGAAGAGGAAGAGGAGGATGAAGTGTTAAATTGGTTTGATATAGACATGCTAAAAATAACTAGAAAATAAACTATATGTATAATTTTTGTTAAAGAATAAACTTACTTATTCATATAAATAAGATTACATATGAATGTGTGCTAGGTTGCTAGTCTCCTGCAAAATAAAATCACACAAACAATTCATCAAACATCTTGAATACATTGCTATTGAACAGGGTTCAAAAAAAAAAAAAAAAAAACTATAAAAGACAAGAGAAGGTATATGATATGGGTATTGATCCATTCGTAATAAAGAGACAAATTTTACTTGGTTGAAAATTTTGGAGTCGAAACAATGATGAGATACAAAGGTGATCAGAGAAAAAAAGAGAAAAAAAAAAAAAGCCACAGATGAGAGAGAGAATAAAATAACAACATCAGTTATTTTGAGTTAAGTTTGTATTTGATGATTGAAAGTCAATCTTCAAATTTGATTATTGAAGAGACATTTTGATTATTGACAACTGCTATTGCTAAATTTTAGTGATTTTGTTGGACAGTGTTTTTTGGATAAATAATCAAATTTTGATTACTCTCCTACCTTTGAAGATACCATTGAAGATGCTTTTAGTGTGTTACAAAACATTCCAAGGTTTAGCATTGCATTTGGTGAACATGAGATTAAATACTTTGATGATGGCAGAACTGCCCAGAACGAAGATTGTTTAAAGATGAAAATTCTAGTTTGCATACACAAAAATGTATCAGTAGAGAATGTGTTTCTACTCTTTTATGAAACTCTTGTTGCCATTATGTTATAGTCAACAAATAAAAAAAAAAGGGGAATTATCATTTGAGTGTCTATGTTTATTATGAATTATCTGTTTTTTCATTTTTCACTTTGAAAATAATACGGTGTGTCCAACACAACTTAGAGTGGGGTGAATGGGTTGTTAATCGATTATTACCAGCTTTTTTGATTAGTCAATTATTAACAATAAAACTCAATTCAAACATACAGCAAAAATCAAGTAAAGTGCGAAAATATAAAGAAGACTTGATTTTTACGTGGAAACCTTCAAAAAGGAAAAACCACAGGACTAGCCATATTAGCCACTTGAGTCACAACGATCCACTATATGAAAAGATGGTTACACATTCAAGTGATACACAGGCTCTCACTCATGACAACCTCAGGCTATGGACACTACCACTCACCACTTTTGGTTCAATTCTAGTGATATCCCTCGATCCACTACTCTTGACGTGAGCACCCCCTAATCTACTCGTAGGCCTTTTATAGTGATACTTGGCAATGCTTCCCAACTAACCCTTGGTTACAAGACTTCACTTGCTTGTGAAACTTCACCTGCTTGTGAAACTTCACTTAGAAGCCATAAGACTTTGACTTATTATTTATCCAAAAAAAAAAAAAAAAAAAAGACTTTGACTCATTGAAGAGAATTAAAAGTCTAAGTGAATATGACAATAATGCTCAAATGCAATAATGTGTAAGACCACACACAAAATGTCTAACTAAATGTTATAATGCAATTTAACAATCTAATTATCAAACAATACCTACATGCCCATTCATGAGGACTCAATTAGATGTGTAGAGTAAACCTAACAACCTAATTGTCAAATAAACACACATGAATATTCAAGAGAGCTTGACTATATAAATAAACATGAATCTATTAACCTAGTCATCAAACAATCTCACAAGAACATTCAAGGTTTAACTATTTAGGTAAAACAACCTAATCATGCAAGCTATCATAAACAAACCCCAAACATATCATAACTTCACTAGATATGCAATTAATGTGAAGATTTGCTAACATAAGCAATAAAAGTTATGTCTTGATTAAATAGAACAATAAATGAGTTGAGATGTTTGTTCTACTTACTAAGTGAAGACATTAATGAAGACCCATGTTAGATGGTGCAAGATGAAGATGGATTTTGGGGTTTGGAGAGTCAAAGAAGCTTTCTTGAAGCTTTCACTCTCTAGGAACACTACAAGAAAATAGGGGATTTGTTGACAGTTAAAAACTGTCAAGAAAGATATTCTTGACAGTTTTTAAAACTGTCAACAAAGCCCCTGTCAAGAAATGTATTGACAGTTTTTAACTGTCAAGATATTTATATATATATATTTTAATTTTCATTATTTAATATTTAATTATAATAACATTTTTTATTTTTATACACCACCACCCTGCCCTCGGAGACCACCATTGCCGCCCAGCCGACGAACCACCGCACCTGCTGCCGTCGCTGGGCCACAACCGCCGCTGCTGCTAGACCACCTCCGCCCACCACCGTCGGACCACCATCGCTGTCACCAGGCCACAACTGCAGCCCACCACCGCCCGGCCACAACCGCTGCAGCTGTCGGACCACCGCTGCCCACCACCATTGGGCCATAACCATCGCCACTGCCAGACCACCGCCAGACCACCGCCACAGTCACCGTTACCGGACCACCACCGTCGCCGCTGCCGGACCACCACCGCCGCCGCCTCCTCCTTCAGACCACCGCCTCTCACCTATCGCCGTCGCCGCACCTGCCGCCATCGTCGAGCCACCTCCGTCGGACCACCGCCGCCATCGCCGGGCCACCTCCGCCGGACCACCACCGTTGCACCTGTGACAATAATAACAATTGTCATTAGTGGGAGTTGAAAGGTCTCAAGTTCAAGTCTTTACCACTTGACTACAACCCTTGATGTGTTTACAATTGAACAATATTTATATATAAACTATATGAGTTGTTAGAAATTAAAAAAAAAAAACCCTTGTTAGATAAATTTAAATTTATTCAACTAATCAAAATTCTAATTTCAATGACAGACATATATTTAAAAATATTTATTAAAACTTTTAATAAAATTATATTTTTTAAAACATATATAGTTGAGTTATTGGTCAATACTCTATGGTCACGTTTGGTTATATGGCGGAATGGTAATGGGAATGAGAATGAGAATGCAAAGGAAAGGAAAACTAAGTTTTTTGTTTGGTTGGAACTTTAGAATTAGTCTCTGAATCAGTATTATTTTGTTTGGTTAACAATAGAATTGAATGGAGTTAACTGTATTTTGACCAAAATACCCCTAAGTATGAATGTATAATAGCATGATATATTATGGATAATAATAATAAAATATAAAAGTATATTATATATATAATAATAATAATTTAATACAACAATATATTATATATATAATAAATAATATATAATACATATATATTATATATAATACATATAATAACAATATATATATTATATAATATAACATATATATATAAATATAAATGTAAATATATATAATATATATTATATTATACAATATATATAATAATATATTTTTTTAATAAAAATTGGACTGATCTAAAGGGAAAAAGCATCACAAACGATCAAATGCTGAAAAACCCCTAGACAGTATCTATATATATAAAAGATAAAAGAAAAGAAAAAAAGTGACAAAAAGCAATAAAGCACAAAGACCTAGGGGGAAAACAACCCCAAACAAAAAGAGGCACGCAGGCCATACCAAATAAGAAAAAGAAAACATCAAGAAAAACAAAATATAATATATGGGTAATTGATATATAATAATATCATATAATATATAATACATATATATATATATTATATAATACATATAATACATATATATATATATATATATATATTAATATATTTATATTATATTATATTTTATATGTTTATATATCGTTATATATATTATAATAAGCTGAGGGTATTTTTGTAATGGAGTTGGGGCATATAAGGGTATTTATGGAATATAAATTTTAGTTTGGAATGGAATGGCTTTTCATTGGTTTTTAGATGGAATGCCCATTCCACCAAAATGGGGAATTTTAACAAACCAAACGAATGTAATGACTTTCTTTCTATTCCATTCCATCCAACCAAACATGGCCTATAGGAGACTCGTGACATCGGTTGTAATAAACATGATTTGGAATACAACTCTCATTACATGGGAGATATTTCTCAACATGCATCTTGCAATTTAATGAACAAATGTAAGACTTAGATTACTAATTTATATGGGTAATTGGATTATTAACGTGTCTCTTAGTATGAAACAAGAGAGTGCAAAATAAATAAACAATTTTTAAAAAAATTATTTTTTAGAATTTTTAAAAAATAAATGATTTAAAAGTAAATTTGTTAAATTTAAAATTTAACTTATCCAATATCGATTTACTCAAAAACCGATATCTTACTATAAAATAAATCCATATTGGGATTTTGTTTAGTGTTGAAAATATATAGGAAGTAAAAGTTTAAAAAAATTATTAAAGATAATGAAAAAATTATATATTATGAATGTTTTATAATATATATATATATACAATCACATATAATAATATAATAATAATATATATTTATAATATTTATATATTATACATATAATATATATATTGTATAATAAATATATAATATATATTATTTAATATAATAATATATAATATATAATATATATTATATATTATATTATAAAACATTCATAATATATAAATTTTTTTAATCTTTAATAATTTTTTTAAACTTTTACTTCCTATTTTCAACACCAAACAAAATCCCGATATTGATTTATTTTACAGTAAGATATCGGTTTTTGGGCAAACCGATATTGGATAAGTAAAATTTTAAATTTAATAAATTTACTTTTAAATCATTTACTTTCAAAAAATTCAAAAAAATAATTAAAAAAAAAATTGTTTATTTATTTTGCACTCTCTTGTTTCATACTAAGAGACACGTTAATAATGCAATTACCCATATAAATTAGTAATTTGAGTCTTATATTTGTTCATTAAATTGCAAGATGCATGTTGAGAAATATCTTCCCTGTAATGAGAGTTGTATTCCAAATCATGCTTTTTTTTTTTTTAATAAAACTAGACTGATCTAAAGGGAAAAAGCATCACAAGTGATCATATGCTGAACCAGTGATGACCGACCTGATCAGAGTAGCACGACCAGCCAGAGAGTGGGACTTGCCCTTCCATTTAGCGAATTTAGACAAGATCTTATCCGCAATAGGTCGTAACACCGCTTTTCGAGGCTTACCCTGAAACAAAGGGACTCCCAAATAAGAAAACGGAAACTGGCCAATCTGCATACCAACCAAAGAGTGCAAACTACCAATCCGAGAGGGGGAGATAGAAGATCCGAAATAAATTGAAGACCTACCCCAATTAACCAACTGGCCTAAAATATCACTATAATCCCCAAAAGCACCCATGATATGCTTCAAATTCTTTTGAGTGCCTCTGCAAAAGATCATAACATCATCTGCATAGAGCAAATGAGTTGGAGCCAAAAAACCCATTGGGGAAAAAATCGGCAGAATCTGAGAAGAATCCACCAACCTCGTCAATAATCTACTAAGGAAGTCCTCTGCAATACCAAACAAAAGCGGAGAGAGCGGATCTCCCTGACGAACCCCTCTAGGGCAACAGAAATATCCCTCTGGGACCCCATTCAAAAGAACTGAAAGCCTAGAGGAACGAAGAAAGCCATCAATCCAATCCACAAAAACAGAAGAAAACCCAAAAGCCTGAAGCACTCTGCAAAGGAAAGACCAATCCAGGGTGTCAAAAGCCTTTCAGATATCAATCTTCATGGCCAAGTTCCCCCTCATAGCACTTCTTCTGCAACACATTCACACAGTCAGAAGCCAAAGCAATACAATCCTCGATATGCCGGTCTCGAATGAATTCGAACTACTGAGGAGAAATAATCCTGGCGGTAACCCGAGCTAAACGATCAGCCAAAAATCTTCGAAGAAATTTTAAATAGAAAGTTACTAAGTACAATTGGTCGAAACTGATCAACCGAAATTGATTCCCTCAGCTTCGGAAGAAGAACAATGAAGCTGGAATTGAGACCCAGGAAAATAACTCCAGTGATGAAAAAATCCTGAACAGCGAGGACCACGTCACTACCTACAACATCCCAACATCTTTGATAAAATCTACCAGAAAACCCATCTGGCCCAAGGGCAGAAGTAGCATCCATAGCAAAAACCGCATCTTGAATATCATCTGCAGATGGAATGCTAGTCAAGAAAGCGTTCTCTACGGCAGTTACCAAGGAAGGAACCACATCATCTACAATAGATAAATCTCTCCCAACTCGAGAAACATTAGAGGAAAAGAGGTTAGAATAATAACTAATGATATGATCCCTAATGGTAGGCCGATCCTCCGAGAGAACCCCATTAATCGAAAGGGTTGATATAACGTTACGATACTATCTACATTTGATAGAGGCATGAAAGAAAGATGTGTTACGATCCCCATCACGATGCCACCTAACTCTAGACCGATCTCGAAGAAAGCACTCCTGTCTGCGTAACAACACATCAAGCTCAGAATGAACACTCGCCTCGGCCATAAAAAGATCATCTGAAAAACCCCGGTTAGACAAATCCAACTGAATAAAATGAAGCTCCGCACACTTCCCAGCAATGGCAGAGTTAAGATCCCCAAAAACCTCCCAATTCCAAGACTTGAGAGCCTTCTTCAATCTTCTCAGCTTATAGATAACAACCTGATGAGGCCTACCCATAACAGGAGAGCTCTAAATCTTGCGAACAATAGCAATAAAATCAGGATGCTCTAACCACATGCTCTGAAACCAAAATGGCCTCTAACTAGAAACCTTAGAATCTGACAACCGAACCAATAACGGACAATGATCTGAACATATACGGGGAAGAGCCACACACGAAATTTCCCGCCAACAGGAAATGCAACCATCTGAAACCAAAACTCTATCTAATCGTCTCTCAACTCTAGTGCGATTACTGCGACCTCTAACCCAAGTGAATCGGGCACCCTGAGAACGAATGCCAACCAAATCACAATCCTTAATCATTGACTTGAAATCCTCACAAGAACCATGGGCAGGAGAACAAGAATCCAAAGCCTCATGAGCACCCAGAACCGCATTAAAATCCCCAACAACCATCTAGGAAGAAGAAACCAAACTAACCATATCTCGAAGAGACTGCCAAAGAGACCTACGAACCACTGTAGAAGTGCTCGCATAAACAAAAGTGTACCAATGGACCCGAGAACTGATCGAGAGCGAAACAGTAAGATGTTGATCATGACAGTGAACCATCTGAGCCTCAGGAAACGAAGCACAAGCGAAAACCCAAATAGTCAGAATCAACCCACCTCTATCATTCATGCCCACCAGACGAAGACCGAGCGAAGACTAGAAACCTAAAAAGATAGAGGAAAAATTAACCATAGGCTCTGCAATACAAACCAAAGTAGGTATATGTAAAAGACACAACTCTCTAAGAACCCGCCTCGTGGACTCGCCCCGGATCCCACGATAGTTCCAAAAGAGAACATGAATCATCAGAAGCAGTCGGAGGAGCCCGGCATCCGGATTTTAAAGAAGCCAGCCTACGCTCAACCCTTAAAGCTCTCTGAGCAACCTCAACATCGGCTAACTCACTTTCCTCCATCTGGGAAGCCCATGAAGAATCTGCAATGAGGTAAAGCTCGGCCTGAGATTCTGATAACGGACCCGAGTTCTGAATCTGCACCCTAGGATCCACAACCAAAGAATAAGAAAAACTGGATCCATCTTGTAAACTACTCTGATCCATATTGACATTCGGTTCTGAAGACACAATTGCCTCTATAGATGACTGATTGCTTGAAACTTCATGAACCATAACTTGCCGACGAGCCGTCTGACCCGGACGAGAAGATGACCTAGATAAAATGGTAGAGACCATAGGGCAAACTTGATTGACCACCGAAGAACCCTGAATAACAGTCCTCGAATCATGCACCACCCCTACAACCGAACTAATAGAACTAATAGAAGGATCAACAACCGAAGAACTAGAAACTAGAACTGAATCAGTGACCCCGTTATCAAATCCTGAACCCTTGCTAATCTGCAATGCCCGGGAAATCATTAGAGGAACCGAACTCGAAAGCACTTCCGAAATAGCTGAGACAGTAGACGAAGACGGATCCGAAGAGTGAACCAAACCAGCGGACGAAGTGGATCCCGAGATCAAATTAGACCCTACTAAAGTATGGACAACCACTGAATCTTGACCACCTACATCTTGGTGAATAGCTGAAAACACATTGGATAACAGGACCTTCTCCTGAGGTGTAATATCAGGGCGATAAATTAATTTAGAAGAACGGGTTCGAACAGGCTGAAAACCATTAACCCCCAAAACTTTAGAATCCCCCACTATATCCTGGGTTGATTTTGCAGAACTAGTCAGAGGAACCTTAGAAGACTTGTTCCAACGACAAGAACTAGGCAAATGACCTATAGAAGAGCAAGTGGAGCAAAAAGTCGGGAGATTCTCATACTCAACAGCTATAAAAGAACTATGAAATTCATCCCTCTCCAGCAACACTGAAGTAGGCAGCACTGATGACACATCCACATCAACTAGAACTCTAGCATAATAACCAAAATCCCCATCACTAGTAGCCTTGTCCAACCGTAATGGCACCCCAATCCCTCTAGCCAAGTCAAATAATTTTTGGATGCTAGTATTCCCACGATAGATCAAAGAGCCTAACCCAAACCTGAGCATTGGTGGACTTCTGTAGTGATGGGTTAAAATCCGGGACCTAAGGCTATAGGCGAAGAATACCTGGCTTCAAATGAACTGAACCTAACCCCTATACATGAGTCTTATCAGCAGTAGACTTTAAAAGAATATGATAATAGCCTCTCCTCAGAGATATAAGTCGCCAATCAGAATTTAGCATCCAATGCTTGCTAAGTCTTACCTTAAGATCCACAAGCTTCCAAGGCCGTTCACCACTGGAAAGCACCACACGACCAATAAGAGCATTCCTACACAACTCAAGACGGGCCTAATAAGCAATTGGATCCACCCGAACAGAAACATACCTCCTTTCTTAGAGGGAACTGATGGCACTGGTAAAGTCTCAACATGAGAAGATTTGAAGAGACCCACAAAAGACTTACCACCCTGGACCATAGGCGCTGAACTCTGAATGAGACCTGTAACCGAATCAGGAGCAATCACTGAAACACCCCTCTCAGGCTGAGGAGGAATCGGCCCACCAACCAAAGAACACACCCCACCAGATGCGAGAGAAACAACCTGAGAAGAGGAATTCACTCCACTCACCGTACTTAGACCAACCTGACTATTCAGGGTGGAAGACACCGCCACCGGAGATGAATGAGACAAAACAACCTCCATGCACATAGGATCCATAGAGCTCAAAAAACTGTAGCGGAAGTACTGTAGCGGGATCCTGTAGCAATCACTGTAAGGGATACTATAGCAAATCACTGTAGCGGAATACTGTAGCAGTGACCGAGACTGTAGCGGGGCACTGTAGCAGCAATGGAAACACTGTAGTAGCGATAGAACACTGCAGTGGCACTGTAGCAGCGACGGAAACACTGTAGCATTGACAGAACTGTAGCGGTGGCGGAATTACTGTAACAGTGACAATTATTCACTTTTTTTTTTCCTAGGGTTCCCTCATCTCCAAAAAAAATCGTATTCCAAATCATGCTTATTGCAATTGATGTCACGAGTCTCCTATAGGCCATGTTTGGTTGGATGGAATTGAATGTAAAGAAAGCCATTCCATTCGTTTGGTTTGTTTTTTTTTTTGGGTAAGTAAATAGTGTCATAGAAAGAGAGAAAGAATGTACAAATACAAGGGGAATACCCCAGGAAGCAAAGCAAGAGCTAAACAAAGGATCAAAACAAGCTCAAACACACGAGCAAACATGAAAGCAAGAGCTAGACAAGGGGTCAAAACAAGCACAAAGACAATAGCAAGCAACAAACAAGAACACAACTCTAAAATCAATTAGCATTGACATTCCAATTCAAAGCAATAAGCGGGTGATCCTTTAGATTGATAGAAGAGAGCCGGCATCGAATGGTGTTAATGATGGCGCGCGCAACAACTGAACTAGTCTTTTTGGTGCCTTCAAAAATGCGACAATTGCGCTCCCGCCAAATATGATACACAGCAACCCCAAGACAAAGCTTCTTTGTAACAATAATAGGGGTGTCCTCTCTCTAATGGGTGGACGCCCAAGCAATAAAAGCATTCCAACAACGGCCATTCCAAGGAGACCTATAATAGTTCAGAAGTTGAGTCCAAATGGATCTACTAAATAAACACTCAAAGAACAGGTGAGCATGAGACTCAAGATGAGAGTTGCAAAGAACACAAGTAGTAACAGCCCTAGGCCATGTTTATTCATTCGTTTGGTTTGTTAAAATGCAATGGAATAATAATTCCATTGGAATAAGAATTCGACCATTTTGGTTGAATGGGCATTCCATCCAAAAACCAATGGAATGCCATTTCATTCCAAACTAAAATTTTTATTCCATAAATACCCTCATATGCCCCAACTTCATTCCAAAAATACCCTTCTTTCCAAAAATAATATATTATTATTATATATTATATTAATCATATATAAATATATATTATATATATGTATTATATATTATATTAATCATATAAAAATATATATTATATATATGTATTATATATTATATATTATTTTATTATAATATATAAAACGATATATATATTTTTTAAACACACCCAATTTATATATATATATATATATATATATATATATATATATATTTTCAATAAAATTGGACTGATCTAAAGGGAAAAAGCATCACAAGCGATCATATGCTGAAAAACCCACAGACAGTATCCATATATATAAAAGATAAAAGAAAAGAAAAAAGTGACAAAAAGCAATAAAGCACAAAGACCCAGGGGGAAAACAACCCCAAACAAAAAGAGGCACGTAGGCCACACCAAAAATGAAAAAGAAAACATCAAGAAAAACAAAATATAAACATATATAATATAATATATTTATATATTATATTATTACATATAATATGTATATATATATTATATTATATTATATTAATATATATTATATATTATACTATATATTATATATTTAATATATATTATACTATTATATATATTATATATTATTACATATATAATATATATAATATGCACTTGTCAGTCAAAGTATTTAAATCCAATGACCCACATATAAGGAACTGATATAACTTTTGTCAGTTCGAACTGATAATAGAAAGACTGTATATATTAATATTATATATATATATATATATAATGTTTGTTATTTGTTGACAATTTTTAACTGTCAACAATCCTTGACAGTTAAAAACTGTCAAGAAAGTTAATAACTGTCAAGGATTATTGACAGTTAAAAACTGTCAACAAATAACTGTCAACAAAATCATATTTTCTTGTAGTGGAAACTCTTAATCTCTCTCTAGGGTTGTGTAGTTTTAGTTCCCTTGAATACAAATGAGAGAAAGAGATGTATTTATAGTGCTTAGATGATAGACCTATAAATTTCATGAATTTCCCTTTAAAAAAAATGAGTCAAATCGGACTCCTAATGAGTGAGATATGACCAAATTATGAAATCAGGTCGGAAATCAGGCTTGCCATTGCCTATGTGCCATTGTCTACCAAGACGGCACTTGGATCGTGGAACATCCTGTCGCAAGCAAGCCGTTTTGTACCAAGACAACACTTGAACCGTGGCGAAGCCTCACAGCACAACAACTTGATTTTCAAGCGACTCAAAACATGACCAAACGACATCAAAACCTTTTATGTCTACTTTCTACTCCTTTTTATGGAATGATGTTTTGATGTTTGTAGAAAAAGATATGGTCATTTGAGTGACCAAAGGTCAGAAACGAACAACAATAGAGTTGCTCTGTTTTGGTGGTCACTTTGGAGATTTCAAAACCATTCCAAACGGTCATGAAATATTACGAATAATATACCGTTGAAAAGGTATGGATGTCTAGTTTGTACAGAATCTTTCAAAACTCATTTTGAAACTTTGTATAAAACGTTATGGTCACAAGACCATGCAAAGGTCAGTTTTGAAAACATTTGAAATATTGAAATCCAATCTTTTGAAACTAGACACCTTTTTCCATTCAACTACACCATAACTAACACTAATCCAAGAGAATAATAGGATCTTCTCAAATGGTCAACCATCACACTAAGACTTGTACACTATCATGCAAACGCGGATGTTTTCGATCACACAAACGGAAACGAATTACAACACACAAAACCACACTTAGAACTAACAACAAAGTGTGCGTGTGAGATGAGACATAAGTGCACACAATCATGGAAACACAAATGCAAGTAATATGGGAATGCATGTAAGTGTGTGTGTGCACCTAATCTCTTCAAGAATCAAGTCAAGTGATATACCTTTTGAAGCTCTTGATCTTGAAGTCATGGAGATGCTTGGAAGCTTGCCTTGATAATCATCAAGAAGACCTAAGTTACCCATTACACAATCATCCCCAATGTGGTTTGTCATGAAATAAGTCAATCGCAAAATAGAGGTCCTTACACACTCGTGTTCACTTTTTTAACACTCAACCCTTATAGAAAAAGCAAAATGACATTTTTACCATTGACCATTTATTTTCTTTTAAAAAAAGAATGATGGAAAAGAAAATTGAGTTAAAAATTAAAATACCTTATATTATAAAAATGAAAGAAAATAAAAAAAAAATGAAAAAAAAAATGAAAAGAAAATGAAAAAAAAAAGGGCAATTACTAGTTAGGTCCTGGATTTTTTTTTTTTTTTTTTTTTAATTCCAAGTTTGCGACTTTTACAAAATTGATCAAATTGGTCCTTACATATTTCCCAAGTGTCAAATTAAATAATATATTAATTAAATAATCACATCATTTAATTAATTCCCAGAATATATTTAAGTTACTTTCGTAATATAATTAATTGGACCATCCAATTATTCGTGAGCTTTTTTACTATTGATTGTAAAGGGCTAGCAAGGGGACCTAATGGACCCACAGTTTTGAGCTCTAATAATACTTAGAAAAATTAATTAAACTCTTTATTTAATATTTCACAATTATTAACCTTCGAGTTATTCCACTAAAAACCCAAAGTTTTACTCTCGTAACTGTATATGTTTTACATAACCAAATAATTAGTGTCCATCGATATAGCTATTACATGTGGTATGATCCTCCACAAGTAGTTCATAATTAGAGTTAGGTAAAGTCCATTATACCTCTCTAATTATATATTTTCCTTTAAGTACCATTGATTCTCTAATGAATGATTATATCCTTCATTCCTTTAAGGAAGAAGGAAAGCGCTCTTAATCGTTCAAGTCTTGAATCAACCCTTAAGGGAACTACTCATCTACTTCTCGCAAGAAGGAGAGGATTCCACTATTGTCTGCATACCTTCATAGCTACAAGCCAAACCATGATTCCAAGATAAAAAGTTATTGATTGGGAATGCTACTTCGATCTCACCCATGGTATTTCAAGAAACACGACCTAACTTAAAGGAGTTAGTAAGACACTCAGGATTTAGATCACCTATATACAACCATCATTGGTCGATATATATGAATCTTTTCAACTAATGGATCTTGGTGATAGATTCATATAGATCGTGGCCTAGTCCTCTATAATCACATCATATAAGGTGCCTCCATTCTCATATGAGTAGTCTAGAATAAGACCACTGTACATTACAGAATGGATTGTAGTTGTAGATTAACCACAAATAAAGTACCCAGCTTTATTTGCTTTCTACGGACTCTTTAGATTGCATGTCTCAAAATGAATTCCTCTGTATATGACATTCATATACTCAGTTTGAGATTACGTTTAGCAATTTTGGATGTTTAGCACATATAATATAAAGTAATGTTAATTGAATGAAATAACTACTTCTTTTATTAATGAATTTATAACATTTACAAATTACAAGCTATATGGCATAAATCCCAACAATCTCCCACTTGCACTAAAGCAGGTGACACATATCTCTAATCCCAGACCCTTTAGGTGACCTTCAAACACTTTAGCCGTTAAGGTCTTCGTAAATGGATTAGCATGATTATCTTGCGATGCAATCTTGGTCATAGTCACATCTCCTCTTTACACTATCTCCCTAATGAGATGATACTTCCTTTCTATATGCTTTCCTCTTTTGTGGCTTTATGCTTCTTTGAAATTAGCTATTGCACCATTATTATCACAATAAAGTGTCATGAGCTTATCTAAATCTGGAACAACTTCCAAGTCACTTAAGAACTTACGTAGCCATACAGCCTCTTTAGCTACTTCACAAGCTGCTACATATTCGGCTTCCATGGTGGAATCAGCAATACAAGATTGCTTGATACTCCTCCATAATATGGCTCCACCATTAAGGGTGAATACTGATCCAGACGTGGATTTCCTAGAATCTCTGTCTGCCTGAAAATTAGAATCCATATATCCTAACGGGATCAGATCCTGTTTTGAATATACTAACATATAGTTTCTTGTTCTCCGAAGATACTTGAGAATAAGCTTCACAGCCAATCAATGATCCAATCTTGGGTTAGACTGGAATATACTGCTATTCCCATTACGAAGCATGTAAGGACCTCCATTTTATGATTGGCTTATTTCATGACAAACCACATTGGGGATGATTTTATAATGGGTAGCTTAGGTTCTCGAAGGCAAGCTTCCAAGCATCTCCGTGACTTCAGGAGCGAAAGGTATTTTCACTTGACTTTGTCTCTTGAAGAATTTAGGTGCACACACACACACACACACTACATGCATGCTTTGTTCATCTAGCATTTGTGTTCTAATTGCTTATATATGTGCATCCTTTACACAATCACACTTGCACTTCATTGTTAGATCTAAGTGTGGTTTTATGTGATGTAATTCGTTTCCGTTTGTGTGATCGGCAATATTCGTGCTTGCATGATAGTGTGCATATCTTAGTGCGATGGTTGACTATTTGAGAAGGTCATATTATTCTCTTGGATTAGTGTTAGTTATGGTGTGTGGTTGAATGGAGCAAACACCCATACCTTTTCAATGGTTTATTATTCATAATATTTCGTGACTGTTTGGATTGGTTTTGAAATCTCTAAAATGACCACCAAAACAGGGCAACTCTGTTGTTGTCCGTTTCTGACCTTTGGTCACTCAAATGATCATAACTCTTTCTTCAAACATCCAAATCCTTGATCCCCTTAACTGGATCAAAATTTTCTTTTTCAAAAAAAAAAAAAAAAACGTCCAAATCCTATTTTATAAAAAGGAGTATAAAGTAGACATCTATATCTTTTCAACGGTATATTATATGATATTTTTTTATCTCATTTGGTCATGTTTTGAGGCGTTCGAAATTGGAGCTGATGTGTTGTCGCATGCGATTCCATCCCAAACTGTTGTACACTCGCCCTATGTACAACGAGTGAACAGCAGTTTTGGTCCAGTATGTCTCTGTTGGTAAGTCGCATGTGAGTCACCTTTCGTACAACCGTTTTGATATGAACCTCACCAAGAGTACTGAGACCCAGAACCAATTTATGGTAATGTAAGGATCGTTTTCTAATTCAAGTTTATAACAAAGAATAATATAAAGACCGTGACCCTGACCCGTTATCTATAAGAAGATAAGAACCAATGGTATTAGAAAGTTGTAGACGCCACACTCAAGAACGAGAAAGGATTGTGAGTAATAAGTCTAGGTTTGAACGCCACAAGGTAGATCCCTTGATAAGTTCACAAGTTCTCTGAAGAACCAAAGAGAAAATTCTCTATTAATATTATTTTCAATTCAAAGTCCCTTTTATACTAAAAATATCTAAGACCTAAAAAAGAAGCAAATATTCGGCATTAATGCCTTACAATCAGGAAAGAAAAAAGGAAAACAAATTTAGGAAATAAATAAAGATTAAAACTAGCAACTAGTTGATTTGCCCCTTATTTGGAAAGCTATTTGGGAAACAAATCAGCCCTTTATTTAAGGAAACAAATCATCTCATTATTTTAGGATAATAAAATAGAAAATATGCTAAAATTGGAATCTCATCTAACCATACGCCGCCACACGCCCAAGCTTTCTTATTCAGCACAGTCAGTTTCCTTGATGACGTTAACTAAGCCTTGGTCTTCACGTGGGTTCATCTTGGACTTTTAACATTTCAAAATCAGCCCAAGTTTCTTGAATCAAGCCATTGAGTGCTTCTTTGATCCTCTTGGCCCTCGTAATTAGCCCAACTGGAACATGCAATAGATCCTTTGGTGATGCTTCTTGATTCTCATCACGTTTTCTAGAAATTTCCAGGTAACCCACTGTACAGCCGCCATACGTACAGCGGGTGTACAGTGGCCAAGGCAATTTGTTTTGTCAAACCTTCCAAAACGTCATTGTTTCTTTTTGGCTTTATAAATATACCATCTTCTTCCCCATTTCATTTTAAGACTTAGAAAAAACAAACTCTAGAGAGAGAGAATTCGTTTTAGAGAGAGAAAGCTTCAATCCTTTGATTTCTAACTCTCTAACAACTCAAATCTATGCATCATCTTCATCATTCATCATATTCATGACATGGGTCTTCATGTTCTTGACTAGGTAACATCATATTCATCTCCATTTCACTTGTTGATGTTTCTTGACCTAGGTTTAGCATTTATTACTTGATTAAATGCTTTGTATTCATCTCTTGTGATATCTATTGTTGAATAAATGTTGATTATATGTTAAATACCGTGTTGAGTATTTTTTGTTGATTAAACGATGAATGTTGAATGAAGAATTTCGTGGTCTTCTTTTGATTGAGATTATTTGTGTTATGCTAGCATTGTAAGTTATATATTATCTAGCTAAGTTATCTCATTGTTTGATTGGGTTTTTTTTGTGATAGTTGATTATAGGTTTTGCATTTATTGAATGTTTTAAATGCATTGTCTCTACCACATGAATATATGCTAATTATATGTTGAATATATTGTGAAGCATTATATTGATGGATTGTGATAGCTAGCATGTTAGGTCATTTATGCCCTTTAGCTAAATCTTCTTGCCTTGCATTTAGATATTGATAGCTAGGATTATTTTTTGTTGCCATCTTAAATCCCTAGATAAGCATTTGATATTTGCCTAGCATTAATTGCATTTAGAATATTGTCATATATTCACATAGGTTGTTTATCTCTTCATTGAGAGTTAAGTCTTATGGCTAAGTGGTTAGTGCACAAGCAATTGGTCTAGAATCACTATAAAATGCCCGCAGGATAGTAGTTATGGGTTAGTGACCGAGAATGGTGTGACAAGATGATATGAACCTCACCAAGAGCAGTGAGACTTAGAACCAATATATGGTAACGAATGATCGTTTTTTAATTCAAGTTTATAACGAAGAACAATATAAGGACTGTAACCCATTATCTATATGGAGATAAGAACCAACAGTATCAGAAAAGTTGTAGACGCCACACTCAAGAACGAGAAAGAGTTGTGAGTGATAAGTCAGGGTTTAAAGAACTAAAGAGAAATGCTCTCAATATTAATTCATTCAAAGTCTGAATAATAATACATTCATGCGTCCCTTATATACTAAAAATATCTAAACCCTAGAAGGAAAAAGAAAGGCTAAATGCCTAACATACTAAAGGAAATAAACTACCTAGCAATTTAATTGCCTTACAATTAGGAAAGTAAAAAAATAAATAAACTAGCAACTAGTTGACTTTGTTTGGGAAACAAATAAGCTATTTATTTGGAAAATAATTAAAAATAGGAAATATGCAAAAACTAGGACTCCTCCAACCATACGCAAATATGTTGAAATTGGGACTCCTCCAACCATACGGAAATATGTTCACCACACGCCCTAACTTGTACCACACACCCAAGTCTCTTTATTCAACCCAATCAGTTGTATTGATGACGTTAACTAAGCCTTAGTCTTCATGTGGGCCCAACTTAGACTTCAACAAATCAGAATCAGCCCATTAAGTGCTTTTTTGATCCTCTTGGCCCCTTGTAATTGGCCCAACTGGAACATGCAATGGATCATTTGGTGATGCTTCTTGATTCTCATCACTAGAGGTCAACATAGGTTGTAAATATTGTAAGGATTCCCATTCTTTGATTGGCTTATTTCGTGGACAAACCACGTGTTGGGGTTTGTATGTAAGGGTAGTTTAGATGATTGAGAATCATTCTCAAAGGCCCTTTCAAGACCTCAAGGGACGAGCACTCCAAAGGTATACTTCTAGTGCTTAACTTTCTTTGAAGAGATTTAGAAGCACACACACACTTTGCATTCTTACATTTGTGTGCATTCTCTTCATATGTCACATTACACACTAGCACTTTGATTGTTATATCTTGTTGTGTATTTATGTGTCTTGTAATTCGTTTCTCGATAGTGTTCGGAAACGTCCGCGCATGCACTAGAATGTGCTTGGTTTTGCGCGAAGACCGCCCACGGAGAATGCCCTTGGCTTCTCCTTGGTTTTCACCTCTGTTGGTGATCGGCGGTTATGATCGGCGGCCTGGTCGCCGAATGGAACCGCCGTTTTCTTCTAGGAGCAATTCTACGGTCACGATCGGCGGTCACGACCGCCGTTCGAAACCGCCGTTCATACCTGATCGATTTCGATCTCGATCTCTCGGGTCTGATTCGGCGGTTGGGATCGACGGTCACAAAACCGCTGAATGAACCGCCGTTTATGCTCTGTTCTTCACGATCTCAATTCGGCGGTCATGATTGGCGGCCTGGCCGCCGATTGAAACCGCCGAACGGTGCGTTTCAAGGGCAAACTTGTCTTTTCACATGCCCTGTTCTTGATGTCTATAAATATCACACTTTCTCATTTTCAGGATTAATGTTCTTTAACTCTAAGAACCCTAAACTTCAAAGAGAGACATTTGAGAGAAAATCAAATCAAGAACACTTTTTTTTAACACTCAAAAACCATTCTCATATGCATCAAAATATCATCTAGCATTTTCTAGCTTAGTTAGGATGCTTGCTTGCATGGGTTTTGGTCAACACATATTCTTTGGTAAGTTCTTCACTATTATCATACATAATTAGTGTTTTATTTATCATTGACATCTCTTATATTATTTGTATGCTCTTGAATATATTCTAGATACAAATTAGAGATTGTTGTGTTGACATGATTGAGTGTTGTATTTTTGATAGCTATCTAGGTTTTGTTAATCTATGTTTAGCTAAGCTATTTGACATGTCATCTAGCTTTTAATATCTAGGATTGAATTAATTGCATAATCACTATCCTAGATAAGCATATAGAGTAACCTAGCTCTTAATTGCATTTTGGATATTTTATATATTCACATAGGTTGTATTATCTCTTCTTAGAGAATTAAGTCTCGTGTTGCTATCGGGATTAGGTAGCTTAAATCACAAGCAATTGGACTAGGTCCACTTATACCGGGATTAGGTAGTTGAGATGATTATTGATTGGGATTAGATCATTAAACCGGGATTAGTTTGTAATCATTTCAATTAGTGGATTCGAGGTTCGTGTGTGGCGCACATAACAGCCCGTGGTTTTTTCCCGTGAGGGTTTCCACGTAAATATCTTGTGTCATTTATAATTCCGCACTTTTTACACTTGATATTTATATTGACTAGTTAGGGGCATTTTCGTAATATTGACATACATGCGAAAATTGGGTATTAAAGTTTAAAATCTATTCACCCCCCCTCTAGATTGTTTTATACACACCGTGCAATATTTGTTTCAAATATCATTACATATAGTGGATTTGAGGACCGTGTGTGGCTAGAGGATAGCCTATGAGTTTTTCCCAGTTGTGGGTTTTTCACGTAAATCAATCAACGTGTTATTTATTGTTTTCCGCACTTTAATTACATTGATTGTATTTCATTGTATTGGGTTAATTTTTATAATATTGACTAATCAGAAAAGTTGTTAACTAATTGGATTAACAACCCATTCCCCCCCCCCCCCCCCCCCCCCCCCCCCCCCCCCCCCCCCCCCCCCCCCCCCCCCCCCCCCCCCTAGGTTGTTTAGACAATATATTTTCAATTGGTATCAGAGCGGGTTCCTAGACATACTTAGGAGAACCTTGCTTTTTTTTTTTTGGTGTCTTGCATTTGTTTGCATTTTTGCTCGTTGCATTCATTTGCATTCTTTTCATTCATTAAACACTATGAGTGGCATTGAGTTGTTAGAGGGTGCGTTGATCTCTGAACCCTCATTGCTCACCGATGATAACTACTCTTCTTGGAAAGGAAGGATGGAAGTCTTTTTGATGGACATCGATGAGCATGTGTGGATGTGTGTGGAAGAGGGATACTCACCTCCCATAGAGAAACTAGAGAATGGGGCTTCTGTGCCTAAGCCCAAGTCTAAATGGACAAATGACGAACTTGAGGCTAATGAATGGAACTCAAAGGGCATCCTTGCCTTATCTTGTGCAGTGGATGAGAATCAAGCCAAACTCATCCTAACCACTCAAGATGTTCGAGAAGCTTAGGAGATTCTAAGAATCACCTACGATTTGGGTACCTTGAAGATAAAGCTTCAATGTTATGATTGTGGTAGCTATGGGCACATCTCCACGGATTGTGGAAACTTGAAGACCAAAAGTTGAAGAGGCAAATCAAAGGCCTTCTCTTGTAGTGAAAGTGAAGAGAGATCTTCGGTTTCAAGAGATGTGAAAGGAACGACATAGCCTTTCCTACTTTACATGATGACAACTTAAAAGTGGTCATAAAACATTCATCACTTAAAGTCAACAACGAAGAAGCTAGCTTGGATGATGATTGCCATGAGAGCACTTGTGGTAGAAGCTTCAATGAAAAGAGTTCAAGCTCTATGAACTTAAGTGATGAGGGTTTGAGTTATGAAGACTTCATTGAAAGTTTTCAAAGGTCCTTGAAGAAGGAAAAATGAAGAAATCAAGAAGTTGAAGAAGGAAAACCTTCAACTAAGGACCAAGTTCTATGACTCCTTGTAGACGGACACGATATATGTGTTCAACTATTAGAGGGAGATTGAAGATTGCCACCAACGGATGAAGGCAATGAAAGATGAACTTGCCAACAAAGATAATTCCTTGAAAATTCTCAACGAAAGAGAAATGAGGTGCTTTAAAGAATTGAAGAAGGCCATGATCAAGCAACCTCAAGCTCAAGGCAAAAGCAATGCCTCATCCAAGAAATGTTTAACTCATGGAAAGTCCACACAAGCCTTGGCAACTCAATCAATGCCTAGGCAATTCAAGAAAAATGGAAAAATCCTTGAGAAGTCAATTATATCATCCAACAAGCCAAATATCAAGATAGGAGATGATCACAAGAAACAACCTCAACCGAGGCATGCTCAACCACAAAGGCGCCAACTGGTGCATCTTCAAAGACAATCTCATCAACATGGCAATGCCTCGATGAGAACTCAATGCAATGGCATGAATTCTTCTTTTGTATCTACTTATCATTATTGTGGTATGATTGGTCACTTAAGACCAAAGTGTTTTAGCTACATAAAAAGATATAGAATTAAGAGCATGAAAGAAAAGAGATTAAACCGTAGGGCCTTGCATGATCCTAGGAAACCTAGAGACTTGAAGATTTTGACCACTAAAAGTAAAAAGGTGGAACCTAGGTGGGTTAGAAAAAATGAACCCAATTGTCATTGTGCTCATGTGTCTCCCGTAGATTCTGCTAGGTCTAACTGACTTTAAAACAAATATAGTGATGAGAATCAAGAAGCTTCACCAACGGATCCATTCCATGTTCCAGTTGGGCCAATTACAAGGGGCAAGAGGATCAAAGAAGCATTTAATGGGGGCTGATTCTGAGTTGCTGAAGTCCAAGTTCAGTCCACATGAAGACCAAATCTGGGCTAAACTTCTTGGGCCTCTACAGAGAGCATCTAAAGTCGGATTGTCTATTATAATATGTTTTTGGAAAGCCCAAGACGAGCCCTACAGATGTTATGAAGACTCCGTCATCCGTAACAGATCACAACAGGCCCAAATTCTGCTATCTAGTTTGTTGCGCGAAGACTTGAGCTGAGGAGTCCGAATTTCAGCTTTATCCTTTTTAGTTTCCAAAGAATAATGAGTTGATTTGTTTCCCAAATTAAAAGGCTGATTTTTTTCAAATTTATCCTTCCAAATAGGGAGCAAGTCAACTAATTGCATGTTTTAATTTTAATTTCTTTCCTGATTGTAAGGCATTAATTGCCCATTTATTTTCCTGATTGTAAGGCATTAATTGCCAAATATTTATTTCCTTTTTAGGTTTTAGGGTTTCAGTTTATAAGGGACGAATGGATGTAATATGAGATCAGACTTTTGAATGAAATAATATTTTCAGAGAACATTTTCTCTTTGGTTCTTCATTGAACTATGAACTTATCAAGGTTCTACCTTGTGGCGTTCAAACCTTGACTTATCACTCACCTTCTTTCTTGTTCTTGAGTGTGGCGTCTACAACATTCTTGATACTGTTGGTTCTTATCTCCATATAGATAATGGGTCACGGTCCTTTATTTTCTTTGTTTTTTATAAACTTGAATTAGAAAACGATCATTCGTTACCATATATTGGTTCCGGGTCTCACTACTCTTGGTGAGGTTCATATCATTTGGTATCAGAGCTTCGGCCTCTAACATCAGGTTTAATCTATCTTTGTTATTCTTCTTCTTTGATTTCGTTGATCACAAAAAAAAAAAAAAAAAAAAAAAATTAGACCTTGTTGAATTTCGTTTTGATTAAGTCAAAAAAAAAAAAAAGTTTGTTCAGATCCGTTACCAAAAAAAAAAAAAAATGTCTAACGATGTACAACGTGACAATGTTTTTTACACCCGATGTCATGTTAATGATAAGGTATGTAGCATGATTATTGATGGTGGTAGTTGTACTAACGTTGCAAGTACAACCATGGTTAACAAATTAGGATTGCCAACGATGCTGCATTCTAAGCCGTATAAATTGCAATGGTTGAATGATAGTGGTGAGGTGAGGGTGACTAAACAGGTGTTAGTGGCGTTCCGAATCAGTAAATATGAGGATGAAGTCTTGTGTGATGTGGTACCAATGCATGCGACTCATATCCTTTTGGGCCGACCATGGCAGTTTGATAGGCGTGCAACTCATGATGATTATACAAATAGATACTCTTTTGTACTCAATAAAAAACGAATCACTCTTGTACCCTTAACCCCAATACAAGTATATGAAGATCAAGTGAGGTTAAAAGAACAAAGAGATGAAAAAAAAGGAGAGTGAGAGTTTAAAAGAAAGAGCGACAAAAGAAATAGAGATCGAAATAGCATAAAAAGAAAAAAAGAGTGAAAAAGAAACAGAAAGTTATGCTATTGAGGAAAAAAAGAGCGAAAAAGAAACAAGAATTTTTGTAAGTGGGGAAAAAAAGAGCGAAAAAGAAACAAGCATTTTTGTGAGTGAGGAAAAAAAGAGTGAAAAAGAAACAGAATTTTTTGCTCATGAGGAAAAAAAGAGTGAAAAGGAAACAAAAATTTTCGCTAGTGAGGAAAAAAAAAAGAGATAAAAAAGGCATTGTTTTCAAATCAGCCAACTTCTTGGCCTAGTGTTCTTGTTTCTCTTTTGCAGTGTTTTGATGAAGTGTCGCAGGCTATCAACAACATTACGGTGAAGATTCGAGGACGAATCCTTTTGAAGAGAGGGGGAATGATGAGAATCAAGAAGCTTCACCAACGGATCCATTTCATGTTCCAGTTGGGCCAATTACAAGGGGCAAGAGGATCAAAGAAGCATTTAATGGGGACTGATTCTGAGTTGCTGAAGTCCAAGTTCAGTCCACATGAAGACCAAATCCGGTCTGAACTTCGTGGGACTCTACAGAGAGCATCTGAAGTCAGATTGTCTATTATAATATGTTTTCGGAAAGCCCAAGACGAGCCCTATAGATGTTATGAAGACTCCGTCATCCGTAACAGATCACAATAGGCCCAAATTCGGCCATCTAATTTGTTGCGCGAAGACTTGAGCTGAGGAGTCCGAATTTCAGCTTTATCCTTTTTAGTTTCCAAAGAATAATGAGTTGATTTGTTTCAAAATTTATCCTTCCAAATAGGGAGCAAGTCAACTAATTGCATGTTTTAATTTTAATTTCTTTCCTGATTGTAAGGCATTAATTGCCCATTTATTTTCCTGATTGTAAGGCATTAATTGCCAAATATTTATTTCCTTTTTAGGTTTTAGGGTTTCAGTTTATAAGGAACGAATGGATGTAATATGAGATCAGACTTTTGAATGAAATAATATTTTCAGAGAACATTTTCTCTTTGGTTCTTCATTGAACTATGAACTTATCAAGGTTCTACCTTGTGGCGTTCAAACCTTGACTTATCACTCACCTTCTTTCTTGTTCTTGAGTGTGGCGTCTACAACATTCTTGATACTGTTGGTTCTTATCTCCATATAGATAATGGGTCACGGTCCTTTATTTTCTTTGTTTTTATAAACTTGAATTAGAAAACGATCCTTCGTTACCATATATTGGTTCCGGGTCTCACTGCTCTTGGTGAGGTTCATATCATATAGCACGGTGTGTATAAAAATATCTAGAGGGGGGGGGGGGGGGGGGGGGGAATAGATTTTAATCGTTATTACCCAATTTTCGCATACAAGATAATTTTACGAAAATACCCCTAACTAGTCAAAAAGACATACAAGTGTAATATGGTGCGGAATGTAAAGCACACTTGATGTTTATGTGGAAACCCTCATGGGAAAAACCACGGGCTGTTTTGTGAGCCACACACGAACCTCGAATCCACTAAATGTGATAAAATTACAACCTAATCCCGGAAGTAATCTCACCTACCTAATCCCGGTATGAGTGAACCTAGTCCGATTGCTTGCGAATTTAGCAACCTAATCCCGGTCACAACACAAGACTTAATTATCTAAGAAGAGATTAATACCCTAAGTGAATATATGAATATCCAAATGCAACATAGAGCAAGAGAAACCCTATATGCTTATCTAAGATGATGAATTTGCAATTAGAACAATCCTAGCTATTAGAAGCTAAATGACATGTCAAATAGCATAGATAAACATAGACTATAAAAAACCTAGATATCTATCACAATACAACACTCAATCAAAATATCACAAATAATCTCTATCTTGTATTTAGCATATTATC
Source organism: Acer yangbiense (assembly GCA_008009225.1). Taxonomy (NCBI): domain Eukaryota; kingdom Viridiplantae; phylum Streptophyta; class Magnoliopsida; order Sapindales; family Sapindaceae; genus Acer; species Acer yangbiense. Next base: position 10,174,337 of record CM017769.1, read on the forward strand.
TAAAAACATACAAGTAATCTAAGAGAAGTCTTAATATGAAAAACACTAAAATTAGATGAGATTAGTGAAGAACATACCAAGGAAGATGTGATGATCCAAAAACATACATGGATGCATTCTATGAAGGCATAATTGACGCAATATGAAATTTGATGCAAAAAGGATTTTATTTGAGTGAGTTCTTGATTTGATTTTCTCTGAAAATTCTCTCTTTTAAGTTTAGGGTTCTTGGCGTAAAAAGAACTGATTAAGAGAATGAGAAAGTAAGATATTTATAGATATAAAAAATAGAGCATGTGAAAAGACAAGTATGCCCCTGAAACGCATCGATCGGCGGTTTCAATCGGCGGCCAGGCCGTCGATCATAACCGTTGAATTGAACCCAAGAAGAATAGGGGAACAACGGCGGTTTCATTCGGCGGTTTCGTAACCGCCGATCCAACCATCGAATCAAACCCGAGAGATTAAATCGATCAGGTATGAAGGGCAGTTTCGAACGGCGGTCGTGGCCGCCGATCGTAACCGCAGAATTGCTCTAGACACTTCTGGATGCAAACGACGGTTTCATTCGGTGGCCAGGCCGTCGATCATAACCGCCGATCACCAACAGAGGTGAAAACCAAGGAGAAGCCAAGGGCATTCTCTGTAGGTGGTCTTCGCGCAAAACCAAGTACATTCTAGTGCATGCATGGACGTTTCCGAATACTATCGGGAAACGAATTACAAGACACAAATACACACAACAAGATACAACATCAAAGTGCAAGTGTGAAATGTGATATGTGAAGAGTATGCACACAAATGCAAGAACGCTAAGTCTGTGTGTGCAATCTAAATCTCTTCAAAGAAAACCAAGCACTATAGAATATACCTTTGTCGTGCTTGTCCCTTGAGGTCTTGAAAGGGCCTTCTAGCTTGAAGTACAATCACCTAAACTACCCTTACACAATAAACCCCAACACATGGTTTGTCCACGAAATAAGCCAATTAAAGAATGGGAATCCTTACAGTTTTAATAATGTTTTTGATAACACCTTGCACGGTTGCTCTATATTGTACTGCATGATTTCTGTTTTTGCTTGAGTTTACTTATCTATTTGAGGAATGTTCTACTTGCTAGTACATGTGATTGACCTGAAAAATTATTCTCCATGTTCATGATTATTTGATATGCATTCTTAAGCCCTCTCTTGAAAAAGGGCTATTGGTAATATGATGTGCAGCCGCCGAATGTAGGAAATGGCTACTCATTTGAAACCGAGTGTAAGCCATCAAGAGAGTTACATTTGCATGATAAACAGAAATACATGCTTGCTAGGATAAAGGAGAAAAACAGAAAAGTTGAAAAAATTATTGATTGTGTGGTGTAATGCATTGCTTAATAAGGACCTAAAAATTGTTGATTGACAATGTGTCTCACAATGAAGAAAAGATGATATATTTTTTATGGGATTAGTACACTCTGCACACAAATGCTTGGATATATATCTTCTTATCATAACAACAGGTCTTAATTGGTTTGACTTCATTTGGAAAACTTGTTGATTATTGCTTTGATTGTCGCCATGAGGTCGCCATGGCGACAGAGAGGACAAATGGCGACAATTTAAAGAAAAGTGATTGTCGCCATGAGGTCGCCATGGCGATAGAGAGAGACAAATGGCCACCACATGCAACAAGCACCAGACTTGATCGATGTCGCCATGGCAACGGAGAGGACAAATGGTGACATAGGGCGAACAGCATATATGTTGTCACCACCAATCATAACGCCACACACAACAAAAACGCCTCCTCTCAAATTCTCTCAATTTCTCAAGCCGTGGCATGCACAAAATCGTCAAAATTGGTAAGCAATCACTCTAGTTCTTCAATATTTCCATTCACAATCATCTTACGTTGCATCTAGATACACTAGGGGTGGTTTTGAGTTTGATTTGAAGTGAATAGTGCCTAGGATTGGATTTTTGTGGTGGTATTGTGCATATTAGAGTATTGAGACATTGGGGAAGTATTTGTGATTGATTGTGGAGATTGGAGAGTGTGGGATTGTTGTTGAAGCGCCATTGTGCTGCTGAAATTTAGTTTGACACTTTTTATCCGAATTTGTGACACAATGGCACCCAAGATGAAATTACCAAATAGGGGAGGAAAAGGTAGTAAGACCCCCACTTCTAAGAAGAAGACGGTCCTAGAATGCACTATGAACAAGGATTTTCAGGACCGAATGGAAACATTTAGCGAGAAGAAGATTTGGCCTGAGAGGGGAATCAATTTGGAAGAATTGGTTAATACCCTCATCCCAGCGACAGTAAGGGACATGGGATGGGGAGAATTAGTAGCCACTCCTCCTGATTATAGTGAAAGACTTGTGAGGGAGTTTTATGCGGGGATGAACCCCGGTGAGTTCATGAGAGGTGGTCCGGTTTTGGTTAGAGGGGTTCCCATTTATTTAAACGCTGCAGATATTAACATCTATTTGGGGACCACATTGTTGGATTTCGAGGAGTTGCGAGAACGCATGGTAGAGGGGATTACTAAAAACCCCTTGTATGTGAAAAATTCGATAGAATTCGCAAACACTTTGACGATCATTCCTATGACGATCTGGATGGCTAAAAGATATGCTCTCAAATAGTCTAACTTGAGGATTGAGCCCGCATTTTGGCACATCTTCCTCAACTCCTCACTTAGGCCAATTTCCCAAAGGTCTACAGTTCCATTTGAGGTAGCCCGGATTTTGCATTGTATCATGGAGAGGTAGCCCATTGATGTGGGAATTATAGTGAAGATGGAAATCCAGAGGATTGGGCGAAATGAGTCAGAATCAGATATTCTTCCTTTTCCATTCTTGATTACAGAGGCGTGCAGATTGGCAAGTGTGGATTTATCTGGGGATGTGCTTAAACCCCCTGTATCTGATATGGATTTGACTACATGGCGTCGCTTGCTAAGCAAGCGTGGGCAGATGCCAACCGCTGGGAGGCGGAAGAGAGTGCGCAGACCGGAGGCCGGCACAAGTGCCGAGTAAGAGTTAGATAAAGTGATTCCAGATGAGGAGCGCTTTGATGATGATGAGGATATTGGGGGCCCTGCTGTTGTTGATGATCCTAGTCAGCCTATAGGTCTTTGGATTTTAGATGGTGTACAGAGCATTATGGGCACTCAGACGGCTGACTTTGATATTCTACATGCTGATGGTTTGGCTTTGGAAGCTAGGCAGAGGGCCCTAGAGAAGAGGCAGTCAGACATCACTACTAGGCAGTCGACTTTGGAGAGTCTGGTTAGGGATTTGAGTGAGACCGTGATCATGGGCTTCACAGAGCTCCGTCAGGATTTGAGACTCACTTCATATGTCAGGACACCTAGGAGGACTATTGAGCCAGTCACAAAGACTCCATACTTTCCAGCCACAGTAGCAAGACCCAGTGTTACGGCACCAGACTTTGTCCTACATATTGCACAGTCTACCGTTAAGGAGGCAGCCCAGTTAGAGGAAGTTTTAGCCCGTTCACTCACCGATCAAGGAGTTCGTTCTACAGGAGGTCCTCTAGTGGATGAGGCAGCAACACATAGGAGATGGATAGAGGAGCAAGCCCAGAGAGCGGCTGCGGCTGCGGCAAAAGAACAAAGGAGGAAGGACCTGAGAGGAAAGGGAAGAGTTGATTTGGAGCAGTTAGATGAGGAGTCAGATTGATACCACCACCATCTTTTAGACATTATTTTTAACTATCATCATGTGCATCATTTACTTACTTGGATATTGTTTAGCACTTTGGTTTATTTTTAGTTTGTTTTGTTGGATATTTCATTGCTGTACGTTTATTACTATTATTCCTTATCTTTCGTTCTTGTTATTTCTTCATCCCCGCTTCTTTTTTCGTTGTTGTTTAGAATAAGAGTGTGCGTTTAAATTCTGGTAGAGGATTTAGGATGTATGTGCTTTCTTACATAATTTTGTTGATTGGATGATTGTGCATATTAGGATGAGAGGGCAATATGCCGATTTATTGACATTCATTGAATATTGCCGTTGATTTATGGATTTTTGCTTTAGATGTGTGGGTTGCGCCATGTAAACAAATTCTACCTCCCATGAACATTGAGGACAATGTCCAATTTATGTTTGGGGGTACATTTGCGCAACACCACTTTACTCACTATGCTTGGTTTTACAATTTGAGCCGATTTTTCAATGCGATAATACCATATTGAGCATACTTTGCTTATTGAGCTTATGATTTACACGAGTAGTGAGGAATTGTGCATCTTTGTCATTGTATGGTTTAAATTAATGTCATGCCATTTGGGACATCATTGAACAAAGCGCGTGTATCTTTTTCTCATAATGTTAGAGTGGATTATCATTGTTGCTTGAAGGGCTAAGAATTAATAGTGGAGATTCCCGAGAGGATCACAAACACGGCCTAAAATAAGCATATTTTGAGTTGTCAAAAATTCACTCTTTAAACATGCTCTCTCAAACACTATTTTAAGCATTTATAGGTCTCATTTGCACTCAAAAATTGCATATCATAGAATACTATAGACTGCTTGTGGATGCTTTGATTTGCTCATGGACAAACCTTTAGAAAGGACTTTAGGCAATGCATGTGAAGAAAACCGTAAATTGACCTAAATACTTTCATACCCTCTAAATGTGTGTGCTCCTAAGCCCTTTCAAAGCCAAATACATCTTAAGCTTTTTATTTTGTGAACCACTTCTAAATTAACCATATAGCCTAAATAGTTGACTTACCTCAACCAAAATGATTTTGCTAAGGCTTAGGTTATGAATGTAAGCTCTTTTATGTGAAAATGTTGATGCATGTACCTAGGCATGTAATTTTGTGTAAAGAGTATTGAAATGAAAAAGAAAAGCAAAAGCAAAAGAAAAAGAAAAGAAAAGAAAAAGATGGAAATGGAAAAAAGTTGTATGCAAAAGAAAATAAAAGAAAGGCAAAGCCAAGAAAAAGATAAAATGAAAAGAAAAATATGAATTAGGCACAATTGGCTTAGATAGAGGGTTTATAATTGAATAGGCTACTCAAGAAAAGTTTGAGTAGTAAATATGCATTTGAAATGATATTGTAAGCAATGGGCGCCAAAGGCGTAAACGAATGTGTGAAGCAAGTGGAACTTGTAATTAGAATGTATGCCGAAAGTATAATCATTAGGTTCCTTGTGATCTATTTGACCCATTATTTGACTCACCATTCACCCAAACCTCGTTACAACCAAAGACAGAACTTCACGATTTTCAGGGATGTCCATTTTGTGAATTGTGGTTTTCGTATGTGTAAGGATTCCCATTCTTTGATTGGCTTATTTCGTGGACAAACCACATGTTGGGGTTTATTGTGTAAGGGTAGTTTAGAAGTTTGAGATTCATGCTCAAAGGCCCTTTCAAGACCTCAAGGGACAAGCACGCCAAATGTATAATCTCTAGTGCTTAGTTCTTTCCTTGAAGAGATTTAGATTGCACACACTCACTTTGCATTCTTGCATTTGTGTGCATACTCTTAAAATGTCACATTTCACACTTGCACTTTGATGTTGTATCTTGTTGTGTGTATTTGTGTCTTGTAATTCGTTTCCCGAGAGTTTTTGGAAACGTCCGTGCATGCACTAGAATGTGCTTGGTTTTACACGAAGAACGCCTACGGAGAATGCCCTTGGCTTCTCTTTGGTTTTCACCTCTGTTGGTGATCGGCGGTTATGATCGGCGGCTTGGCCGCAGAATGAAACCACCGTTTACATCTAGAAGTGTCTGGAGCAATTCTGCGGTTACGATCGGCGGCCACGACCGCCGTTCATACCTGATCGATTTAATCTCTCAGGTTTGAGTTGGCGGTTGGATCGGCGATTACAAAACCGCCGAATGAAACCGCCGTTGTTCCCCAGTTCTTCTCGGGTTCAATTCGGCGGTTATGATCGGCGGCCTGGCCGCCGATTGAAATCGCAGATCGGTGCGTTTCAAGGGCATACTTGTCTTTTCACATGCTCTGTTTTTGATGTCTATAAATATCTTACTTTCTCATTCTCTGAATCAGTTCTTTAACTCCCAAGAACCCTAAACTTAAAAGAGAGAATTTTGAGAGAAAATCAAATCAAGAACTCACCTTTGAACACTCAAATCAAATTCCTTTTTTCATCAAATTTCATATTGCATCAACTATGCCTTCATAGAATGCATCCATGTATGTTTTTGGATCATCACATCTTCCTTGGTATGTTCTTCACTAATCTCATCTAATTTTAGTGTTTTTCATATTAAGACATCTTTTAGATTACTTGTATGTTTTTAGATAATATGCTAAATACAAGATAGAGATTATTTGTGATATTTTGATTGAGTGTTGTATTGTGATAGATATCTAGGTTTTTATAATCTATGTTTATCTATGCTATTTGACATGTCATTTAGCTTCCAATATCTAGGATTGTTCTAATTGCAAATTCATCATCTTAGATAAGCATATAGGGTTTCCCTTGCTCTATGTTGCATTTAGATATTCATATATTCACTTAGGGTGTAATCTCTTCATTGAGAACATAAGTCTTGTGTGTAGCATCCGGGATTAGGTTGCTTAGATCGCAAGCATTCGAACTAGGTTCACTCATACCGGGATTAGGTAGGTGTGTGATTACTTCCAGGATTAGGTTGTAATTTTCATCACTTAGTGGATTCGAGGTTCGGGTGTGGTTCACTTATTAGCCTGTGGTTTTTCCCGTGAGGGTTTCCACGTAAAAAATCAAGTGTTATTTAATTTCCGCATTTTATACTTGATTTATTGTTTTATCTAATTAGGGGTAAATTCATAATATTGACTTCATACGAAAAAATTGGGTAATACGTTTAAAATCTATTCACCCCCCCTCTAGATAGTTTTATACACACCGTGCTATATTTGTTTCAATTGGTATCAGAGCGGGTTTCTAGATATACTTAGGTGATCCTTGCTTATTTTGGTGTGTTTTGCATTTTGTGTGATTTTTGATCATTTATACATTTGCATTCATTTCATTCATTCATAAACACTATGAGTGGAAATGGTGGTAACAATGAGGGGGCGTCTAGCACGAGACCTCCTCTTCTCACCGGATTGAACTATTTCAAATGGAAAGGGAAGATGGAATCCTACATATGTCAAATTCACGACCATGCGTGGATGGCGGTGGAAGATGGATATGATCTACCCATGATGACTCCTACGGGTGGAGGAGTAGAAGTATTGAAGCCTAAGGCGCAATGGAACGCGCAAGAGTTTGAGGCTTCAAAGTGGAATAGGAAGGCGATGCACGCCATCCTTTGTGCAATGGATGAAAATCAGTATAAGCTAATTCAGAGTACTCAAATCGCGAAAGTGGCTTGGGACATCTTACAAGTTGCACATGAAGGAACCGAGGTAGTGAAGGAATCCAAGCTTCAAGTCCTCCAAACTCAATTCGAGTTACTTAGAATGGGAGAGGATGAATGCTTTAATGATTTCGTAATCAAATTAATGGATATCGTTAATCAAAGTCACCAACTTGGAGACCCGTATTCAGATAGGAGAGTTAAGCAGAAAATTATGAGGTCTCTCCCCGATAGGTTTGAATCTAAGGTAACGGCTTTAGAAAAAAATAGTGGATATAAAGATATGAAGCCGAGTGAGGTGATTGGGAGACTTCTAGCTTATGAGTCTAGGAAGGGTCCTATCTCCACACCTCCCAAAAAGCAAAAAGGAATTGCTTTGAAAGCCTCCAAGGAAGAAAAGGAGGCAAAGAAAAATGACTCGGATGAAGACCTTGCATTATTTGTGAAGAGATTCAAGAGGGTCATGAAGTTCGGGAAAAAGGACTTTGGTTCCAAAGGTCAAAACTTCAAGAAAAAGGGTTCTTACAACAAGTTTGAGCCTAGGAAAGAGAAGACCGAAAGGAAAGGGGTCCGATGTTTTGAGTGTGGTGGGATAGGTCACTTTGCCCCCGAATGTGCAAATCATAATAAGAAGAAAAAGGGAAAAGTGATGGCCGCCACTTGGAGTGAAAGTAGTGATGACTCCAATGAGGGAGATGAGTCTTCGGATGATGAAGAGCTCATAGCTAACCTCCTAGCTTTTTCCTCCTCCCACAAAAGCAAAAGTGCTAGTGAAATAGAGGAAGAGAGTCAAGAGGAAAATGACTCAAGTGAAGAAGAAAGTGATTCCTCTTCTAACTCCATAAATGGATTTGTGGAGAAAAAGGTGCTTGCTAAATACCATGCCAAGTTCAATGACTTAGCAATCAAGAGCACAAAAAAGATCAAGATGTTGAGAGAAGAAAATCTTGAGCTTTTATCTCATAATGACCACTTAAGTGAACAAGTGGAAAAGTCTAAGAAGATAGAAGATGAGCTGAGAAAGGACTTAGACTTATCTAGGAGGAATGAAGAAGGTCTAAAGAGGGAGCTTGATAAAGCTTTAGAATCATTAGCTAGGATGGATTCTAGCACCAAAAAGCTTGACCATATACTTGGTGTTGGAAAGAGTCCGTGTGACAAGAGGGGTCTTGGGTATGAAGATGGCAAGAAGATCTCAACCTCTAACAAGACCGTGTTTGTCAAGAGTTTGAGGAACGAAGAAGCTTCATTGGTGCAATCTCCTAGGAAGAAGTTAGAACTAGGACAATGTTCAAATGTACAAGTGAAGATGGTGCCAAGAAAGCAACCTCAAGCTCAACCCTCTAGGGTCCCTCAAGTTAACATTCCTCAACAATTGGCTCACAAAGGAAAGAGACCAATCATGCAACCTCAAGCTAGGAAGCAAACTAGACCGGTTCAACAACGAAGATGGATTGAACCCACTCAACCACAAAGACATGGACAAGCTCACATGCATGCTCAAGGACAAGGTATGATTCCTTATTTTATTCCTACATGTCATTTTTGTGGATTTGAAGGTCATATTAGACCAAATTGCTTTCGATATATTAAAATGTGTAAAACACGAAGCATGATTGAAAAGAGAAAGAATAGAGCCAAGATGCATGCTTCTAGGAATGATAATATTGTTGTGCATAATCCTAAGACTTCTAGAACCCATGTACCAAATACCACTATGAAAGCTAAGATTGTTTCTAGGTGGATTAGAAAGAATGAAAATGTTTGCCATGTTGCTCAAATAGCCTTGAAGGCAAATTCTTCTAATTTTTGGTATTTAGATAGTGGGTGCTCTAGGCACATGACGGGAAACAAGAGTTTCTTCGAGACTCTTGTTATGGAGGAAGGAGGATATGTCACTTTTGGTGATGGATCCAAAAAGAAAGTTGTAAGGAAAGGAACCATTTCCGTTCCCGGATTACCCTCCTTATCTAATGCTTTGTTTGTTGATGGCTTGAAAGCCAATCTGATAAGCATTTCTCATCTTAGTGATGAAGGATATTCCGTCTTGTTTAGTAAAAGTGATTGTTCTATCCTAAAGCCCGATGGACAAACCTTGTTGAAAGGTATGAGATCTAGTGACAATTGCTATTGTCTTGAAGCTAGAATAGTCTCAAACAATGTGTCCATGGATGAGCAAATAGAGTTGTGGCATGAAAGACTTGGCCACATGAACTTTAGGGATTTACGAACCCTTAGAAAGTTCAATTGTGTGCATGGTCTCCCTAAGCTTGGGAAGAAAACTAATGGTGTTTGTGGACGTTGCCAACAAGGAAAACAAACCAAAAGCATGCACAAAAAGGGCAAGTATCTCACCACCAAGGAGCCCCTAGAGCTTCTCCACATGGATTTAATGGGTTCGATGCAAACCGAGAGTTTAGGTGGAAAGAGATACATTTTTGTTTGTGTTGATGATTTCTCTAGATTTACATGGACATATTTTCTTAGAGAAAAATCCGAAACTTTTGATGAGTTTAAAATGCTTTGTACTAAAATACAAAATGAAATGAATTCTAACATTAAAAGCATTAAACAGATTAGAAGTGACCATAGGAGGGAATTTAAGAATGCCTCTTTTGAAAGCTATTGCAATAGCTTAGTCGTCTCCCATGAGTTTTCGGCTCCTAGGACACCTCAACAAAATGGAGTGGTTGAGAGGAAGAATAGAGTCCTCCAAGAGATGGCCCGTGTGATGTTGCTTAGCAACAATGTTCCTAGGATTCTATGGGCCGAAGCCATCAATACAACTTGCTATATAGTGAATAGAGTTTTCCTAAGGCCCGGATCTAGAAATACCTCCTATGAGTTATGGAAGGGTAGGAAGCCAAATGTTAGCTACTTCCACACATTTGGTAGCTAACATTTGGAAGCAAATGCTACATTTTAAATGACCGTGATCAACTTGGCAAATTTGATGCTAAGAGTGATGAGGGTATCTTTATTGGTTATGCCTTAAATAGTAGAGCTTATAAAGTTTTCAAGGAGATTTTATTCACAGAAAAGTGTGTGTGTATAAAAGTTGCTTAGCATGTAATACAAGCACTATTAAGCTCATGCATAAGAATCAATCAAAGCAACAATCAACATGTTTTCCAAATGAAGTCAAACCAATTAAGACATTGTTGTTATGACAAGAAGATATATATCCAAGCATTTGTGTGCGAAGTGAACTAATCACAACAAGAATATATCATCTTTTCTTTATTGCAAGACACATCATCAATAAACAATTTTGAGGTCTTTATTAAGCAATGCATCACACACATCATTAATAACATTTCAACTTTTCTATTTTTCTCCTTTATCCTAGCAAGCATGTATTTATGTTTATCATGCAAATGTAACTCTATTGATGGCTTACACTCGGTTTCAAATGAGTAGCCATTTCCTACATTGGGTGGCTACACGTCATATTTCCAGTAGCTCTTTTTCAATAGAGAGCTTAAGAATGCATATCAAAGAATCATGAACATGGAGAATAATTTGAGGTCAATCACATGTACTAACAAGTAGAACATTCCTCAAATAGATAAGCATACTCTTTTTAATAAAAATTAGACTGATCTAAAGGGAAAAAGCATCACAAACGATCATATGCTGAAAAACCTCTAGACAGTATCCATATATATAAAAGATAAAAGAAAAGAAAAAAGTGACAAAAAGCAATAAAGCACAAAGACCCAAGGGTAAAACAACCCTAAACAAAAAGAGGCACGCAGGCCACACCAAAAAAGAAAAAGAAAAAGAAAACATCAAGAAAAACGAAAAGACTCCCAGCCCATGCAGTTATTGCCAACTAAAGAAGAACAGAACGACGAGGCAAAGAACCACCAAGAATCAGCCTGAAGCTCCAAAGCATGCTTAGAAAGCGTATCTGCAACCTGATTCCCCTCCCTGAAAATATGGGAAACCTGAAAATCCATATGCGAGATCTGGAAGATGCAGCACTGCCACGCCTGACGAACCCTCCAAGGAACCATTTCAGAATGAGAAGAAAGAAGCTAAACCACATAAGAAGATCGCTCTCCAGCCAGATACGATGCCACCCATACTTCCAAGCAAAATTAATGGCCAATGAGGCTGCCAGAAGCTCGGCCTCAAACGCGAAAACCTGACCAAGAGGAATAGCAAAACAACCCTTCACAAAGGCTCTACAGTTCCGAAAAATACCACCACAACCACCAACCCCAGGAGAGCCTAAGGCAGCGCCATCTGTATTCACTTTGATCCAACCAGGGGCCGGAGGCGACCAAACCACACTCTTGATCACTGGGGTTTTAGAAGGGCGACCATGAAGACCAAAACGACGAAGAATCAAAAGGTCGTCCATACAATTACGCATACAACCAATCTCCAGGCGATTAGCCTCTGAAACCGCACGCCAAACCAAAGAAAGGACGAATCTAAAGTCCACTGACTTCCCTTCAAAGATCCATTGATTACGGGCAGTCCACACCCCCCATATCACTGCATGGATAGCCGCTTTCCATAAAATCCTAACCTGCTCACTAAAGGAAACCGACATGGCCTGCAAGAAGAAGGATTGCCAAGTATTGGTAGAGACACGTCGCTGGAAAGTCGAGAAAACTGCCTCCCAAAGAGCAACCGCCAGGGGATAATGAAGAAAAAGATGATCTGCAGATTCACTACTAACCCCACAAATACTGCAACGAGAAGCCAATTGGAACCCAGACCTGCAAAGGCGATCCTCAGTAGGAAGCCTGTTCAACATTAGACGCCAGGTCAAAGCTGAACGAGAAGGGGGAATAAAACGGGACCAAACATCCCTCCACCAAACAACCTGAGGAATATCATGGAGAAACTGGGAATAAGCAGCCTTGCAAGAAACATGACCATCCCGAGAATTAGCCCAAACAAGAGAATCCACAACAGGAGAAATTGCAATCCGATCAATCCGAAAACACAGATCCGGGAAGCGCACGCGGAAACAACCATGCAGCACCCATTTACCCTCATGAATAAAATCTGAGACCTTCGCCTGGAGCAGATTAGCTAAATAATCTGGAATCCCTAAAAGCTCCAAAATGGGAACCCCCAACCAATTATCCCGCCAAAAGTCCCTCTGAGAGTTCTCTCCAATCAGCCAAATACCTTCCTTAAGAAAGGAACTATAATTCGTCCGAAGAGAAGACCAAATCGAGGAGGTGACATACCCTCCACGAGGCTTCTGCAAATGCCTGAGATACCTCTCTCGAAGAAAAGTGAAAGTAAAACTATCAGAAGTCATAAACTTCCAAGTGAATTTCCGCAACAAAGAGTCATTCAGCAACCCAAGATCTTTCAGACCAAGACCACCCTGAGAGTAAGGCCTACAACAACGATACCAAGCGACCCTGAACCAACTTAGTCTCCTCATAGGAACCAGTCCACAAAAAGTTTCTCAACTTGCGGTTAATCAGAGATAGTAAAGAAGAAGGCCACTTGTAAATCATGAAAGAGTGCACAAAGGAACCAGTGATGACCGACCTGATCAGAGTAGCACGACCAGCCAAAGAGAGGAACTTGCCCTTCCATTTAGCGAATTTAGACAAGATCTTATCCGCAATAGGTCGTAACACCGCTTTTCGAGGCTTACCCCGAAATGAAGGGACTCCCAAATAAGAAAATGGAAGCTGCCCAATCTGCATACCAACCAGAGAGTGTAAACTACCAATCCGAGAGGGGGAGATATGATACGAACCTCGTCGATTGTATCACGATTGATGCCTAAGATCGTTCTAACCTCTGGTTCGGATGGAAACCGCGACCCAACACCTATAATGAGATGTGAACCTTGGTATGAAGGAGGACGCCACAATCAAGGATGGAATACTCGATTGATAAGTCAAGGAGGAACGCTACAGAGAAATCTGATAAGTTCCAATTAGTTCTCAAAGAACAATAGAGAAAATTCTCTCAATTTGCATTCAAAATCAAAGCTGCCGAAAATTACATCAAATGGACCTTTAAATACTGAAACCTTAAAACTTAAAAGGAAATAAATATTTGGCAATTAATGCCTTACAAACGGGAAAGAAAATAAACTACAACAAGCAACTAATTGACTTGCTCCCTATTTGGAAGACTGAAATTTGGAAGCAAATCAGCCCCTTAATATTTGGAAACAAATCAACCAATATTCTTTGGAAAACTAAGAAAAAGGAAAGAACTAAATTTGACTCTCCTCCACATGCCTAAGCTTCTACTTCACGCCCAAGTCTTCTACTTCACGCCCAAGTCTTCTCTTATTCGGCCCAATCAATTGCCTTGATAACGTTAGTTAAGCCTTGGTCTTCATGTGGACTCATCTTGGACTTTAATAATTCGGAATCAGCCAAGTGTATTGAATCAGGCCATTTAGTGCTTCCTTGAATCTCTTAGCCCTTGCCCTTGTTATTGGCCCAACCGGAACATGCAATGGATCCCTTGGTGCAGCTTCCTTATTCTCATCAAGATAGAAGATCCGAAATAAATTGAAGACTTACCCTAGTTAACTAACTGACCTGAAATATCACCATAATCCCCAAAAGCACCCATGATAAGCATACTCAAGTAATAATAGAAATAATGCATTAACATTCAAAGCAACCATGCAAGGTGTAATTAAAAACATTATTCAAACATTAATCAATGTTATTCACCAAGAACTCTTAAGCAATCATAAAAGAGCATAAAATAAGTCAACTTTTTGCATATGACAACTCATGTAAGTTTGCTCTCTTTGCTTGAGCTTCGCTCATGGGGTCAAATCTGTACAGTATCAAGGTAAAGGACAAGTTCCTATAGGCATACTAAGTCCATTTGACTCAATAGTATCTATGGGTGATATTCTAGCATAAGGGAAAGGGTGCTCAATTTCCTTATCCAACATAGGTTCCACTATATCATTTTTAGTGGTCAAAATTTTAACTTCACTAGGTTTCCTAGGATCATTCAAATTAGCCCTACGATTCATTCTCTTTTCTTTCATGCTCTTAATTCTACATAACTTGATGTAGTTAAAAACAATCTGGTCTAATGTGACCAATCATACCACAATAATGACAAGTAGGTACAAAAGAAGAATTCATACAATTGCATTGAGGACTCATCGAGGCATAGCCATGTGGATGAGGTTGTCTTTGATGACGCACTGGTTGGCTTCTCCTTGGAGCTTGAACTGAATGTTGGTGCTTTTATGGTTGGGCATGATGAACTTGATTAGCTTGCCTCAGAGGTAGATTGAGCTTTGGTTGAGGCATCCTCAAAGGTTGAGGTTGAGGTTGGTTCCTTGGAAGAGTCTTCAAGGATGAGCTCCTAGATGAATCACCCACAACAAGAGTTCTATTGGGGTGTTGAGACCGAGGTGGACAATTAGGAGCAATCTTCTTCACACTTGTAGTCTTGTCCGAGGATGATGTGGTCTCATCATTTACAAAATCAAGCACTCGTTTGTCATTTGGCTTCAATTGGATGCTAATCATTTTCAAACCCGAAGTCATCTTAACAAGTGAACTTTTTGCCTCTTCAAGTTCCATCTTCAACTTGCCTTCATTTCTTTTACACATCTCACTTCATCATTCAAGTGAGTTACTTAGGCATTTAGTTGAAGATTATCCTTTTCCAACTCAAGGATATCAATATTCTTTTTCTTCAAGGCCTTTTGAAGAAAGTCAATGAACTCTTGGTTATCCACCACATTGTCACAAGAGTTCCCGGAGCATGAACTACCATGATCGAAGCATCTATCACTTGTGGATTGATGGCTCATATCATTATCACTTGCTTCTCTCAAGTTTGCTCCTCTTCTTTCCACATTCAAGATCACCATCTTGAAATCTTCAAGTGATAAACATTTGGTGATGGCTTGAGTTTCTTCGTGGTAGGAAACCGAAAATGCGAAGTAGTTAATCTCACTATCAAATGAACTTGTGGAGCACTCTTCAACTACTTCAACTTCGCTATCACTCCAAGTAGCGATCATAGCTTCTCCTCCCTTATTGTAATTCAAGTGGTTTAACAAAAGGATTGCTTTAAACAACACAATTTAGAAAACAATTTACAAGTGATACAATCAATGAAAGATATGGAAGATTATTTTTACGTGGTAAGACCTCCTAAGAGGAAACATCCACGGGTTGAATCCACAACCACCGGCAAGCAATTCAATATGTCAAAAAGGAGATACACACTCAAGGCAATTAACACATGATATACTCTCCAAGCTATTAACTCCTAGTCTACCCTCGGACCAAATGAAAATACCTTGCTACAAGCTTTTTAACCGAGACAAATCATTTGCCTCTAGAAAGCCACTCTCTAACCGAGACTATCCTGAAGCCTCTAAGAAGATTTCCTTGCTCGGTCTTACTTTAAGCCTAGCTCCTTGCCAAGTCTTCCTTTCTTAGTTATTCTGAGCCCCTTGCTCTTAACTAAGACTTCCTTGCTTGAATTTACCTAGAGCATCACACTCCTCACCAAGACTTCTTGCTCGGACTTATTAGAGTCTCACACTCTTTGCCAAGTCTTCCTTTGCTCTATGTTGAAGAATCACTCAACAACAAGAGACTTCACATCTCTTGCAAGGCAAATGATCTAGGTGATGCAAATGATGCAAACACAATTAAATAGAGAAAGTTGATCACACAGCCACAATGAACATGCAAGAGATAACTAGAATATACTTTCAACACACAATCACAAAATTATCTAGAAATCCAAGCATGTGAATCAATAAGAACTAGATTAGAATAATTAATATTGCAATCACAAATCCTAGTTCTTAGATCATGAAATCAAAACCTAGAAATCACCAATCAAGCTCATCACAAAACATTTCTAGAATCAATTTAATGTGAATCAAGTTAAGCTTTGAAATATGTTCAATCAAAATCACAAAAAGCTATAACTCGAAAATCAATCAAACAAGTCTAAAATAGGAATAAAAATCATTCTAGATATTTTTCATCAATCAATTAATAAGAACAATCAAGTTGATCAAAAGAAAACTGCAAAGAAGATGATTACCAATAGAAAAGATGAAACTCGAACTGAGATCAGATCATCACGAGAAATCTGGACTTCTTTTCAACTTAAAAATGCTTGATTTATGTTCCTCTCTTCAAGACCAACAATTTTGGATTTTGGATCACTTAAATCGGAGTTGAGATGAGAGAGATATGACTAAAACAAAAATGCAAAAGTTTTATGGAGGTTTGCATGAAATTTGAAATATATAGGGAGGGAAAACCAAATGGAGAAGGAAGAGGGGCAAAAGGGTCTTTCGGATACCACCACCCTTGATCCCTGTGGAGGTGCATGGCCACCACGGGAAGGAAGGGTGGTGGCCTTTTGCCAATTCTCCTCTCCTTTGCTCCCTTTCGCGCACCTCGCGAGTTCTTCGACTGTTCTTCGGCCTCCGAACTCCGAATTCGAATATGTTTTCGGATTACGAACTGTAACTCAATGACACATGAGGAAGACTATGAAACTTTGACAATTGGATATAAAATTGACACGATACATGATGATGAAGACAATGCATTGTAAGAGAATGTAAAGTGATGTAACTTCCTCGTTTGAACTCGAAATCAAATGAGTGAGTAACCGAAATGACCAGAACTCAACAAGGAATCATATGAGATCATATTCAAGTTCAAGACAACAAAACCCAAACAAATGAACATAAGATCACATAAGTATGCAATTTCCTTAACATCGTCCTAGTACATGCATTTCTACAATGTATGTCAATATGAGATCAATGCATGAGCATAAAACATGTGTGTGAATGTGTTATTACCAAATGAGAACAACGATGCAAGGATACATATAGATGCAATGTATGTGTGTGCGGTTTGCTCAACGATGTAGGGACACACATGTATGAATTGTGTGTGTGTGTGCTTAAGCCTTGCAAGAGGAAGAAGTATCTTGATACATTAGCATCCAAGAAAGTGCTTATCCTCTTAAAGATGATATTTGCATGAGAAGTTGCTTTTCTCCTTTGAATCTCCTTTCCACCAAGAAACACCTAAGCAACCAACCATTACAAACAAAGAGAGTTTTGCAATGGAATCAAGCCAATACAAATCTAAAACCTTACAATCTCTTTCTTTGGCTATTCCATGGCAAAACCTCATCCTCACCATACAATATTCACTCCAATAAATTCATAGTTGATTGCATTCTCTCATCCTCACATTACAAAGAGATCCCTAGACTAAAAAGTCTTCAAGTCTTCATGAGTCTTCAAGAATCCCTCATTTGTTCATCAAGGTATCTATGAGAAAAATAGCAAACCAAACAAGAGATCTTCTCCAAAGAAGAAATGTGAGATATTTTACCAAAAACAAACAAGAACTTCCCTTATCTCAAACAAAATGCCTTATCTCAAATAAATGTTCACTTTAAAGCTCTCCTAAGATCCTTAACATTATCAAGCAAGAATTCTTTTCTCCCTCTTAAGACAAGAATTCTCCCCCTATGCCTTATCTCAAATAAATGTTCACTTTAAATCTCTCCCTAAGATCCTTAACATTATCAAGCAAGAATTATATTCTCCTCCTTAAGACAAAGTCTCAATTAAGCACAAAGAGGTACATTTCTCACACATTTGAAACATTTCTCCACATATGGTGAGGTATATATTTCTCCCCCTTTTTGTCAAGGAAGAGACAAAGGACACATGAGACAAAGTACGAGATATTAAGCAAACAAATCATATAGAAAGTGAAGTTGAATAAACTAAGCTCCCCTTTAACATATGATCCACATTATGATCACCAAGTAGACTTGTTCACAAAGGAATCACACAATCACACATTCTAGCAGTAAGAGAAAATATTTCATCACTTTTCAAAGTCCAAGAGCGAATCATAGATTTACATTAATCTCTAAAAAATATTCTCACATTACTAATGAATTAAGCACATAAGCAAAATATGTGTGTGTGTGTGAATGCTTCTAGCATATATACAATGAGTAATTGTAATATCAATATGCAAACTATATCCACACCTATCCATCTAAAGCATTTCAAATCTAGGTCAAACCGATATTCATCCGGGTTTTTGCTTTAAAGAGAATAGATTTCAACATGTGAGCGTCTATGTGCATATGGCTCGTTTACTCATTTTAATTTGACAATCCGAGCATTACACAATTCTCAACTATACTTCATTAAGCCTTTTATTTTTCATTTCTTTTAGGCTTAGAATCAAAGTTTTTTTTTTTTTTTTTAATGATTCTTTTCAACACTTCTTTGATTTTTCTAACATAAACATATAGGCCTCATGGCGGCTTTAACTCATCACAATAACGTAGCCCTTTCCTACATTGGGCGGCTGCAAAACCAAGGTGTGTAGCCCTTTCCATGAAGGTGCTCGTTGAGTTCTATGTAGTGCCGAAGCAAAATGGATACATATCATAGGTAATCTATCATGTAATAAGCAATAGGCTTCTAGATGCATCCATAATCTACATATTTTCAAACTCAATTACTCAAAACTAAAACATATAAGAGAAGCATTAGTGCACTTTTCAAAAACAAGTTTTTAAAGCTCAAGTGCATGATCTAAAAACAATAAAAGTTATTTGTTTAAAATCATTACTTCTCAAGTGAGAGGCTCTCAAAGATATTGATATTCAAATAAAGTTTTGCTCATCAAGCCACTCAACAATCACACAAAGACACTAATCAACACAAATCATGCCAATAGACCTTCTAAGAGATATAAATCTCTCTTCGTCCAAGGGCTTGGTGAACAAGTCCGCAAGTTGATTCTTTGTAGGCATATGCTCTAGAGTAACAATAGAATGTTCAACTAGATCTCTAATGAAATGATGCCTAATGTCTATGTGCTTCGTGCGTGAGTGTTGAACCGTATTTTTAGTGATGTTAATGGCACTTAATTTATCACAATAAAGTGACATTTTTTCTTGTTATATCTCATAATCCTTAAGGATATGTTTCATCCAAAGTAATTGTATGCATACACTTCCGGCCGTAATGTACTCGGCTTTAGAAGAAGAAAGGGAAACAAAATTTTGCTTCTTACTAGACCAAGAAACCAAGTTATTCCCAACATAAAGCAACCGCCAATTGTGCTTTTTTGGTCATCTATGTTCCCTGCCCAATCGGCATCACAATAGCCTACTAGGATATCATTGGTATTAAATGAATAGAATAGACCAAGACTATGAGTTCCTTTGATGTACCTAATGATCATCTTGATGACTTTTAAGTGAGATTCCTTAGAATTGGCTTGGAATCTAGCACACAAGCCTACACTAAAGCAAATGTCCGGTCTACTAACCATTAGGTAAAGTAGATTTCCTATCATGCTTCTATAAAGGCTTTGGTCAACACTCTTCCCTTTTTCAACTTTGTCAAGTTTAAGAGTAGTACTCATGGGAGTTTCAAATTCTTTTCCACTTTCTAGGCCAAACCTCTTAACTAGGTTTTTAGCATACTTAGATTGATTCAACATAATGCCCATTGTTTCACTTGCATCCCTAGAAAGTAATTTAACTCACCCACCATACTCATTTCAAACTCACTTGACATCACACTTACAAATTCATCAACCTTGGTTTTATTGGTAGACCCAAAAACAATGTCATCAACATATATTTGTGCAACAAAAATATCATGATCATGATGTTTGATAAACAAAGTTCTATCAATGCCACCTCTCCTATAGTTGTTGTCAATAAGGTATTGAGTCAACCTATCATACCAAGCTCTTGGAGCTTGCTTAAGGCCATAGATGGCCTTTTTCAATTTAAACACATGATTATGAGAGTGTGGGTCAATAAAACCCTTAGGTTGTTCAACATACACTTCTTCTTGAAGGTATCCATTGAGGAAAGCACTTTTGACATCCATTTGAAACAATTTAAACTTTTAACACAAGCAATGGACAACAAAAGTCTAATGGACTCGAGACGTGCAACGGGTGCAAATGTCTCATCAAAATCTATACCCTCAACTTTAGTGTAACCTTAAGCCACTAGCCTAGCTTTATTCCTCATAATTTTGTCACATTCATCGGTCTTATTCCTAAACACCCACTTAGTGCCAATCACATTAATGTCTTTAGGCCTAGGAACTAAGGACCACACTTCATTCCTCTCAAATTCATTTAATTCATCTTGCATAGCCCAAACCCAATATTCATCAACTATTGTCTCATTAATATTTTTGGGTTTAATTTGAGAAGTGTTACAAGCAAATGAAATTTGGTTAGCTAGTTGGTTCCTAGTTCTAACCCCATTCAAATCACTTATGATGTCTTCTTGATAGTGTGAGTTTCTAAGTCTAAAGTGAGAACATTCAACAACTTGGTCATCTTGTTGATTATCATTTCAAGCATTTTCAACCTCTTGACTTCCTACTCCAACATCACCGTCATTTTCATTGTTATGACTAGACTCACTTAGTTGATACGAATCAAGATGCATCATTGAAGGATCCATTACATGTTCTAGTTGGGCCAATTACAAGGGCCAAGAGGGTTAAAGATGATGAGAATAAAGGGGCTGCACCAAGGGATCCATTGCATGATCTCAGTTCAAGACACAAAGAGACTTCAAATTATCACACAAAGAGACTTCAAATTATCATTTTAATTTGTTAATCACCAGGTCATGTTCGAGGGGTAGTTTTGTGACTTCATAACTTTTGATTTTAGATGAAATAGTTGACATGGCTTATGATATTGGAAAGATCAGCACCTTAACTTCAATTTCGTATTTTGAAGCAAGTCATTTGAAGGTCCCAAGAGAGAGTTATGACTGAATTCATTATGGTGGCCAGATTCAACTAATCTACGGGATTTGAAGAGTTCTACTTGATATCAGCATTAGCTTTATTATTTTCTTGTAATTTGCATTGTCAATTAAGTCTCTTGTGTTTCCTATGCTTGGAGGGTTGTTCCAATGAAGCTTTATATTCTGTTCTTATCCTTTGTAAAAATTATTAAGACTTTGATTATATTAAAATTGAGAGTGTTTTCTCTTTGGTTCTTCATTGAACTCAGAACTTATCAAGGATTCCTCCTTGTGGTGTTCAAAACCAGACTTATCACTCACATTCGTCTCTTCTTGAGTGTGGCGTCTACAATACTTCTTGATACCGTTGGTTCTTATCTCCATATAGATAACGGGTCGCGGTCCTTTAATTTCTTTATTTCATAAACTTGATTCAGAAAACGATCATTCGTTACCGTATATTGGTTCAAGGTCTCACTGCTCTTGGTGAGGTTCATATCAGTTGGTATCAGAGCTTAGGCTTCTAATCAGGTTTAATATATCCTTGTTCGTCTTATTTTTGATTTCGTTGATTGAACAAAAAAATCGTTTGATCACAATAGAAATCGTTTGATCAAAAAAAAAAAAAGGTTGATCAGGTCTGGTTCGAAATTTTTTTTTCTTTTCGAAAATCTGGTATTGAATCTTGTCGTTGTTATTCTCGTCCTATTCTTCACTTCTTGAACTTTCTTGTGAGTGTCCGTAAAAAAAAAAAAATGTATGACGATGTACCAAAAACGATGGATATCAATTTTTTCTACAAAGCCATGGTACAAAACTTTGATTGGATGGAGAGTAAGTTTGATGAGATTAATACAAGATTGATGAGGTTAGAAAAGAAGAGTGAACCTTATTTGTTACAATCTTTTAAACAGTTTTATGAAGTTCAAGTGAGGTTGAAAAAAGAGAGTGAGAGTTCAGAAGTTTCTTGTGGAAAGGGGTTGAAGGTGATAGCAAGGCTGCAAAAATTTCTTGGTTTGATATTTGTCTCCCTAAGAAAGAGGGTGGTCTTGGAATCAAAGACCTCTCTTCTTGGAACAAGGCACTGATGATTAGGCATCTTTGGATTCTTATTTATGGTACGAATAACCTCTGGTCTTCTTGGATCAAAGCCTATCACCTCAAAGGCCCTAACCTATGGGAGGCTAAAGCTCCTTATACTTGCTCTTGGAATTGGAGGAAACTCCTCCATCTTCGGCCTATTGTTCATCCTTTAATTCAGCACTTCATTGGCAATGGTTCTAGTACTTCCTTATGGTTTGACAATTGGCATCCGGATGGTTCTCTCCTTTTGAAATGGAGCCCCTGTGTGGTCTATGACTCTGGCCTTCCTATCAATGCAGCGGTTAATGCATTGTTCTTGGTGATTCTTGGAGATGGCCTGCTTCTATGTCCATAGATCTTGTTGAAATTAGAAGTCGTATGCCTACTTACAATCCTAACTCCAATCTAGAGGATAGTATACAGTGGCTCCCTTCTTCTAATGGTATTTACTCAGCCTCTTCTGCTTTGGCTTCTCTTAGAGCCCCTCAACCTCTTGTTCCTTGGTTCAAGTTGGTTTGGTTCCCTCAAAACATTCCGAGAATGAGTTTCATCCTTTGGATGGCTGTTAGAGGTAGGCTCTCAACCCGTGACCGCATTCATAAATATGACCCTAGGGCTGTTACTACTTGTGTTCTTTGCAACTCCCATCTTGAGTCTTATGCTCACCTGTTCTTTGAGTGTTTATTCAGTAGATCCATTTGGACTCAACTTCTGAACTATTATGGGTCTCTTTGGAACGGCCTTTATTGGAATGCTTTTATTGCTTGGGCGTCCACTCATTGGAGAGGGGACACCCCTATTATTGTTGCAAAGAAGCTTTGTCTTGGGGTTGCTGTGTATCATATTTGGAGGGAGTGCAATTGTCGCATTTTTGAAGGCACCAAAAAAACTAGTTCAGTTGTTGCGTGCGCCATCATTGACACCATTCGCTGCCAGCTCTCTTCTATCAATCTAAAGGATCACCCGCTTATTGCTTTGAATTGGAATGTCAATGCTAATTGATTTTAGAGTTGTGTTATTGTTTGTTGCTTGCTCTTGTGTTTGTGCTTGTTTTGAGCCATTGTGTAGCTCTTGCTTTCATGTTTGCTCACGTGTTTGAGCTTGTTTTGAGCCTTTGTTTAGCTCTTGCTTTGCTTCCTAGGGTATTCCCCTTGTATTTGTACATTCTTTCTCTCTTTCTATGATACTATTTACTTACCCAAAAAAAAAAAAAAGACAAAAGAAAGAGAGATCGAAACAGCAAAAAAAGAAACAGAAAGTGTAAAAGAAATAGAAACTTCTGCTAATGAAGAAAAAAAGAGTGAAAAAGAAATAGAAACTTTTGCTAGTAAAGAAAAAAATAGTGGAAAGGAAATAGAAATTTTTGCTAGTGAAGAGAAAGAGAGTGAAAAGGAAATAGAAATTTTTGCTAGCAAGGAAATAAAAGAGAGTTCTGGTATGATGTTTCTCTTTGGTTCTATTGAGTCCATACTACCTTTGGAGGATGCAAGTGATATTGAGTATACGTTGGATGGAGAGCTTTTGGTCACAAGAAAAGCTCTTAGTGTGCACGACAAGGAAGTTGATGAGTTGAATGCCTTGTTTTCAAATCAGCCAACTCCTTGGCCTAGTGTTCATGTTTCTCTTTTTCAGGTCTTTGATGAAGTGTCGCAGGCTATCAACAATGTTACGGTTAAGATTCGAGGACGAATCCTTTTGAAGAGAGGGGGAATGATACGAATCAAGATGCATCATTGAAGGATCCATTACATGTTCTAGTTGGGCCAATTACAAGGGCCAAGAGGATTAAAGATGATGAGAATAAAGGGGCTGCACCAAGGGATCCATTGCATGATCTCGGTTCAAGACACAAAGAGACTTCAAATTATCACACAAAGAGACTTCAAATTATCACTTTAATTTGTTAATCACCAGGTCATGTTCGAGGGGCAGTTTTGTGACTTCATAACTTTTGATTTCGGATGAAATAGTTGACGTGGCTTATGATATTGGAAAGATCAGCACCTTAATTTCAATTTCGTATTTTTAAGCAAGTCATTTGAAGGTCCCAAGAGAGAGTTATGACTGAATTCATTCTGGTGGCCAGATTCAACTAATCTATGGGATTTGAAGAGTTCTACTTGATATCAGCATTAGCTTTATTATTTTCTTGTAATTTGCATTGTCAATTAAGTCTCTTGTGTTTCCTATGCTTGGAGGATTGTTCCAAAGAAGCTTTATATTATGTTCTTCTCCTTTGTAAAAATTATTAAGACTTTGATTATATTAAAATTGAGAGTGTTTTCTCTTTGGTTCTTCATTGAACTCGGAACTTATCAAGGATTCCTCCTTGTGGCATTCAAAACCAGACTTATCACTCACCTTCATCTCTTCTTGAGTGTGGCGTCTACAATACTTCTTGATACCGTTGGTTCTTATCTCCATATAGATAAAGGGTCGCGGTCCTTTAATTTCTTTATTTCATAAACTTGATTCAGAAAATGATCCTTCGTTACCATATATTGGTTCCGGGTCTCACTGCTCTTGGTGAGGTTCATATCATTTGTGAATTCTCACTAGACTCATTGCTAGCTACATCAATAGGTGCATTAGTGTCGTTAAAAAGATTTTCTTTAGGATCATTGACACTTTTACCATCACACAAATTAAGCATGCTAAGGTTATCTATCTTCACATTGATAGACTCCATAATAGTCTTTGTAGTCAAGTTGAAAACTCTATAAGCACGACTATTAATAACATACCCAAGAAAGAGACAAACATCACTTTTACCATCAAACTTTCCTAAGTGATCTCTATCATTCAAAATGAAACACTTACTCCCAAAAGTGTGGAAGTAACTTACGTTGGGCTTCTTGCCCTTCAAAAGCTCATAAGATGTTTGTTTTGTGCTGGGCCTTCTAAATACTCTATTAGACACATAACAAGCGGTATTGACCGCTTCGGCCCAAAGATTCCTAGGGACTTTCTTGCTATTGAGCATGACCCTAGACATCTCTTGCAAGACATGGTTTTTCCTCTCAACAACACCATTTTGTTGGGGAGTTCTAGGTGCCGAGAACTCATGAGATATCCCTAAGTCATCACAAAACACACTAAACTTGGAATTTTCAAATTCTGTCCCATGATCACTCCTAATGCGACATATTTTCTTAATAACAAGACCTTTTTCATTTTGAACTTGATTACAAAACTTCTTAAAGTAATCAAAATCCTCGGTCTTATTCCTAAGAAAATAAACCCAAGTAAACCTTGAGAAATCATCAACACATACAAAAATGTACTTTTTGCCATTGATGCTCTTGGTTTGAATTGGCCCAATTAGGTCCATGTGAACAAGTTCTAAAGGCTTCTTGGTAGCTATGGAAGTGCTCTTCTTATGAGACACTTTGGTTTGTTTACCTAATTAACAAGGTTCACAAACACTTTCTAGCTTCCTATCAAGACTAGGTAGACCTCTAACAATGTTAAGGGTTTCAAGCTTCTTTATGTCTCTAAAGTTCATGTGACCTAAACGTTGATGCCACAAATAAAGCTTGTTGCACTCATATGCCATGTTACAAGTTAGAGGATCTATCTCAAGACAATAGCAATTATCTATAGACCTTTTGACTTTTAGGACAACCTTGCCCTTTTTATCAATTATAGTGCACACATCTTTGTTAAAGCTAACTTTCCTAAAGATTTCACACAAGTGAGTGATGCTTATTAAGCTAGCTTGTAACCCATCAACATACAAAGTATTGTGAAGTTTAGGCAATCTGGGGACACATGTTGTTCCCTTGCCTAGAACTTGCTTTTTGGTGCCATCACCAAAAGTGACCCATCCTTCATCCTTCATGACAAGATTCTTAAAGAACTCTTTGTTACCAGACATGTTCCTAGAGCAACTGCTATCTACGTACTAAGAGAATGAGGAGTTGGCTCTAAGAGCATATTGTGCAACTAGACATTTAGGTGTGTCTTTTCTAACCTACTCTTCACAATATGCCTCTCACTCTTACCACTATCATGCTTTGACTCAATGTTTGACTTTTTAACATGCACCTTGACCTTATTAGTCACAACTTCAAATACATCCAACAAAGCATTATCAAATTTTTTTATGCATAGTAAAGTGAGGCACAATACAAGATTTATCAAGCAAGTCATCAACAAGTTTCTTCTCAACATACTTTCCCAATGTCTTCATAGGTCTAGTTCTAAATCCATACATGGATGATTGCCTAGGACCATTCAAAGACATATCATGTAAAGCATTATCAAATTTGCATTTCCGATTGTATTCAAAGCACCTAGGTCGAATATGTCCTACCATATTACAACGATGACAAATAGGTATGAATTTGAAAATTTTACCATTTGCATTTGCTTCCAAAGCATTTGGTCTTCTCACAATTTTACCTCTTTGAAGTGCAACCCTTGATGCTTCACCTCTTGCATTTGAGGTTGATGCTCTTTGACTTTGATCTTGTTGAGATCTTCCATTTGAGTTCCTTGTTGATGTAGAGGCACCTCCGGTAGCTTTCATTGCTTTACCTTGAGAGAGAGTACCTACATTTGTTTCACCACTTGCTTTGACAAAAGTAGATTTGTTAGTAGAAGGAATTATCCTATTGTTAACATTACCTAAACCTCTTTTGTCACTAGGATGCTTTCCACTCTTAATGAAAGTTTCTATTGTGTTAGAACTAGATGATATCTTGTTAATCATCCTACTTGTCTCATCAAGTTTATCACTAAGCATCTTATTTTTAATGGCATATTTCTCTAGGATATCATCACTTTTCTTAACATCTTCACGAGATTTACTAAACCATTGTTCATACTTTTTCTCTTGATTTTGGTGCTCACTTAGTTTGGCTTTAAGCACATTCTCTAGCCTACTATCACAATCAAGATAACTATCCCTTTTCTTAATTTCTTGCTTCAAGATGCTAATTCAATCATTGCTATCTTTTAGGTTCATTTCTAGACTTAAGATCTTGTTTTTAAGATTATTGAATTCTTTTGAGCCTAGACCATGATTCTCTAGCTTTTTATTAAGGGACACATTGACTTTAGATAAGCGTTCATTATCAAGAATAAAATCATTGATATTTTTCTCATCCAAGTTAGTAGGTTTAACAAAATAAGTCATATAGGAATACACTTCCTTAATCATGACTAGATTATAAACCAAACAAAAACATTATAAAGAAAGGATCTATCTAATTGATTCTAGACACCCGCTTTGATACCAAATGAAATTCCCTTAAGCAATTATAGTGTAAATATACCTAGAGGGGGGATGAATAGGTATAGGCCAAAATTATTCCAAACTTTTTTTTCGCGGAACAATGATGTGCACATTTGATGTGTCTAACAAATGGATTGTTTTAATCAACACAATTTAGAATACAATTCACAAGTGATACAATCAATGAAAGATATGGAAGTAATGAAAAGTAAAACGAAACTTGACACAAGTGTTTTTACGTGGTAAAACCTCCGAAGAGAACACATCCATGGTTTGAATACACAACCATTGGTAAGTAATTCACTATGACAAAAAGAAGATACACACTTAAGGCAATCAACACATGATATACTCTCCAAGCTATCAACTCCTAGTCTACCCTCGGACCTAATGAAAACACCTTACCACAAGCTTTCTAACCGAGACAAATCGCTTGCCTCTAGAAAGCCATTCCCTAACCGAGACTATCCTCAAGTCTCTAGGAAGATTTCCTTGCTCGGTCTTACTTGAAGCCTAGCTTCTTGCCAAGTCTTCCTTGCTTAGTTATTCCAAGCTCCTTTCTCTTAACTAAGACTTCCTTGCTTGGATTTACCTAGAGCCTCACAATCCTCACCAAGACTTCTTGCTCGGACTTACTTAGAGTCTCACACTCTTTGCCAAGTCTTCCTTTGCTCTATGTTGAAGAATCACTCAACAACAAGAGACTTCATACCTTTTGCAAAGCAAATGATATAAGTGATGCAAATGATGCAAATGATGCAAACACAATCAAATAAAGAAAGTTGATCACACAAACTCTATGAACATGCAAGAGTTAACTAGAATATGATTTCAACACTCAATCACAAAGTTATCTAAAAATCCAAGCTCATCAAGTTGATCATAATAAAAATGCAAAGAAGATGATTACCAATAGAAAAGATGAAACTCGAACTGAGATCAGATCATCATAAGAAATTTGGACATCTTTTCAACTTGAAAATGCTTGAGACTTGTTCCTCTCTTCAAGAAAAACAATTTTGGCTTTTGGATCACTCAATTCAAAGTTGAGATGAGAGAGATATGACAAAAACAAAAATGCAAAAGTTGTGTTGAGTTGTGCACGAAATTTGAATTAAATAGGGAGAGAAAACTGTAAGTTCCTCAAAGTTTGATTGGCTTATTTCAGTGACAAACCACAATTGGAGTTTGAAATATAAGGGTAGCTTAGGTGGTTGGTAATCAAGCCCAAAGGCCCTCTCAAGACCTCAAGATGATAAGCACTCCAAAGGTATATCTCTAGTGCTCAGTTTTCATTGAAGAGACTTTGTTGCACACACACACTAATCATGATTGCATATATGTATATTGCTCTTGGGTGTATTCTCTTCACATGTCATATATCACACTTGCACTTCGTTGTTGTATTTTGTTGTGTGTTAATGTGTCTTGTAATTCATTTCTCAAATATTGTTCGGAAACGTCTACGCATGCAAGATGGTGTGCTTGGTTTAGCGTGAGGATCACCTTCGGAGAATGCCCTTGGCTTCTCCTTAGGTTTCACCAAAAGTGGTGAAACGAAGGTTTGATCGGCGGCTATGATAGCCGAATGAAACCGCTGTTTGAGTCTAGAAAGTTCTAGAGCAATTCTGCAGTTATAATCAGTGGCTATGACCGCCGTTAGAAACCGTCGATGAGACCTGATTGATTTAAATATCTTGGTCTCAAATCAGCGATTGGATTTGGCGGCCATGAAACCGAAAATTGCCATCGGGGTGCTTTTTCCAATTAACAATTTATGGGGGACCAAGATCGAGGTAGATCTTGGTCGGCCGGATATCAAGTAGTTCGATACCCTTTGCTTTCTAAATATCTACTAAGGTTGGCATACGATTATAGTAAGAAAAATGGATTTAAACATATGGTAAGGAGAATACTCAGCTTATCTTATTCAAAATAGACATATAGTAAGGTTACAATAGATTGATAGCCTAACGATCAATACACGAACTAAGATAAAATAAACTTGATGGACAATGGCGATGGAGCTTTTCGTGTTTGTCGATAAGTGGAAAAATATTAGGGTCCTCCCGTCTCTATGGTGATACGATCAATATATAGGTCTGTGCCTTGCCATCCACCTCTAGAACTTCGGTCTAGGGTTTTAGCAATTTATGGGTCCTTCCTTTGGCGATTCACGGATTTGTCGTGCCTTGATCCCCGAAATCAAGTGTTTCCTTTTAGAACTGAAAGAGTTGACTTTGTTTTTGAATGAGACTTTTGAATGGCGGGAGTGCATGTAGTATTTTATCAAACGGTGGCGTTTAATGCTTGTCTTTTTACTCGGCTCGCTATTCGGGGTACTTGCTCCTTGCTTCAAGCGGGGTTGGAGTACCAGGATTTGCTAAGTGCCCACTGCTAGCTTTTTGGCGGATCGGGGTACTCAAGTACCTCGTCTTCTTCTTGCTCTTCTTGATTGATGCTTGACCATGTCAAGGTACCGGTTATCAGGCTACTAGGATACCGGGGTAGTGGGGTACCTGGATGTAGACAAATACCAGGCACCTTGTGATAGTAATGTCTCTACGACCTTGTCTTCGAGGTTTTCCGGTACTTTCTAGGTCTTGGAAGCCTTGGACTTTGCTTGAGGCGGGTAGGAGACTATACCATTGCTTTTCCGTAGGTAGGTGGGGTATCCGGATGTCTCTCCTGTTGTTGCTTCCTACCCTGACTAATATTTCTAGTGCCGATGGAAAATTCTTTTTTGGTCCCTGCCATTTTTGGCGGTTAACAGAAGTCCCCCATGACTTGAACACTGGTACCTTGCTGGGGTTGGAGTCAGGAATTCTAGTTCGCTTGAAGGATTTTCTATTCTGTCAAATCTTGTCTGGCTAGCTTCCAATACTAAGGAGGAAATCCTCCTCGTATACGATGATATTTAATGTTAATCCACATGTCCGGAAGTGATTGTTTTATGAATTCAAACTGGCCGTTTTTGGCGCGACTTTCTCGGGTTTGTTTCGTACACGTCTCCAGCCATTACTTCATATTTTCTTCTATGCTCCGGTAACCGTTCAAGCATATCTTCAGCCATTACTCCATATTTCCCTTTTTTGTTTTGATAACTGCCCGATTCCTATCTATAAATACACCCCTTTTCTCCTCTCCTGTTTACGTTCACTTATCTTCTGAAATCAAGAACTAGAATCTTTTCCTTCTTTTTCTATTATAATGGCATCTCCTTCAAAACTTCCCAATTCTACTCAGGACGCTCCTTTGCCCTTTTTGCCTCCTCAACTTGCTTCCTCAAATTCTCGCTCGGCCTCCACCCATCTTCCTGATAGCCTTGATGGTCCTTCGAACATGCAACAAACGGATTCGGTAGGGAGTTCCCCGTCAGTCGGGGGAAAGAAACGCGGTCGGGGTGGAGGCGTATCCCGTCTCAGCGTCGTCGTTCTACTAGGAATCCCCATATTGGGTCAGGTTTCCACAACAGGCCTGATGACCCGATCCAAATAGTAGATGAAAATGAGGGTGTTGGTAACGACAACAACGAAGGGGAGGAGGGGAATGATAACCCTGCCGTGGATTCCGCGGGGGTTATTGTTGGGCCCCTCCTCCCTTTTAACGAAGGCCGTATCATTCCGGACTCAACCTGCAAGGCCGACATCCTAGCTCAGCTTAGGAGAGTTTATAGGATCCCGGACGCTATCCACCTCTCACTCCCTCATCGAGGGTATGAAGTATACGCTCCTCCTCCAGGCTGCCTGTTAATTCATGTGGCGGCTTTTGAATGTGGAGTTCGGCTTCCTTTTCATCCTTCTCTTCGTAGGTTACTTGTTGCTTTAGAACTAGCCCCGTTGCAAATTTCACCTGGCTTCTGGAAGAACTTGACAGGGTTCTTGGTGCTCTGGAAAGAGCAGTGTGATAAAGAAGGTATGGAAAAGGAGCCCGGCTTCGATGAGATTTGCTACATCTACCAAGTGACGAGCATGGTTCCCCGAGGTCAATTCTATTTGAGGCCCAAGAAAAAGATGCAGTTCGTTGTTCCTGGGGCAAACGTGAAGTTCAACCCGCCCTGGAAAGATGAATGGGTCGTGGTCGAGGGTGATTGGGGTCAATCAATGTATCTGGATGGGGTCGAGTATCTGGTCCCTACCCGTTTTTCCCCGAAAGATAAGTGCAGTTCGGGTGTGCTTTCTGTAGAATCCGAGAGGATTCTCAAGAAGATCCAGGATAGGAACTATATAAATTTGAGTTACCCCACTTGTGATCCCTTTGAAGGTGCTCGGTTGGAACAGTATCTGAGGATATCCCTCGCTCACCTCGGTAGGCCTTGTCTTTGTCCCTTTTTTTTTCTTTTTTCTTTTTTTACTAATCATTCTTCTGACAGTTTCTACTGCTACCCCTATCCTTTCTTCTTTTCCTTCTTCTCTTTCTCTAAGATCGATACATCCAGATCTCCTTCCGGCCAACTCTCTTGTCCCTTCTCCTCTTGGTATCGATGTTGCCTTCGGATCTCTACCAATTGGATCAACCATTCCTCCTGCATCTACGAGGTTACCCCACATGCTCCCATTTCTCCTCCAACAAAGGTTGCAAAACGTCCATCTTTAAGCGAGATGCTGGCACGGGCTGCCAAAACCAAAGTTTCTCCCATTCTTCTGCAGGGTTTCAAATTTGCCTTGGCCATGGGGCAATAGGTCATTGCCCTGAAGGAGGCCAACCTAGCGCTTTAGGCTAATTTGGAGGAGATTAGGCATGATCTAGCCCGTGCTGAGGAAAACGTTATCTCCCTAGTCCAATCTGCCTCCGAATCTGAAGCTGGTAGGAAAGTTGCCTTGGTGGAGCTAAAGCGAATAACACACGCCTTTGACATGGAGACTGTCAGATCAACCCACCGTCGGGCTGAACAGGAGACTGTCAAGGCGGAGATGGCTATCCTTTTGGACGAAAACAGGTCTCCACGGGGTTCTATGAGCATTTTGGAATCTCAAGTGGATTCTGCCTTTGGGGATGGGTACTTTACAGCTTCATATGAAGTTGCTAAGGCATTTCCTCATCCCTTTGACTTGCAGACCACCCTCAACTGGGATCGAGGTCAGATTATGGCCCGGGCTGTCCAATTTGAAGATTAAGACCAGGGAGGTCCTTCTCAAGTTACCATTGTTTCTGAATCTGTCGAAAAGGATACTCAGAGTCCCCTGGCTGTACCAGATGATTTAGGGCGGGATTCTGAGCATCCTGCTAAGATAGTGGATCCTCCTATAGGAGGGGTTGTGACAGAAGCTGAGGAGACTCATGATGCTGCAGGTGATGAAGAAGACGAGGAAAGTGGATCTGGGCAAGATGGATTGGTGGGGGACAAACAATGAAACGTTGAATTCCCTTTTGTTAATTTTCTTTCTAACTGTCGTCTTTTTTGTTTAGCCCGTGAATGGGGATTTGGCACCCTGATTAATTGAATGAACTCCTCTTCCTTTTTGCAATTACTTTCCTCATATGCTTGACGATAGAATCTACATCCCGGTGTAGGATGATACTTGTATGCTTGGGTGGGATTCAAGTAAGACTTACTTGGACTAATATAACGCATATCTTCAATCTCGCTTGGTTGGCCATAGGGGGATTCTTACTTGTCTTGTTTTCTGGTAGCCATTCTAGGACGGTAGTCCCCCTAGCATTAGTCGGCTGCATTCTCAGCTAGGTAGACGTGCTTAGATGTGGAACTGTTTTGACTAGAGAGCTTTGTTCTGCTCTACACATCCGGTTGATTGGATCGCCTCCCGGGTGTAAAGCAAAAACTGCACAGATACTCTGATTTAACCACTGTTTGTCTGAGTAAGATACCTTGATGAATTTCCTATTGAGGATTCCGATGGTTGATGTATCATGATCATCTATCGGGGGTGAAGTGTCTGGTACCTTAGGTTGGTGACCTAGGTCCCCACTGGTTAGTCCTGTTAGTCAATCAAGGGTGCTTAGTTGCTAGGATCCCATGTGTGACATGGAGGAGTGAGGTGTCAAGTATCCCGGTTGGATAATTTGACCGTTTAGTGGTCAGTCCTGGTAGGTGACTGAGGCCACCTTAGCACCAGGTTTTCCGTGTGGAGATATGGCAATATAGCGTAGTGAGGCATTAAGTATCCCAATGGGACGTCTTGATCCTTTGGCGATCTGTCCTGGTAGGCGACTAAGGCCATTTTAGCACCAGGTTTCTCCTAGAGAGGGGGCTTCCCCGTCCGAGGCTTCAAGAGGTCCGTATAGGCCTTCCTGGTCTTGGTATGGTAGATTCTGGCAGGCAAGTATGCCTCTTATGCGTTCAAGCACCAGATCCTTCTTGGATGATGGTATACCCCGACCAAGGTAGCAGGAGTGCCACGTGGCCTTTCCTGGTCTTGAGATCAGAAAAAATGACGAAAGCTTGCTAGGCGAACTTAGGAGAACCACGTAGGAGAATAAAAGCTGACTTTATTGAATTTCCCAAAAGCAAATACAAAGCAAAATCGGGGTACATACATCAGAAGTGTACCAATTGAGATAACATTTCTCCTCGAACTTCAAGAACAAAACTTCTTAAGGTGATCAACTTTCCAGGGGTGATCTTCCGGGTAACCATCCATGTCTCCAGATTGCTCTGCGGGGTATTTGCCAATTCTATCCCCGCTCTTTTTCTGTATGACCATCTAGCTATGAAATCCTGTGGCCTGGTTCATGAGTCACATGAGAGTTCTGTTTGGCCAATACGGTAAGGTTGGCCGACACAGCATAACAGGTGCGGGATGCTTGTTGATCCCCCCTGACCTTTCCTACCCTGGTTTCAATCGGGAACTTTAATACGTTATGATAAATGGATAGGACTCCCCTGATTTCCGATAGAAAAGGTCTTCCCAGAATTACGTTGTAGGCAGACGGGGTATCCACCACAATGAATTCTGTCATGATGTTCTGCTGAAGGAGGGCTTCTCCAATTATCACTAGCAAAATGTGTGTTCCTACTGGCATCACGGAGTCCCCTATAAAACCGTACAAAGGGGTAGTGCAGCTGTTGTAGCAAGGGTTCTTCAGATTGAGCTTATCCATGTTGCTCCCGGTGTCTACCAGGATGCAGTGAACCCGGCAATTGGCAATCTGTACTGTGATCACCATTGGATCATCATGGGGCTGTACTGTGTTGTAAGCATCTTCCTTGGTGAAAATAATCTGAGAGGATCGTGGGTATTCTCGTGATCCTCTAGATACCCAGAACACATCCTGACCAGCAGTTAGCCTTGGAATCTTTTTAGCATGGTTCTTTCTTGTGTTGTTGGAAGTCCCCGCTAGAGTCGGGCCTCTGCTAATGGTATGAATAACCTGAATCTGTTGCATCAGATCTTTTTCCTCGTCCTTCCTCCTCTCCTCTGTATCTCGCATTTCCCTTTGCACCTCTTTTCCCACCTTGATGCTATCCCGCACTTGTTACAGAAATTCGACTAAAAGTCCTCCTCTCACTAATCCTTCAATCTAGTTACAGAGGCTGTAGCATTCGGATGTGTTGTGCCCGACATCTTCATGAAAATTACAGTATTTGTAACGGTTCCTTTGATCGGCAGGAACCTTTATTGGATCGGGCTTCCTGAGTAAGCCTTTATCGCGAATAGCCAGGTATATGGTTTCTCGAGAGGTATTGAGAGGAGTGTAGTGGTTGTACCAGTCTTCCTCACTTGATACCTGGGCTACTTCTCTAAGTGGAGGTGTTGCCCGGGGAGGAGTCCTTCTAGTCGGGTATCTTTCCCGGTGTTAAGGAGGAGGCGGCTTGTACGTTGATCGATTCGGATGAGGGTTTTGGAACTTCTTTGCAGGTTCTGATTTTGGAGACTCTTTCTTAGACCGTTTAGATGTTCGGGTTTCATCATGTTCAACTTTGACTCTGAGTTACTCATCTATGTCCACCTACTCCAGCGCCCTATCATAGGCCTCCTGGTAGGTCTCAGGCGGATGCTTGGCAAATGACCGGAATAATCTGCCGACCCACAAGTTTCTTCAGAAATTGGCAAGGGTCTCTTTCTCAGCAAACACTCCCATCTGGATCACTTCCTTGTGGAAATTCTCTACGTAGGATCTCAAGGTTTCACCTCGCTCCTGGATCACATACTGCAGTAGGATGGGGTCTTTAGGGCGAGGCTTGATCCCCTGGAACTGAGCGTAGAAATCTGTAGTGAGCTTTGTAAATGAATCCACACTACCTGTGGGTAACTTTTTGAACCAAGTATTCACACAGTCAGTTAGAGTGGAAGGGAACATTCTACACATGGTTGACCGGGTAGCATTCTGGATTTCCATCTGGTGGACAAAGCTCTCCATGTTGCTTATGGGATCCTTTGATCCGGAATACTTCTCAGTGGGCATCTTGAATTTTAGGGGTAGCTCAGATTCTTGAATCCTTCTAGAGAAAGGTGCATTCATCTCCCCCAAGGGGTTCTTCCGGGTACCCCGGTGTTTCCCTTTCTTCAATTCCTCGAGTTCCTTTGCCATCTTGGCCATGTGATCCTCAATGCGTTTGGATCCGTCATGTTTGGATCGAACTACAGAACCTTCGTTGTCCGAAGTTTATGACACCATAGTAGGCTCCCTACGTTCCTCCCTCCGAGGTCTGGTATCCCGTTGGTTCTTCTTAGATCCAGTACTGCCACCTGCATCGGGCTGTGGATCCTTCCTTTCTACTACCGGCCTTGTTGTTGGCTGGATCCTTCGAGGTGGGATCTCAAAGGTTGATTTAACCAGTCGAGGTCTAAGATCTCTAGGGCGATCTGGCTCTGGTATAGGCGGCCCGAGTATGTCGAAGACTGGTATCCGGGTATTTAGTCCAGCCCCTTCCGTGACTCTAGGTGCTTCAAAGGGTATTACTTGGGCAATCATCCGGAGACGGATGCTCTTCACAACGGCAGCATGTTGCTCCATTGCATCCCGGCTTGCCTCTGGGACCGTGGGGCCCTGTGGTGCTGATCTGGGATTTGGTGGTGGAGCTGGTGCCGGGATCTGGCTTCTTGTCCCCTTCATTTGGGTGGAAGCAAGGGAATAGGGTCCCGAGGTGGCGGGTTACCTCTGAGAGGACCGGAGTCTCATCTTCTGCTTATTCTGGGTAGAGTTTGATAGCTTATTAAGGATGGGGAGTTTGTTCCCCACAGACGGTGCCAAAGTGTTAACCGAAAATTGCCACCGAGGTGCTTTTTCCAATTAACAATTTATAGGGGACCAAGATCGGGGTAGATCTTGGTCGGTAGGATATCAAGTAGTTCGATACCCTTTGCTTTCTAAATATCTACTAAGGTTGGCATACGATTGTAGTAAAAAAAATGGATTTAAACATATGGTAAGGAGAATACTCAGCTTATCTTATTCAAAATGGACATATAGTAAGGTTACAATAGATTGATAGCCTAACAATCAATACACGAACTAAGATAAAATAAACTTGATGGACAATGGCGATGGAGCTTTTCGTGTTTGTCGATAAGTGGAAAAATATTAGGGTCCTCCCGTCTCTGTGGTGATAGGATCAATATATAGGTTCGTGCCTTGCCATCCACCCCTAGAGCTTCGATATAGGGTTTTAGTAATTTACGGGTCCTTCCTTTAGCGATTCACGGATTTGTCGGGCCTTGATCACCGAAATCAAGTGTTTCCTTTTAGAACTGAAAGAGGTGACTTTGTTTTTGAATGGGACTCTTGAATGGCGGGAGTGCATGTAGTATTTTATCAAACGGTGGCGTTTAATGCTTGTCATTTTACTCGGCTCGCTATTCGGGGTACTTGCTCCTTACTTCAAGCGGGGTCGGAGTACTAGGATTTGCTAAGTGCCCACTGCTAGCTTTTTGGCGGATCAGGGTACTCAAGTACCTCGTCTTCTTCTTGCTCTTCTTGATTGATGCTTGACCGTGTCAGGGTACCGGTTATCAGGCTACTAGGATACCGGGGTAGAGGGGTACCTGGATGTAGATAAATACCAGGCACCTCGTGACAGTAATGTCTCTGCGGCCTTGTCTTCGAGGTTTTCCGATACTTTCTAGGTCTTGGAAGCCTTGGACTTTGCTTGAGGCGGGTAGAAGACTATACCATAGCTTTTCCGTAGGTAGGCAGGGTATCTGGATGTCTCTCTTGTTGTTGGTTCCTACCCCGACTAATATTTCTAGTGCCGATGGAAAATTCTTTCTTGGTCCTTGCCATTTTTGGCGGTTAACAGTTTTCATTGAAGAGACTTTGTTGCACACACACACTTATCATGATTGCATATATGTATATTGCTCTTGGGTGTATTCTCTTCACATGTCATATATCACACTTGCACTTCGTTGTTGTATTTTGTTGTGTGTTAATGTGTCTTGTAATTCGTTTCCCAAATATTGTTCGGAAACGTCTACGCATGCAAGATGGTGTGATTGGTTTAGCGTAAGGATCACTTTCGGAGAATGCCCTTGGCTTCTCCTTTGGTTTCACCAAAAGTGGTGAAACGGAGGTTTGATCGGCGACTATGACAGCCGAATGAAACCGCTGTTTGAGTCTAGAAAGTTCTGGAGTAATTCTGCGGTTATAATCAGCGACCATGACTGCCGTTAGAAACCATCGATGAGACCTAATTGATTTAAATATCTTGGTCTCAAATCGGCGATTGGATTTGGCGGCCATGAAACCGTTGAATGAAACAGCCGTTGATCCCCTGTTCTCTTAGGATTCAATTCAGTGGTTGGATCGATGGTTTTGAAACCGCCGATGGCACGTTTCAGGGGCAATCTTGACTTTTCACCTGCCTTGTTTTTGATGTCTATAAATACATCATTATCTCTTTCTCTGATTTTAGTTCTTGCATTTTTAAGAACCCTAAAGAGAAATATAGAGAGACATAAGAGAAAAGGCACAAAGATTGCTCCTTTGATTCTCTTAAACACTCAAAACCATTTTCATATGCATCAAAACTTCATATAGCATCTTCTAGCATCTTCTAGCCTATCTAGCATGCTTGCTTGCTTGCTTGCATGGGTCTTACTCAACACACATCTCTTGGTAAGTTTTTCACTAATTTCATCTAATCTTAGTGTTTTACTTAACAAGACATCTCTTTAATTACTTGTATGTTCTTAGATTATATTCTATTATACAAGATAGAGATTGTTGTGTTGTTTTGATTGAGTGTTGTATTGTGATAGCTATACCTAGGATTGTTTAATCTAAGTTAGCTAAGCTTTATGCCATGTCATATAGCATTTGATCTAGGATTGATTTCATTGTCATCTTATAATCCTAGATAAACATTTAGTGTTCCCTAGCTTTATTTGCATTTTGGATATCATTTATATTCACATAGGCTATTTAATCTCTTCATTGAGAAGTAAGTCTTGTGGCTAAGGTTGCTTAGGCCACAAGCAAATTGAACTAGGTTCACTTTTAAAGGCCCGCGGGTAGTTGTTGTGGGTTATAGACCATGATAGGTTGAGGCCAACCTAAGTTGTAAACACCATTGCAATTAGTGGATTCGAGGTTCGTGTGTGACACACATAACAGCTCGTGGTTTTTCCTTGTTAAAGGTTTCCACGTAAAAATCGAGTGTCTTTTAAATTCCGTATTATTACAATTGATTTTATTTTGTGACTAGTTTAAGGATTAAATTTGAATATTGACTAATCAAGAATTTGGTAATATAACTTGATTAAAATTTATTCACTCCCCCTCTAGATAATATTAGCACGCTATAATTAGTTTCAATTGGTATCAGAGTGGGTTCCTAGATATACTTCGGTGATCCTTGCTTATTTTGGTGTGTTTTGCATTTTGTGTGATTTTTGATCATTTATACATTTGTATTCATTTCATTCATTCATAAACACTTTGAGTGGAAATGGTGGAAATGGTGGAAACGGTGGTGGCAACGAGGGTGCTTCTAGCACAAGGCATCCCCTACTCACCGGGTTGAATTATGCCTCTTGGAAAAGCAAGATGGAGTCATACATTTGCCAAATCCATGATAGGGTATGGATGGCGGTTGAAGACGGCTACGCTCCACCGATGATGACTCCTACGGGTGGAGGAGAGGATGTACTCAAGCCTAATGCGCAATGGAACCTTTCTTGACAATCCAACCAAGCTTGCTCATTACTAGACTTAGTGAAGTCTTTCATGAGCATTTTCAACAAAACAAACATTTTCCCAATCAACAAAGAAGGACAACCATTACAAACAATTATAGACTAAAGGTTGTTATCCTAGTAAATAACCTTATAGATCCCGAATCACACTAATTGCTGTAAGTGACCCGTTCTGATACCGATTGAAAATACCTATAAGGTTATACTAAACAACCTAGAGGGGGGGGGGGGGGGGGGGGGGGGGGTGAATAGGTTGGCACTTTAATTTTAAAACTCTTTCGTGACTTTTGTTAAAAC
Organism: Acer yangbiense; assembly: GCA_008009225.1. Classification (NCBI taxonomy): domain Eukaryota; kingdom Viridiplantae; phylum Streptophyta; class Magnoliopsida; order Sapindales; family Sapindaceae; genus Acer; species Acer yangbiense. Next base: position 10,214,205 of record CM017769.1, read on the forward strand.
CTTGGTAAGCATACAAATTAACCTTTACACATGATTATTATGAGAAAACAATTAACACATGTATGCTCAATTCACCACCCTTAGCATACAAACATATACCAAGAAACAATGTATCTCATATACAAGTATATTCAATGAAGAGCAAATTTCACAAGTTATACTTTGAATATTACAATGTAAATTCACTAAGCTGAACTTTATAACTTGATATGAAATCACAAGATAAATGTTGAAACACTTACAAAGATACAAGAGACAAATGTTGATTCAACAAATAATGTGTGCATCTCTTTCTCTACAAAACTCTTGTTTACAAGGATGTGAGGAAATGAAGATCTTAAACAAGATATATTGATCATACATACAAATATAGAGAGATAGTGATAGAGACATTTGACACATTGATTTTTTCGTGGAAAACCTTCGAAGAGGAAACATCCACGGGTTGAATCCATAACCACTGGCAAACCGTAATGTAAGGTTCATGATTTGTATTGGCTTGATTCCATTACAAAACACTCTATATTTGTATTAGTTGTTGTTAGGATTATGCTTAATAGCAATAGTGTAATAATGTAATTGACAATCTTTTCATATTAATAAAGTGATTTCTGGTTTAACAAATCTTATAGCATTTATAGTTTAATATTATAATTGTCAAAGTAAATAATCATAAGGTCAAAAGACTATGAGAAAAGAAAAATTGTTCGGACATCTGGAAATATATGAGGTAGACACAATTCTTTAGTTAGTCTTGAATAATGTTCACAACTTAAGTTAAAGGTTGGGCACCTTTATCTTGTTAAAGTTGTAGAATTCTTTTGCTAACATTTGAGTGGGATCAAATGAGTTATGATGAGTCTGAAATCATCGAAGGGTCTTCGAGTAAAAGAGTCTAGTGCACTGGGTGCATTGAATAGGATCACAACGAAATACTTTATCTAGAATCGTCAGTAGATAAAAGTTTTTTCATTATCAGGACAATCAGAGAGTCTATCTTAATCCTGAGACAAATGATGGACTTATGGTTGCAAGTGTTATCATTTGAGTTATCAATGAGTACGATTATATAGCATAGTCTATCCTCGATAGTTTGGTGGTATTCATTTGTTAATCGATACAGGACTTCATTTATAGATATGGACATCGTGGCTCCATTTATTAAATGAGAGTAGAATATCATCATATGGATGTTTTGAGGTATTGGATATTGAATCTTAACATTAAGTTTTTGATAGAGTCTATTGAAACATGGCTTCTGGACAAGTCAAAATATCCAAGTTCAAAATGTGGTCATATGAGTAAATATGGTAACTTGGAGAGCTATAGGCGGTCTATGAGCTCTTGGCGATTACTGATATTCTTCACGAGGATACACCATCTCCAATAAGATTGTCTAGGGTACAAATAAGAAGTATTTACTTATTCTATCTTTATTTGAGAGTTCAATTTTAGCTCTTTAGTGGAATGAGTTAAAATTAATAGATCGGACCTAAGTGAATCATTTGTTGATTGTGATTAGGTTATGTCTATTGAAGCTTAAATTTAGATAGCCCGTCAAGATCCCCAATCCACACGGACTTGCATGGATCACTTGATATATTCTACCGGACCAATTTATGGGTCCATCTAGAATTGTATTTAATATATTAAGAATATAATTTGCACGTTATTTATTTAATGGGTTGATCAATTATATTAATATATTAATGAAAGGCATGTGGGCTTGTTTCTTTTAGTAAGAATAGGTCTGGTTCACATGTGGGCTTTTTAATTAAAGTCTAATGGATTAAATAAAATAAGAAAATAATATTAGGCCCATGTATATTGATAGGTGCAGAGAGCCATGAGGGAACCCTAGGAAAAAAAAAAGTGAATAGTGGTCGCTGCTACAGTAATTCCGTTGTTGCTACAGTATTTTCGTCACTGCTACAGTGTTTCCGCTACAGTCTTGTTCACTGCTACAGTGATTCGCTACAGTACTTCCGCTACAATTTATCGAGCTCTATGGATCTTATGTGCATGGAGGCCGCTTTGTCTCTTTCATCTACGGTGGCAGTGTCTTCCACCTTGCATAGTCAAATTGGTCTGAGTACGGTGAGTGGATTGAATTCATCTTCTCGGGTTGTTCCTCTCGCATCTGGTGGAATGTGTTCTTTGGTTGGTGGGCTGATTCTTCCTCAGCCTGCGGGGGGTGTTTCGGTGATTGTTCCTGATTCGGTTACAGGTCTCATTCAGAGTTCAACACCTATGGTCCAGGGTGGTAAGTGTTTTGCGGGTCTCTTCAAATCTTCTCATGTTGAGACTTTACCGGTGCCATCAGTTCCCTCTAAGAAGGAGGGGTATGTTTCTGTTCGGGTGGATCCGATTGCTTATCAGGCTCGTCTTGAGTTGTGTAGGAATGCTCTTATTGGTCGTGTGGTGCTTTCTAGTGGTGAGCGGCCTTGGAAGCTTGTGGATTTTAAGGTAAGACTTAGCAAGCATTGGATGCTAAATTCTGATTGGCGACTTATATCTTTAGGGAGAGGCTATTATCAGATTCTTTTGAAGTCTCCTACTGATAAGACTCATGTCTAGGGGTTAGGTTCAATTCATCTAAAGCCAGGTATTCTTCGCCTACAGCCCTGGGTCCCGGATTTTAACCCATCGCTACAGAAGTCCACCAATGCTCAGGTTTGGGTTAGGCTCTTTGATCTATCGTGGGAATACTGGCATCCAAAAATTATTTTTGACTTGGCTAGAGGGATTGGGGTTCCATTGCGGTTGGACAAGGCTACTAGTGATGGGGATTTTGGTCATTAAGCTAGAGTTCTGGTTGATGTGGATGTGTCATCAGTGCTGCCTACTTCAGTGTTGCTGGAGAGAGATGAATTTCATAGTTCTTTTATAGGTGTTGAGTATGAGAATCTCCCAGCTTTTTGCTCCACTTGTTTTTCTATAGGTCATTTGCCTAGTTCTTATCGTTGGAACAAGTCTTCTAAGGTTCCTCTTACTAGTTCTGCAAAATCAACCCAGGATATAACTGGGGATTCTAGTGTTTTTGGGTTGATGGTTTTCAGCCTGTTCGGACCCGTTCTTTTAAATCAGTTTATCGCCCTGTTATTACATCTCAGGAAGAGGTCCCGTTATCCAATGTTTTTTCAGCTATTCACCAGGACGTAGGTGGTCAAGATTCAGTGGTTGTCCATACTTCAGTAGGGTCTAATTTGATCTCAGGATCCACTTCGTCCACTGGTTTGGTTCACTCTTCGGATCCGTCTTCGTCTACTGTCTCAGCTATTTCGAAAGTGGTTTCGAGTTCGGTTCCTCCAATGATTTCCCGGGCATTGCAGAATAGTAAGGGTTCAGGATTTGATGATGGGGTCACTGATTCAGTTATTGTTTCTAGTTCTTCAGTTGTTAATCCTTCTAGTTCTGTTAGTTTTGTTAGTTCGGTTGTAGGGGTGGTGCATGATTCGAGGACTGTTGTTCAGGGTTCTTTGGTGGTCAATCAGGTTCGCCCTATGGTCTCTACCATTTTATCTAAGTCATTTTCTCGTCCAGGTCATACAGCTCATTGGCAAGTTAGGGTTCATGAGGTTTCAGGCAATCAGCCATCTGAGGAGGCAATTGTGCCTTCAGCTCTGAATGTTATTGTGGATCATAGTTGTTTATAGGATGGATCCGATTTTTCTTGTTCTTCGATTGTGGATCCTAGGGTGCAGATTCAGAACTCGGGTCCGTTATCAGAATCTCAAGCTAATCTTCATCTCATTGCAGATTCTTCATGGGCTTACCAGATGGAGGATAGTGAGTTAGCCGATGCTGAGGTTGCTCAAAGAGCTTTGAGGGTTGAGCGTAGGCTGGCTTCTTTAAAGTCCAGATACCGGGCTCCTCCGACGGTTTCCAATGATTAATGTTCTCTTTTGGAATTGTCGTGGGATCCGGGGTGAGTCCACAAGGCGGGTTCTCAGAGAGTTGTGTCGTTTACATAGACCTGTTTTGGTTTGTATTGCGGAGCCTATGGTTGATTTTTCCTCTATCTCTTCAGGTTTCTGGTCTTCGCTCGGTCTTCGTCTGGTGGGAATGAATGATAGGGGTGGGTTGATTCCGACTATTTGGGTTTTCGCTTGTGCTTCATTTCCTGAGGCTCAGATGGTTCACTGTCATGATCAACAACTTACTGTTTCGCTCTCAATCGGTTCTCGGGTCCACTGGTACACTTTTGTTTATGAGAGCAGTTCTACAGTGGTTCGTAGGTCTCTTTGGCAGTCTCTTCGAGATATGGTTAGTTTGGTTTCTTCTTCCTGGTTGGTTGTTGGGGATTTTAATGCGGTTCTGGGTGCTCATGAGGCTTTGGGTTCTCGTTCTCTTGCCTGTGGTTCTTGTGAGGATTTCAAGTCAATGATTGAGGATTGTGATTTGGTTGGCATTCGTTCTCAGGGCGCCCGATTCACTTGGGCTCGAGGTCGCAATAACCGCACTAGAGTTGAGAGACGATTAGATAGAGTTTTGGTTTCGGATGGTTGCATTTCCTGTTGGCGGGAAATTTCATGTGTGGCTCTTCCCCATATATGTTCAGATCACTGTCCGTTGTTGGTTCGGTTGTCAGATTTTGAGGTTTCTAGTCAAAGGCCGTTTCGTTTTCAAAGCATGTGGTTAGAGCATCCTGATTTTATAGCTATTGTTCGCGGGATTTGGAGCTCTCCTGTTATGGGTAGGCCTCCTCAAGTTGTTATCTACAAGCTGAGAAGATTGAAGAAGGCTCTCAAGTCTTGGAATTGGGAGGTTTTTGGGGATCTTAACTCTGCCATTGCTGGGAAGTGTGCTGAGCTTTATTCTATTCAGGAGGATTTGTCTAACCGGGGTTTTTCAGATGATCTTTTTATGGCCAAGGCGAGTGTTCATTCTGTGCTAGATATGTTGTTACGCAGACAAGAGTGCTTTCTTCGAGATCGGTCTAGAGTTAGGTGGCTTCGTGATGGGGATCGTAACACATCTTTCTTTCATGCCTCTATCAAACGTAGGCAATATCGTAACGCTATATCAACCCTTTCGATTAATAGGGTTCTCTCGGAGGATCGGCCTACCATCAGGGATCATATCATTAGTTATTATTATGACCCCTTTTGCTATGATGTTTCTCGAGTTGGGAGAGATTTATCTATTGTAGATGATGTGGTTCCTTCCTTGGTAACTGCCGTAGAGAACGCTTTCTTGACTAGCATTCCATCTGCTGATGATATTCAAGATGCGGTCTTTGCTATGGATACTGCTTCTGCCCTTGGGCCAGATGGGTTTTCTAGTAAATTTTATCAAAGATGTTGGGATGTTGTAGGTAGTGACGTGGTCCTTGCTGTTCAGGATTTTTTCATCACTAGAGTTATTTTCCCGGGTCTCAATTCCAGCTTCATTGTTCTTCTTCCGAAGTTGAAGGAATCGATTTCGGTTGATCAGTTTCGACCGATTGTTCTTAGTAACTTTCTATTTAAAATTTCTTTGAAAATTTTGGCTGATCGTTTAGCTCGGGTTGCCGCCAGGATTATTTCTCCTCAACAGTTCAGATTCATTCAAGACCGGCATATTGAGGATTGTATTGCTTTGGCTTCTGACTGTGTGAATGTGTTGCAGAAGAAGTACTATAGGGGTAACTTGGCCATGAAGATTGATATCCGAAAGGCTTTTGACACCCTGGATTGGTCTTTCCTTTGCAGAGTGCTTCAGGCTTTTGGGTTTTCTTCTGTTTTTGTGGATTGGATTGATGGTATTCTTCATTCTTCTAGGCTTTTAGTTCTTTTGAATGGGGTCCCAGAGGGATATTTCTGTTGCTCTAGAGGGGTTCGTCAGGGAGATCCGCTCTCTCCGCTTTTGTTTGGTATTGCAGAGGACTTCCTTAGTAGATTATTGACGAGGTTGGTGGATTCTTCTAAGATTCTGCCGATTTCTTCCCCTAGGGGTTTTTTGGCTCCAACTCATTTGCTCTATGCAGATGATGTTTTGATCTTTTGCAGAGGCATTCAGAAGAATTTGAAGCATATCATGGGTGCTTTTTGGGATTATGGTGATATTTCAGGTCAGTTAGTTAACTGGGGTAAGTCTTCAATTTATTTCGAATCTTCTATCTCCCCCTCACGGATTGGTAGTTTGCACTCTCTGGTTGGTATGCAGATTGGGCAGCTTCCGTTTTCTTATTTGGAAGTCCCTTTATTTCGGGGTAAGCCTCGAAAAGCGGTGTTACAACCTATTGCGGATAAGATCTTGTCTAAATTCGCTAAATGGAAGGGTAAGTCCCTCTCTCTGGCTGATCGTGCTACTCTGATTAGGTCGGTCATCACTGGTTCCTTTGTGCACTCTTTCATGATTTACAAGTGGCCTTCTTCTTTACTATCTCTAATTAACCGCAAGTTGAGAAACTTTTTGTGGACTGGTTCCTGTGAGGAGACTAAGTTGGTTCGGGTCGCTTGGTATCGTTGTTGTAGGCCTTACTCTCAGGGTGGTCTTGGTCTGAAAGATCTTGGGTTGCTAAATGACTCTTTGTTGCGGAAATTCAGTTGGAAGTTTATGACTTCTGATAGTTTTGCTTTCACTTTTCTTCGGGAGAGGTATCTCAGGCATTTGCAGAAGCCTCGTGGAGGGTATGTCACCTCCTCGATTTGGTCTTCTCCTCGGACGAATTATAGTTCCCTTCTTAAGGAAGGTATTTGGCTGATTGGAGAGAACTCTCAGAGGGACTTTTGGCGGGATAATTGGTTGGGGGTTCCCATTTTGGAGCTTTTAGGGATTCCAGATTATTTAGCTAATCCGCTCCAGGCGAAGGTCTCAGATTTTATTCATGATGGTAGATGGGTGCTGGACGGTTGTTTCCGCGTGCACGTCCCGGATCTATGTTTTCGGATTGATCGGATTGTAATTTCTCCTATTGTGGATTCTCTTATTTGGGCTAATTCTCGGGATGGTCATGTTTCTTGCAAGGCTGCTTATTCCTAGTTTCTTCGTGATATTCCTCAGGTTGTTTGGTGGAGGGATGTTTGGTCCAGTTTTTTTCCCCCTTCTCGTCCTGCTTTGACCTGGTGTCTGATGTTGAACAGGCTTCCTACTGAGGATCACCTTTGCAGGTCTGGGTTCCAGTTGGCTTCTCGTTGCAGTATTTGTGGGGTTAGTAGTGAATCTGTAGATCATCTTTTTCTTCTTTGTCCCCTGGCGGTTGCTCTTTGGGAGGCAGTTTTCTCGACTTTCCAGCGACGTGTCTCTACCAATACTTGGCAATCCTTCTTCTTGCAGGCCATGTCGGTTTCCTTTAGTGAGCAGGTTAGGATTTTATGGAAAGCGGATATCCATGCAGTGATATGGGGGGTGTGGACTGCCCGTAATCAATGGATCTTTGAAGGGAAGTCAGTGGACTTTAGATCCGTCCTTTCTTTGGTTTGGCGTGCGGTTTCAGAGGCTAATCACCTGGAGATTGGTTGTATGCGTAATTGTATGGACGACCTTTTGATTCTTCATTGTTTTGGTCTTCAAGGTCGCCCTTCTAAAGCCCCAGTGATCAAGAGTATGGTTTGGTCGCCTCCTTAGGCTCTCCTGGGGTTGGATCAAAGTGAATACAGATGGCGCTGCCTTAGGCTCTCCTGGGGTTGGTGCTTGTGGTGGTATTTTTCGGAACTGTAGAGCCTTTATGAAGGGTTGTTTTGCTATTCCTCTTGGTCAGGTTTTCGCGTTTGAGGCCGAGCTTCTGGCGGCCTCATTGGCCATTAATTTTGCTTGGAAGGATGGGTGGCATCGTATCTGGCTGGAGAGCGATTCTTCTTATGTGGTTCAGCTTCTTTCTTCTCGTTCTGAAATGGTTCCTTGGAGGGTTCGTTAGGCGTGGCAGCGTTGCATCTTCCAGATCTCGCATATAGATTTTCAGGTTTCCCATATTTTCAGGGAGGGGAATCAGGTTGCAGATACGCTTTCTAAGCATGCTTTGGAGCTTCAGGCTGATTCTTGGTGGTTCTCTGCCCCGCCGTTCTGTTCTTCTTTAGTTGGCAATGACTGCATGGGTCGGGAGTCTTTTCGTTTTTCTTGATGTTTTCTTTTTCTTTTTTGGTGTGGCCTGCGTGCCTCTTTTTGTTTGGGGTTGTTTTCCCCTTGGGTCTTTGTGCTTTATTGTTTTTTGTCACTTTTTTCTTTTCTTTTATCTTTTATATATATGGATACTGTCTAGGAGTTTTTCAGCATATGATCGTTTGTGATGCTTTTTCCCTTTAGATCAGTCCAATATTTTATTAAAAAAAAAAATTATTAGGCCCATGTATATGGTGTGGGCGGCAAGACTAAAATAATAATCTAAAATATTATTTTATTTTTATTATTTGATTAAATGGAAATTAATTAATTGATTAATTAATTATTTAATTAAATATCAAAATCTTTTTCTGACTAGGAAATATGTTTCTTAGTAGTATACTATTGTGGTAGTATAATAAATATAAAAGACTTTATTTGGTAAGTAGATAAATAAGAGATTTATTTATCTAGTCAAATTAGGAAGTCTTTAATATAGTCATAAAAACACTAAAGAGTTGGATTAGGGTTTGGAATTCTAGGGAAATCTACCTAGGGTTAGGATTTAAGTCAAAAGACAAATCCTACATGGTAAAAGATTTCGGCCTCAATATATAGATATATATGAAATTGTAAGGATTCCCGTTTTGTTGATTGGCTTATTTCGTGGTCAAACCACATGTTGGGGTTTTGTATGTAAGGGTAGTCTAGTGTTTAGTGTTGAAGATCAAAGGCCCTTCCATGACCTCAAGATACAAGCACGCCAAAGGTATAATCTCTTGTGCTTGTTTTTCTTTGAAGAGATTTAGTAGCACACACACACTTAGCATTCTTGCTATGATTGCATACTTGCTTATTTTTATGTGCATCTCTTCACATGTCACTTTACACACTAGCACTTTGGTTGATATATCTTGTTGTGTGTATATGTGCCTTATAATTCGTTTCCCGACATTGTTCGGAAACGTCCGCGCTTGCACTAATTAGTGCTTGGTTTCGCGCGAAGACCGCCTATGGAGAATGCCCTTGGCTTCTCCTTGGTTTTCACCATTGTTGGTGATCGGCGGTTATGATCGGCGGCCTGGCCGCCGAATGAAACCGCCGTTTCAGTCCAGATTGGTCTGAAGCAATTTTGCGGTCCAGATCGGCGGTCACGACCGCCGTTCGAAACCGCCGTTCATACCTGATCGATTTTAATCTCTCGGGTTTGATTCGGCGGTTGGATCGGCGGTCACGAAACCGCCGAATGAAACCGCCGTTAATGCTCTGTTCTTCACGAGCTCAATTCGGCGGTCGTCATCGGCGGCCTGGCCGCCGATTGAAACCGCCGAACGGTGCGTTTCAGGGGCAGAATTGTCTTTTCACTTGCCCTGTTCTTGATGTCTATAAATATCACACTTTCTCATTATCTGAATCAGTTCTTTGACTCTTAAGAACCCTAATCTTCAAAGATAGATTTTGAGAGAAAATCAAATCAAGAACTCATCTTTAACCACTCAAATCAAACCCCTTTTGCATCAAATTTCATATTGCATCTCCTATGTCTACATAGAGTGCATCCATGTATGGGTTTGCATCATCACAACTTGCTTGGTAAGATTTTGATTAATTTCATCTTATTGTAGTATTTTAAATACCAAGCCATCTCTTTTAAATTACTTGTATGTTTTAGATCATATGCTAAATACAAGAAAAGAGATTATTTGTGATGAATTGATTGAGTGTTGTTTTTGATAGATATCTAGGTTTTTATAATCTATGATCATCTATGCTATTTGACATGTCATTTAGCAATTGATATCTAGGGTTGATTTAAATTGAATATATCATCATCCTAGATAAGCATTTAGAGTACCCTAGCTCTTATTGCATTTATTGAATATTCATATATATTCACATAGGGTTGTATTCTCTTCAAAGAGAAAGTAAGTCTTGTGTGTAGCATCCGGGATTAGGTTGCTTAGAACGCAAGCAAATTGGACTAGAGCCGCTGTAAAAGGCCCGCGTGGTAGATTAGAGGGTGCTCACGCCAAGAGTAGTGTATCAGGGGATATCACTAGGGATTGAACCAAGAGTGGCGATTGGTAGTGTCCATAGCCTGAGGTTATCTAGGGTGAGAGTCCGAGAATCACTTGAGGGTGTAACCGTCTTTTCATATAGTGGATTTCGAGGTCCGAGTGTGGCGCACTTAACAGCCCGTGGTTTTTCCCAGTGGTTGGGTTTTCCACGTATACATCAAGTGTCATTTACTATTTCCGCATCTTATTACACTTGTATGTTTTGTTGACTTGCTAGGGGCATTTTCGTAAAATTGACTTGTATGCGAAAATTGGGTAACAATTAGATAAAATCTATTCACCCCCCCCCCCCCCCCCTCTAGCTTTATATTGATAAACACACCTCGAGTATTTAATGAACTTTCAATTGGTATCAGAGCGGGTTCCTAGACATACATAGGTGATCCTAGCTCATTTTTGTGTGTTTTTGCATTTTGTATGTTTGTTTGATTTCTTCATACATTTTGCATTCTTCTCATTTGCATTCATTCAACGCAAACACTATGAGTGATTTTGTGAGAGAAGAAATTGACTCCATTGAGGAGATGCCTCTCTTACTAGAGAGATTTAGGAGATTTGTGAATTTAACCACCTCACCTCCTAAGAAGAAGTTGACCACCGCACCTCCTAAGAAGAAGAAGAAGAAAATTGCTTTGGAGACTTCGAAGCATGACAAGAAGGAGGGTATCTCAATTGAAGACATGGGACTCATTAACAAGCCAAACCAAGGAGTGTCTTCAAGAGAGGGGATTCAGTGCTACGAATGTGGAGGATTCGGGCATTTCTCCCCGGAGTGTGGAAACTTGAAGGATAGAAAAAAAGGGAAGGCGAAGGCCACCTTATGGGATAAATATGAAGATGACGAAAATCCTTCAAGTGATGAAGAACTTGCCATCATCTACACGGAATTTGGAGCCAAGAGTGTAGAAGTTGAAGAAGATGGCAAAGTTGCTTTTCCTTGTGATCCCCAAGAAGAACAAGGTATAGAAGTAGTTGGTGTAGCTACTCATAGGGATTTGGCTCTTTCCCCATCAAGAGAAAAATTTGATGATCTTGATGAAGGAGATGACTTCATTGGTGAAATGGAGATTAGAGGAGATGACACAAATGTTGAATGTTTGTCATCTAACTCCACAAATGGAAATGTGGAGTGTATGGATCTTAATGACTACAAAGTCAAAGTTGAGAGCTCGATGATGAGGAACAAGGAAGAAATTAGAAGATTAAAAGAAGAGAATCTAGAGCTTTCAACACTAGTAAACCACTTGTGTGAAGAAGTGGTGAGATCCATGGCGGATGAAGATAAGCTAAAAGAAGACTTAGCATTATCTAAGAGGAGAGAAGAAGAGCTAGAAAGAGAGCTTGAAGAAGTTAAGGTCTTAATGGCTAAGATGACTTCAAGCACCAAGAAGCTTGACCACATGTTGGGAGTTGGAAGAAAGCCAAGTGACAAGAGAGGTCTTGGCTACATTGATGACACGGATGCCTCCTCCACAAGCAAGACATCCTATGCCATGAACATGGACTTCAATATGTCCCCTCCTCCTCAACAACCTAGGAAGAAGAGTGACCTAGGAGAGTGTTCAAGAAGTGCCCAAGTGGTTGAGGCACCAAAAGGTCAAGCTCAAGCTCACACCCAAAGGGCTCCTCACACTATCTTCCCTCAAACTCAAAAACACAATGGGAAGAGTTCAATCATGCAAGCTCAGACAAGCAAGCAACCTCGTCTTGGTTTTCAACAAAAGAGGAGAGATCCGATCCAACAACCAAGACAACCACAACGACAAGGGAAAGCTCCTATCCATGCTAAAGGGAATGGTATGATTCCTAACTTTATTCCCACTTGTCATTTTTGTGGTATTGTTGGTCATATTAGACCAAGTTGCTTGCATTACATTGAAATGTGTAGAGCTAAAAGCATGATTGACAAGAAAAAGGCTAGAGCTAAGATGCTTCATAAAAAGGAAGAAAATCATGTGCATGATCCTTTTTCATCTTGTACTCTAGAACCTTTGTCCACTAGGATTGATTTAGTGTCACCTAAGTGGAGTAATAAGAATGAACCCGCTTGCTACGAGACTAACAAGTCTCAAATAGGTTCATCCAAGTCCAAAGGACTTGGTAGGTCCATAGGACCTCATACCCTTCTTTGAAGTGGTATGGAAATTTGACCCCATATGGGGAACTTAAGCAAAGAGAGCTATTTTGCATCTTGTCACTTGCAAAAAATTCGAAATATCTTGTGCTTCTCTTTTTGTTGCTTGAGTAAGCTTGGTTACACTATGTATACATATTTTCTATTCAATAAGTGTGATCAATGCTTGTATTGCAATCCATGTCATATTTATGTTCAAACATGCATTTTTGGACTAGGAGATATTTACATAGGATTTAATTTGAATGACCTATAATGATCTCCATGACATGAAGGTTGCTAAAATGACATGCTAAATGCTAATCTTAAAAAGCATGTTTTGATGATTGCATTTCTTAACTGCAAATAATGTGTGAAAAAGCTTATGAGACTCAAATGAAAAAGGATCTTGTATCCATTCAAGGATGTTACAATCCAAATGTCTCTCTTTCTTTATTGGTTGAACATGTCTACTATCATACGGATATCTTATCCGGAAAAATCAAGTAGGGTGCAAAGTCGCTCATGACATGTTTAGCTTATAAAGTTGGATATAGTTGTTCTTAAATTGAAATCAATGAAAACCTATATCCTTGCTTCTCTCTTGACATTGGTGAAATTGGTTTGAATTCATATTGAAAACCTTTGTCATTTGCTTTGCCAAATACCATGATATTTTGGACTTAAATGCTACATGTCTTGTATGCAAAGCAATTTTTTGATTCACACATTTTCTTTAAATAAATCTCCTTGTTTCTCTCCAATAAATTGAGATTGCATAAAGTGACTTATATTGATTATGCATATACTAGAATGCTACTATCTCTCTTTGCCTTGAGTGACCCGGTTGGGGACTACTCCCTTGTCTATATCATGACAAAAAGGGGGAGTATGGTGTGGTAAGGGGAGTTGCAAATTGTAGTAGCAATTGTGCATGTTGGGGAGAATACTAATTGAGGGGGAGTAACCCTTTGAGGGGGAGCATTTGCACATTCATACATTGCATGATGTTGTACTCAAATTCTTAAATGCAAATGCTTGTTTATGTCCTCACTTGATTCATCTCACTTTTACTTGAATTGGAAAGTATAGAAACCTTGTTTCAGGGAATGATTGTTCTACTTGAGATTGAAGACTTCAAGACCATTTATCTTATCTCTTTGTAAAGTAGAAAATCATTGTTGACCCGTAGTTTCTATTAAGTTGTGAGGAATCAATGTGAGTGGTGGTTTTGTCACGAAATAGCCAAAGGGGGAGATTGTAAGGATTCCCGTTTTGTTGATTGGCTTATTTCGTGGTCAAACCACATGTTGGGGTTTTGTATGTAAGGGTAGTCTAGTGTTTAGTGTTGAAGATCAAAGGCCCTTCCATGACCTCAAGATACAAGCACGCCAAAGGTATAATCTCTTGTGCTTGTTTTTCTTTGAAGAGATTTAGTAGCACACACACACTTAGCATTCTTGCTATGATTGCATACTTGCTTATTTTTATGTGCATCTCTTCACATGTCACTTTACACACTAGCACTTTGGTTGATATATCTTGTTGTGTGTATATGTGCCTTATAATTCGTTTCCCGACATTGTTCGGAAACGTCCGCGCTTGCACTAATTAGTGCTTGGTTTCGCGCGAAGACCGCCTATGGAGAATGCCCTTGGCTTCTCCTTGGTTTTCACCATTGTTGGTGATCGGCGGTTATGATCGGCGGCCTGGCCGCCGAATGAAACCGCCGTTTCAGTCCAGATTGGTCTGAAGCAATTTTACGGTCCAGATCGGCGGTCACGACCGCCGTTCGAAACCGCCGTTCATACCTGATCGATTTTAATCTCTCGGGTTTGATTCGGCGGTTGGATCGGCGGTCACGAAACCGCCGAATGAAACCGCCGTTAATGCTCTGTTCTTCACGAGCTCAATTCGGCGGTCGTCATCGGCGGCCTGGCCGCCGATTGAAACCGCCGAACGGTGCGTTTCAGGGGCAGAATTGTCTTTTCACTTGCCCTGTTCTTGATGTCTATAAATATCACACTTTCTCATTATCTGAATCAGTTCTTTGACTCTTAAGAACCCTAATCTTCAAAGATAGATTTTGAGAGAAAATCAAATCAAGAACTCATCTTTAACCACTCAAATCAAACCCCTTTTGCATCAAATTTCATATTGCATCTCCTATGTCTACATAGAGTGCATCCATGTATGGGTTTGCATCATCACAACTTGCTTGGTAAGATTTTGATTAATTTCATCTTATTGTAGTATTTTAAATACCAAGCCATCTCTTTTAAATTACTTGTATGTTTTAGATCATATGCTAAATACAAGAAAAGAGATTATTTGTGATGAATTGATTGAGTGTTGTTTTTGATAGATATCTAGGTTTTTATAATCTATGATCATCTATGCTATTTGACATGTCATTTAGCAATTGATATCTAGGGTTGATTTAAATTGAATATATCATCATCCTAGATAAGCATTTAGAGTACCCTAGCTCTTATTGCATTTATTGAATATTCATATATATTCACATAGGGTTGTATTCTCTTCAAAGAGAAAGTAAGTCTTGTGTGTAGCATCCGGGATTAGGTTGCTTAGAACGCAAGCAAATTGGACTAGAGCCGCTGTAAAAGGCCCGCGTGGTAGATTAGAGGGTGCTCACGCCAAGAGTAGTGTATCAGGGGATATCACTAGGGATTGAACCAAGAGTGGCGATTGGTAGTGTCCATAGCCTGAGGTTATCTAGGGTGAGAGTCCGAGAATCACTTGAGGGTGTAACCGTCTTTTCATATAGTGGATTTCGAGGTCCGAGTGTGGCGCACTTAACAGCCCGTGGTTTTTCCCAGTGGTTGGGTTTTCCACGTATACATCAAGTGTCATTTACTATTTCCGCATCTTATTACACTTGTATGTTTTGTTGACTTGCTAGGGGCATTTTCGTAAAATTGACTTGTATGCGAAAATTGGGTAACAATTAGATAAAATCTATTCACCCCCCCTCTAGCTTTATATTGATAAACACACCTCGAGTATTTAATGAACTTTCAGAAATATATATGGCAATTAGCCGATATATATATATGTTTATATGTTTATATGTTTATAAAGCATGCGCATATGGGTGATATACATGCAAATTGAATTGGTGCAGAGATATATATCGTATACATGTGCAAGTTGAATAAAAAGGAAGATTATATATTCTATATGCATGAAAAAGTCATGTAGATATATAGATATATAATTAAAAGTTGAATTCGTTGCAAATATATATATTATGCGACCTATATATATAAATTTAGTGCAAAGAGAATTTGGCTAACCCTAATGTCTTGGACTTGAGAGTTTTTTCTTTTGCTAGATAAAAATAGAATCCAACTCTTAGACTAGTGTGATTTTCGGCCAAGAGGAATAGAGAGAAAAGTTTGTTCTTATTTCGATAGTGCACTAGTTACTTTTACATCAAAAGGTTTTGTGCATAATTTAAAGTAAGGTTCACGCGAGTTTCGATCTAAAGATTGTGAATTCAAAAGTGACCGGAACATTCTTTATTGTCTCTTGGAGCTTGTTATGACTAACGAAAAAGAAAAGGTTTTGTTAATCCATCCTCAGGTACACAATTCAAAGAGAAGGGAGACCACGCTCCTAGGTGATTCATGTTCGTGATTGGATTGGAAGATCTTGTGGATTACCATCGATGCAATATCAATCGGATCACGTGACAAAGGTATGATATCTTTAGTATATTATATGTTAATTAATTAGAGGGTTAAGGTTCAAATTATGGAAAAATTTTAAAACATACTAAAACCTATTTTAGTCTCGCTTCCGCTGCGTGCACTCGATTTTTCCCTACAGTTGTTGCTTAGGATGTTCTTGAAAGAAAACAAGCTTAAAAGGTGAAGAGCAACGTCTAATGCAAAAGTCGTCTTCAAGAGGTGAAAGCGTCAAAGGTATACTTCGACTTCGATCCTCTTGCAAGGCGTTAGTGCACACACACACAATTCATACATGTGTGTCCCTGCATCGTAGTTCAAACATTTGGTATAACACATTCACACACTTCTTAGTATGCACATGCATTGGTCTTTTATAGACAAACATTGTAGAATTACATGCTTTGTGACAATCTCTTTGATATGGCATGCTTGTGTGAATTTGTGTTTGTTTGTTTATGTATTTTATATTTTGGACTTGAATATATTCTTATTTGATTCCTTATTGACTTCCGGTCATTTTGGTTACTCATTCATAAGGTTTCGAGTCCAAACGATGTAGCTACGCTACTTTTCGTTCTCATTCGTTGAGTTGACTTCATCATCATTTTCCGAGATGATTTCTCAACCATTTTTAAAAGTTGTGTAGTCATCGTCGTGCGTGAGGGAGTCATGGTTTGTAATCCAAAAACAGATTCAAAATCGGAGTTCGGATGCCCAAGATACGGCTGAAGAACGTGAGGGAGTGCGCGAGAGGAGAGCGTGGCCAAAGGCCACATTGCCCAAGCCGTGTGGGAGCCGTGGGACCCACAGCCAGAGGATCCCTCTGGTCCCATGTGGCCCACGCGCCCCCCATGGGGTGGGTGATGTGGCCACCTCTGATTGGCCCGAAAAATTTCTCTCTCTCTCCTCCATTTAAACACTTCTCCTTCCCTCCAAACCAATAAGAACTTGAAGAACACTTTCAAAGAAATTTCTGCAGAATTCTTCAACATTTTAGTTTTAGTATTTTGATCATAACTTTCTCATACAAACTCGAAATCGATTGATCCAAAAGCCAAAATTGTTGGTCTTCATGAGAGCTACAAATCTCAAGCATTTCCAGAGGCATCTGACTTCTTCACTTGTCCCAGTGGCCTGATTTTCAGTACGTGGTAAAGGTTGTATGTTCAACTTCTTCTTTTTCATTTCATCTTTGATCATCTCTTTTGTTCTTATTATTTGATTGATGAAATATGTTGAGAAGGATGTTAGATCATATGCTAGGGGTGTTTGATCATTTGTCAATTGAGTTTTAGCTTTGTGATTTCTATTGAAGATATATGTGCTAAACTTGATTCAACTTGAAATTGATTCTAGAAAATGTATATATGATGTGCTTCATGTTATTTTCTAGGTTTAATTTCATGATCTAAGAACTAGGTTTTTAGAGTGATATATTGAATATTCATACCTTGTTCTTATTGATTTGCATGTCTTGATTTCTAGATACTTTTGTGATTGTTTGTTGAAAGCATATTCTAGATTATCATTGAACATGTACATTTAGGTTGATTGGTCATCTAGTTTAATTTGATTGTGTTTGCATCATTTGCATCACGTAGATCATAGCCTTGCATTAGGTTGAAGTCTTTAGTAAAGTGAGTGAAGCTTTGTGGATAGAGCAAGGAAGTCTTGATTAGAGTCGGGAGGACTCGAATAATCAAGCAAGGAGACTTGTCTAGGGTCGGGAGGATCCGGATAGGTAAGCAAGAAATCTTCCTAGAGACGTGAGCGTCTTGGATAGGAAGTTGCTTTCTAGAGGTGTAGGACACATCTCGGATAGGAAGCAGGCTTGGTGATTCACTAGCCTGAGGGTAGATTAGGAGTTGATAGCTTGAGCGGATATCATGAGTTGATAGCTTGAGTGTGTAAGTCCTTTTTCACATAGTGGATTGCTTTGCCGGTGGTTGTGGTATCAACCCGTGGATGTTTCCTCTTTGAGGTTTTACCACGTAAAAAATACTTGTGTTCATTTTTGTTTTACTTTTCTTTATCTTCCATATCTTACATTGATTGCATATCTTGTAAATTGATTAACTCTTGTATTAGTGAAATCAATTCATTTGTTAAATCTAATCAAGTGTGCATTTTCTTTGTTATATTCCGCGTTATTTTTAATATTGGAAGAATTTGAGTCTATACCTATTCACCCCCCCTCTAGGTATATTTTGCACTACTACTTAAGGGAAATTTCATTTGGTATCAGAGCAGGTGTCTAGACGCACTTAGATAGATCCTTTTCTTTGTAGTGTTTTGTGTTTTTGTTTGTGATAATCATGATTAAGGAAGTGTGTTGTTGAACATATTGACTTAGATGAGAAAAAGATCGATGATCTTACTTTTGAAAATGAACGTTTATCCAAAGTCAATATGTCCCTCAACAAGAAGCTAGAAGATCATGGTCTTGGCTCAAAAGAATTCAATGAACTTAAAGACAAGATCCTAAGTCTAGAATTGAATCTAAAAGATAGCAATGATAAACTTGGCATCTTGAAGCAAGAAATTGAGAAAAGGGATATTTCTCTTGTTAGTGCTAAAAGGCTAGAAAACATGCTTAAAGCCAAAATTAGTGAGCACTTAACACAAGAGAAAAAGTATGAACAATGGCTAGATAAATCACGTAAAGATGTTATGTTTAGTGATGACATAGCGGAAAAATATACCATTAAAATTAGGATGCTTCGTGAGAAACTTGATGAGGCTAATAATATGATTAGCAAGATGTCATCTAGCTCTAACAAAGTTGAAACCCTCATTAAAAGTGGAAAGCATCCATGTGACAAAAGTGGTTTGGGTTATATCAATGAGAAGGAGACTCCTTCATCTTACAAATCTACTTTTGTCAAAGCAAGCATTGAAACAAATGTAGGTACACTCACTTAAGGAAAAGCTATGAAAGCTACCGGAGGTGCCTCTTCATCAACAAGGATGTTCAATGGAAGAACTCAACATCATAAACATCAAGGAGCATCAACCTCAAATGCAAGAGGTGGAGCATCAAGGGTTGCATATCAAAGAGGAAAAATTATGAGAAGTCCAAAGGAGTTGGAAGCAAATGCAAATGGTAAATTTCTCAAATTTATTCCTATTTGTCATCATTGTAATATGATAGGACATATTCTACCTAGATGCTTTGAGTATATTCGGAAATGCAAACTTGATAATGCTTTTCATGATATGTCTTTGAATGGACCTAGGCAATCATCCATGTATGGATATAACAATAGACCTAGGAAGACCTTGGAAAAGCATGTTGTGAAGAATGTTGTTGATGACTTGCTTGCTAAATCTTGTGTTGTGCCTCACTTTACTAAGCATAAGAAAGTTGATAATGCTTTGCTTGATATTTTTGAAAATGTGACCAATGAGGTCAAGGTGCATGTTAAAAAGTCTAACATTGAGTCAAAGCATGTTAGTAGTAAGAGTGAGAGGCGTATTGTGAAGAGTGTATGGGTTAGAAAGGACACTCCAAAATGTCTAGTTGCACAATATGCTTTAAGGGCCAACTCCTCCTACTCTTGGTACCTAGATAGCGGTTGCTCTAGAAACATGACCGGGAACAAAGAGTTCTTTAAGAATCTTGTTTTAAAGGATGGAGGATGGGTCACTTTTGGTGATGGTACCAAAAAGAAAGTTCTAGGCAAGGGAACAATATGTATCCCCGGATTGCCTAAACTTCGAAACACTTTGTATGTTGATTGGTTACAAGCTAACTTGATAAGTTTACTCACTTGTGTGAAATCTTTAAGGAAGTTAGCTTTAACAAAGATGTGTGCACTATAATTGATAAAAAGGGCAAGGTTTTCCTAAAAATCAAAAGGTCTATAGACAATTGCTATTGTCTTGAGATAGACCCTTTAACTTGCAACATGGCACATGAGTGCAACAAGCTTGTTTTGTGGCATCAACGTTTGGGCCACATGAACTTTAAGGACTTAAAGAAGCTTGAAAAAGGTTGCATTGTTAGAGGTCTACCTAGTCTTGGTAGTAAGCTAGAAAGTGTTTGTGAACCTTGTCAATTAGGTAAACAAACCAAAGTGTCTCACAAGAAGAGCACTTCCATAGCTACCAAGAAGCCTTTGGATCTTGTACACATTGCCAATAATCTTGTAAAGGAACATACTAGGAAAGCTTGGATTAAAAAGTATGATGTGAAAAATATTCCTAGTCATTCTTCTAAACATGTTTCTAATGATAACTCTTTGAATGTTGTGCATGATAATGATAATCATGTGAAGAAGAATGTCAAGAAGATTTGGTTGAAAAAGAGTGTTTCACATGATCATATTCATAGTCTTGATGATATTTTTGTTGATGGCAATAATGATGTGTTTAACATAAGTAATATCTTTATAAAGAAGATTGTTGATATGTTATCTTCTAAATATACTATTGCCGTAAGAAATGATCATGATGTTTGTGTTAGTGCTCCAAAGACCATATGGGTCAATGATGAGGACTCTAGTAAGGAGGAGAGCTCTAGAGATGAGTCTTCTAGTGATGAAGAGCTTGTGAGCAACTTTGTTGCCTTCATGGCCTCTCATTCTATCCTAGAGAATGTTTGTCAAGATTTATTAGACAAGGAGGTTGATACAAATCATCAAGTGTGCTTAAGTGAGAATGCTACCTATATTGATCTTTTGGCTAAGGTGAAGTGTCTTGAAGATAGTTTGAAGATAGCCTTAAGTGAGGTGGATGAGAAGAATGATTTGATCAAATTACAAGTTGATAAGTTTGTTTCAACAGCTCAAAGGCTCTTAGGTGAAAAGAATGCTCTTGCCAAGAAGCTTAGAGAAGTTGAAGGGATTGTTCTTGAAAGGGATAGGATTATCTCTAGTTTGTCTTTAGGAGGCTCAAATGACTTGGTAATTGAGGAGAAGCTCATAGAAGCATCACTTCCTACAAGCAAGGATAATGTCATTGTTGACGTGAAAGCTCCTAAGAAGAGATGTTCCAAGATCAAGATCAAATTGAAGAACAAGGTACCCCTTGAAACTCCCATTTGTGCTTCTCCAATCCCGGAAGGTAAAATTTCTCATTTTGTTCCCATATGTCATTTTTGCAATACCGTAGGTCATATCAAGCCCAAGTGCTTTGAATATAATGAATATTGCGAAATAGGAAATGCATCTAGGGATAAAGAGATTGAACTTCAGTTAAGCATGCTAAAGCTTTTTAGTATGAAAAGCATGATAATATAAAAAGAGCATGTTAAGAATGTCCGGATTGTGAAGAATGGAAACCTTGCAAAAATTGACAATGCATGTGTTACTAGTAATGTTGAAAAGAAGAGTATCAATGATATTCTTGTGAATCAAGAGATGGAAGAACTTTATTCTAGTTTCAACATTGTTGTCAATAAGAATCTTGATAGTGTTTGTGTAGGTTCACCCAAGACCAAATTGTTCAAGGGTGAGTGCTCTTACCATTAGAGTAAGTTGCACATGTGAGTTAGCTTTAAGATTAGTGTCAAGTTGTTATGTAACTTAGCTATCTAGCTTTGTTTCTATATAACTTGACATGAACTTAGCTATCTCACATATTTGCTATGATGGTCGAAATCTATTGATTAATTTTTTGAGAAGTTGTTTTTATGAAATCTACATGGTAACAATCATGTTATGACTTTTATAGAAAGTCAACTTTTGTTGTTGTTTGAGTTGAAATGCATAGTCTTTAGTCTCTTGGAACGACACACCAACAACTTGTTGTCATGAGGACAAACAAGCCAAGAGGACTCATAAAAAGGGTGAAGACTTTACATTTGATGGAAAATAGCTTGCAAAGATATCTCTATATCACATTGCTAGCTTACTTGAATTTTCATCTCTCAACTCATTGTTTGCACTATTTCATGAAGCATGTCATATTAGAGAAATAGTATAGTGTTCTTATGGTTCTTATTGGCATTTGCTCTTTTAAGATCTTTTGATGAAAATTGTTCACATTGATCTTAATCATGATATGTGTTATTGTATGTATGATTGCGGCCGGAAGTGCTTGCACACAATTATTTTGGATGAAACAAATCCTTAAGGATTATGAGATAGAACAAGGAAAAATGACTCTTTATTGTGATAACGTAAGTGCCATTAACATCTCTAAAAATCCAGTTCAACACTCCCGTACAAAACACATAGATATTAGGCATCATTTCATTAGAGATCTAGTTGAACATTCTAGTTGAACATTCTAGTAGATCTAGTTATCATTTCATTAGGCATCATTTCATTAGGCATCATTTCATCATTTCATTAGAGATCTAGTTGAGCATTTGCCTACTAAAAATCAACTTGCAGACTTGTTCACTAATCCCTTGGACAAAGAGAGGTTTAAAACTCTTAGAATGTCCATTGGCATGATTTGTGTTGATTGATGTCTTTGTGTGATTCTGAGTGGCTTGATAAGCAAAACTTTAATTGAATATCATTATCTTTGAGAGCTACTCACTTGAGAAGTAGTGATCTTAAACAAATATCTCTTATTGTTTCTAGATCATGCACTTGAGCTTGAAAATCTTATTTTTGAAAAGTGCACTAATGCTTCTCTTATATGTTTTAGTTTTGAGTTTTTGTGGTTGAATATGTGTAGATAATGGATGTATCTAGAAGTTTATTGCTAAGTACATGATAGATGACCTATGGTATGTATCCATTTTGTTTCGGCACTACATAGTAATCAACGAGCACCCTCATGGAAAGGGCTACACACCTTGGTTGTGCAGCCACCCAATGTAGGAAAGGGCTATGCCATTGTGATGAGTGAAAGCCGCCATGAGGAGTATATGTTTTTGTTAGTAAAATCAAAGAAGTGTTGAAATGAATGATTAAAAAAATCTTTGATTCTAAGCCTAAAAGAAATGAAAAACAAAAAGGCTTATTGGTGTATAGTTGAGAATTGTGAAAAAGCTCGGGTTGACTAATAGAAACCGGAAAATGAGCCACATGCACATGTTAGGATTATTCTCAATAGCAAAAGTGTAATATTGTTTTTGACAATCTTTTCATATTAATAAAGTGATTTCTGATTTAAACAAATCTTATAGCATCTATAGTGTCAAAAGTAAATAGTCATAAGGTCAAAAGACTATGAGAAAAGAAGAATTGTTTGTACATCTGGATATGTATGAGGTAGACACAATTCTTTAGTTAGTCTTGAATAATGTTCACAACGTAAGTTAAAGGTTGGGCACCTTTATCTTGTTAAAGTTGTAGAATTCTTTTGCTAGCATTTGAGTGGAATCAAATGAGTTATGATGAGTCTGAAATCATCGGAGGGTCTTCGAGTAAAAGAATCTAGTGCACTGGGTGCATTGAACTGGATCACAATGAAATACTTTATCTAGAACCGTCAATAGATAATAGTCTTTTCATTATCAGGACAATCGGGGAGTCCATCTTAATCCTGAGATAAATGATGGACTTATGGTTGCAAGTGGCATCATTTGAGTTATCAATGAGTACGATTATATAGCATAGTCTATCCTCGATAGTTTGGTGATATTCATTTGTTAATCGATAGAGGACTTCATTTATAGATATGGACATCGTGGCTCCATTTATTAAATGAGAGTAGAATATCATCATATGGATGTTTTGAGGTATTGGATATTGAATCTTAATGTTAAGTTTTCGATAGAGTCTATTGAAACATGGCTTCTGGACAAGTCAAAATATCCAAGTTCAAAATGTGGTCATATGAGTAAATATGGTAACTTGGAGAGCTATAGACGGTCTATGAGCTCTTGGCGATTACTGATATTCTTCACGAGGATACACCATCTCCAATAAGATTGTCTAGGGTACGAATAAGAAATATTTACTTATTCTATCTTTATTTAAGAGTTCAATTTTAGCTCTTTAGTGGAATGAGTTAAAATTAATAGATTGGACCTAAGTGAATCATTTGTTGATTGTGATTAGATTATGTCTATTGAAGCTTAAATTTAGATAGCCCGTCAAGATCCCCAATCCACACGGACTTGCATGGATCACTTGATATATTCTACCGGACCAATTTATGGGTCCATCTAGAATTGTATTAAGGCATGTGGACTTGTTTCTTTTAGTAAGAATAGGTCTAGTTCACATGTGGGCCTTTTATTAAGGTCCAATGGATTTAATAAAATAGAAAAACAATATATAGATATATTAATATATATGGCACATGGCCGAGATATATATAATATATTATATTGTTTTATTTTTATTATTTAATTAAATGGGAATTAATTAATTGATTGATTTATTATTTAATTAAGAATCAAAATCTTTTTCTGACTAGGAAATATGTTTCTTAGTAGTATACTATTGTGGTAGTATAATCAAAATAAAAGACTTTATTTGGTAAGTAGATAAATAAGGGATTTATTTACCTAGTCAAATGAGAAAGTTTTTTATATAGTCACAAATACACTAAAGAGTTGGATTAGGGTTTGGAATTCTAAGGAAATCTACCTAGGGTTAGGATTTAAGTTAAAAGACATAAATCCTACATGGTAAAGGATTTCGGCCTCAATATATAGATATATATGAAATATATATGGTTATTAGCTGGAATATATATAGATATATTTATATAGCATGCAGAATATATATTATATGTGCCATGCAGAATTCGGCATATATATATTGATATATATATTATTTATATGTTATATAGAATTTGCCGCAAGAAATATTATATATATTAAGAGGTGTGCAGGATTGATGCTATAGACATATATATATTGGGCAAAGAATTCGGTGCACTTGACGGGACGGGACAGGACGGGACGGGACAGGACAGGACAGGACAGGTTGACGAGGGTGCGTTTGGCACAGACATGGGACAGGACAAGGTGGGACGGGACGGGACGGGACAGGACAGGACATGACAGGTTGTTCTGTATTGTGTTTGGAAGGCCTAGGACAAAACTGTGGACTGTACTATTATGCGTTTGGTATGGCTGGGACAGGACGGGACAAGAGGTTCAAATGACCAGAGTACCCCTCTTATATATATAACAACATATATTATAATATTATATATTAATATATAATAATACCAAATAAAAATATATATAATATATAATAATATTAAATAATAAAATATATAATATATAATAATATACAACATATTATTATATTATATATATTATTATTATTTGATATTATTATATATTAATATAGAATATTACATGTATTATATATATATAATAATAATATGATATATTATGTTATTATATATAATAATATATATAGATATATATAATATTAAATATTAGTACATAGAGAAAATATAAGATATATAATAATATATATATTATATAATGTATATAATATATATATATATATATATATATGTATGTATATGTTACAATATATATATTATTAATATTATATTATATATATATATATGTATGTATCATAATATTTAATATATCATTTATATATATATACATATATATATAATATATTAAATATTATTACAATAATATATATATATATATAATTGTATCGGTAATAATATTATTATATACGTAATAATATTTAATATATTATATATTATTATATATAATAATAAATATATATATATTTTTATATTTATATTACATATATATTTTATATAATATATATATATATATATATATATATTATAATATATATACATATTATTATAATATATATATATATATATATATATATATATATATATATATATATATTATGTGTTAATATATATTATAATATATAGATTAATATACATATTAATATATATATATATATATATATATATATATATATATATATTATTATATTTTATAATATCTAATATATTAAAGATTATAATATATATATATATATATATATATAATCTATATTATTATATTATATTATATAATATATATAATATATATAATATTATATATTTAATTATAATATATATATATTATTAATATAGATATATATAATATAATATATTAGACATGATTGTAATTGTTTGAAAATGTAAAGGGTAAATTGGTCATTTTGACACTTGTCCCATGTCATGGGACAAGTTGTCCTAGGGTCTTGGGTGGGACAATATTTTGTGATTTTTGTCCCACCTTGTCCCGTCCTGTCCCATGCTAAGGACGCGCCAAACGTGGGACAAGAACAAATTGTCCCACGTTGTCCCGTCCTGTCCCGCGTACTAAACGCACCCTTAATGCACTTATATATTATTTGGGCAAAGTGCAGAATTCGGTGCACTACATATTTTTAATAGGCAAGTTAATTCGTGCACTATAAAAATATGAGGCAAGTGGAATTCGGCTAACCCTAGGTCTTTGGCTTGAGAGTGTTTTCTTTTGCAAGAGAAAAATAGAATCCAACTCTTAGACTAGTATGATTTTCGGCCAGGAGGAATAGAGAGAAAAGTTTGTTCTTATTTCGATAGTGCACTAGTTACTTTTACATCAAAAGGTTTTATGCACAATTTTGAATAAGGTTCACGCAAGTTTCGATCTAAAGATTGTGAATTCAAAAGTGACCGGAACATTCTTTGTTGTCTCTTGGAACTTGTTATGACTAACGAAAAAGAAAAAGTTTTGTTAATCCATCCTCAAGTACACAATTCAAAGAGAAGGGAGACCACACTCCTAGGCGATTCACGATCGTGATTGGATTGGAAGATCTTGCGGATTACCATCGACGCAATGTCAATCGGATCACGCAACAAAGGTATGATATCTTTAGTATTATATGTTAATTAATTAGAGGGTTAAGGTTCAAATTATGGAAAAATTTTAAACTATACTAAACCCCTTTTTAGTCTCGCTTCCGCTGCGTGCAACCGTATTTTTCCCTACAGCACACACACACTCATATGTTGATATCTATTCTTTTTAAAAGCAAAAATCCGGATGAATATCGGTTTGACCTATTTTTGGAAAGGCTTTAGATGGATATGTGTGGATAGAGTTTGCATGTTGATATCTGTAAGGATTCCCATATATTGATTGGCTTATTTCGTGGACAAACCACTTGTTGGGGTTGTAAATGTAAGGGTAGTTTAGGTGATTGATCTTCAAGCTCGAAGACCCTTCCAAGACCTCAAGGGACAAGCACGCCAAAGGTATAATTTCTAGTGCTTGGTTTTCTTTGAAGAGATTTAGTTAGCACACACACACTTAGCATACTAGATCTTGTGTGCATACTCTTCACATGTCACTTTACACAACTAGCACTTTGTTTGATATCTTGTTGTGTGTATATGTGCTTAGTAATTCGTTTCCCGATAGTGTTCGGAAATGTCCGCGCATGCACTAGAATGTGCTTGGTTTTACGCGAAGACCGCCCACGGAGAATGCCCTTGGCTTCTCCTTGGTTTTCACCTCTGTTGGTGATCGGCGGTTATGATCGGTGGCCTGGCTGCCGAATGAAACCGCGATTTACATCCAGAAGTGTCTGGAGCAATTCTGCGGTCAAGATCGGCGGTCATGACCGTCGTTCAAAACCGCCGTTCATACCTAATCGATTTAATATCTTGGGTTTGATTCGGCGGTTGGATCGGCGGTCACGAAACCGCCGAATGAAACCGCCGTTGATGCTCTGTTCTTCATGGGCTCAATTCGATGGTCGTAATCGGCGGCCTGGCCACCGATTGAAACCGCTGATCGGTGCGTTTCAAGGGCAAACTTGTCTTTTCACATGCTCTATTTTTCATGCCTATAAATATCTCACTTTCTCTTGTTCTGAATTATGACTCTTTAATCATCAAGAACCCTATATTTTTAAAGAGAGATTTTGAGAGAAAAAGCAACCAAGTTTGCTCATTTAAACACTCAAATCAAATCCTTTGTGCATCAAAGTTCATCTTGCATTCATCCATGAATGGGTTTGCATCATCACAACATGCTTGGTAAGATTTTGATTAATTTCATCTTATTTTAGTATTTTACTATCAAGCATATTCTCTTTTAATTTACTTGTATGTTTTTGATCATATGTTAAATACAAGAAAAGAGAATTAATTGTGATGAATTGATTGAGTGTTGTTTTGTGATAGATAATTAGGTTTTTGATTAATCTTGATTAGCTAAGCTATTTGACATGTCATTTAGCAATTGATATCTAGGGTTGATTTAAATTGATTATATCATCATCCTAGATAAGCATCTAAGGTTACCTAGCCTTGTTTGTTATTTGAATATTTATACATATTCACATAGGTTGCATAATCTCTTCATAGAGAATTAAGTCTTGAGGCTAAGATTGCTTAGGCCTCAAGCAATTGGACTAGAGCCACTTTTAAAGGCCCGAGTGGTAGAAGTGGGGGGTTATTGACCGGAGTGTTAGACGAGGTCTATATAGGTTGTAAACTCCATTTCAATTAGTGGATAATTCTCTTCATAGAGAATTAAATCTTGAGGCTAAGATTGCTTAGGCCTCAAGCAATTGGACTAGAGCCACTTTTAAAGGCCCAAGTGGTAGAAGTGGGGGGTTATTGACTGGAGTGTTAGACGAGGTCTACAGAGGTTGTAAACTCCATTTCAATTAGTGGATTTCGAGGTCCGAGTGTGGCACACTAAACAACCCGTAGTTTTTCCCAGTGGTTGGGTTTCCACGTATACATCAAGTGTTATTTAAATTCCGCACTATATTACACTTGCTTGTATTTTTTACTAATAGGGGCATTTTCGTAAAATTGACTTGCATGCGAAAATTGGGTAACAATAGTTAAAATCTATTCACACCCCCCCCATTAGATATATTTATCATACACACCGAGCGTTATTGTATTACTCTCAATATCACAATTACTCCTTCTATATATTTGAGAAGCATTCACACACACACATTTTGCTTATGTGCTTAATTCATTAGCAATGTGAGAATATTTTTGAGAGATTAATGAAAATCTATGATTCTCTCTTGGACTTTGACAAGTTATGAAATATTTTCTCTTATTGCTTGATTGTGTGATTGTGTGATGTCCCTTGTGAACAAATCTACTTGGTGATAATATGTGGAGCATATGTTAAGGGGGAGCTTTAGTTTATTCAACTTCGCTTTCTATATGATTTGTTTGCTTAATATCTCGTTCGTTATCTCTTGTGTCCCTTGTCTATTCCTTGACAAAAAGGGGGAGAAAATGTATACCTCACCATGTTTGATATTGAGGAGATTTTGTATACTTCACACCTTGTGTGGAAAAATGTTTCAATTGTGTGAATCATATTCCTCTTTGTGCTTAATTGTGACTCTGTCTTAAGGGGGAGAATTCTTGTCTTAAGGGGGAGAAAGAATTCTTTCTTGATAATGTTAAGGATGGTTGGTTCTTAGGAATTGGGAAATTAAGCGAATGCTTTAATATGAAAACATTTTATTCACTTGAGATAATGCATGTTTGTATGAGATAGGGGATGTCTTCTATATTTGTTTTTGGTTAATAACTCACCATTCTTCTTTAAAGAAGATCTCTTGTTTGTTTTGCTATTTTCTCTCATAGGTACTTTGAAGACTAAAAGAGGAATTCTTGAAGACTCATGAAGACTTTTTAGTCTAGGAATCTCGTTGTAAAGTGAGGATGAGAGTATGTTATCAACTTGAGTTTATTGGAGTGAAACATTGTATGGTGAGGATGAGGTTTTGCCATGGAATAGCCAAAGGGGAAGATTGTAAGGTTCATGATTTATATTGGCTTGATTCCATTGCAAAACGCTCTATATTTGTATTAGTTGTTGCTTAGGATGTTCTTGAAAGAAAAGAAGCTTAAAAGGTGAAGAGTAACGTCTAGTGCAAAAGTCGTCTTCAAGAGGTGAAAGCGCCAAAGGTATACTTCGACTTCGATCCTCTTGCAAGGCATTAGCGCACACACACACAATTCATACATGTTTGTCCCTGCATCGTAGTTCAAACATTTGGTATAACACATTCACACACTTCTTAGTATGCACATGCATTGGTCTTTTATAGACAAACATTGTAGAATTACATACTTTGTGACTATCTCTTTGATATGGAATGCTTGTGTAAATTTGTGTTTGTTTGTTTATGTGACTTGAATATGTTCTTATTTGATTCCTTATTGAGTTCCAGTCGTTTCGGTTACTCATTCATAAGGTTTTGAGTCCAAACGATGTAGCTACGCTACTTTTCGTTCTCATTCGTTAAGTTGACTTCATCATCATTTTTCGAGTTGATTTCTCAACCATTTTTAAAAGTTGTATAGTCGTTGTCATGCGTGAGGGAGTCATGGTTCATAATCCAAAAACAGATTCGAAATCGAAGTTTGGATGCCCAAGATACGGCTGAAGAACGTGAGGGAGCGCGCGAGAGGATAGCGTGGCCAAAGGCCACATTGCCCAAGCCGTGTGGGAGCCGTGGGACCCACAGCCAGAGGACCCCTCTGGTCCCGTGTGGCCCACGCACCCCCCACGGGGTGGGTGACATGGCCACCTCTGTTTGGCCCAAAAAATTTCTCTCTCTTCTCCATTTAAACACTTCTCCTTCCCTCCAAACCAATAAGAACTTGAAGAACACTTTCAAAGAAATTTCTGCAGAATTCTTCAACATTTTAGTTTTAGTATTTAGATCATAACTTTCTCATACGAACTCAAAATCAATTGATCCAAAAGCCAAAATTGTTGGTCTGGATGAGAGCTACAAACCCCAAGAATTTTTAGAGGCATCTGACTTAGTCATGTTTCTCAGTGGCCTGATTTTCAGTACGTGGTCAAGGTTGTATGTTCAACTTCTTCTTTTTCATTTCATCTTTGATCATCTCTTTTGTTCTTATTATTTGATTGATGAAATATGTTGAGAAGGATGTTAGATCATATGCTAGGGGTGTTTGATCATTTGTCAATTGAGTTTTAGCTTTGTGATTTCTATTGAAGATATATGTGCTAAACTTGATTCAACTTGAAATTGATTCTAGAAAATGTATATATGATGTGCTTCATGTTATTTTCTAGGTTTAATTTCATGATCTAAGAACTAGGTTTTTAGTGTGATATATTGAATATTCATACATTGTTCTTATTGATTTGCATGTCTTGATTTCTAGATACTTTTGTGATTGTTTGTTGAAAGCATATTCTAGATTATCATTGAACATGTACATTTAGGTTGATTGATCATCTAGCTTAATTTGATTGTGTTTGCATCATTTGCATCACGTATATCATAGCCTTGCATTAGGTTGAAGTCTTTAGCAAAGTGAGTGAAGCTTTGTGGATAGAGCAAGGAAGTCTTGATTAGAGTCGGGAGGACTCGAATAATCAAGCAAGGAGACTTGTCTAGGGTCGGGAGGATCCGGATAGGCAAGCAAGAAATCTTCCTAGAGACGTGAGCGTCTTGGATAGGAAGTTGCTTTCTAGAGGTGTAGGACATATCTCAGATAGGAAGTAGGCTTGGTGATTCACTAGCCCGAGGGTAGATTAGGAGTTGATAGCTTGAGCGGATATCATGAGTTGATAGCTTGAGTGTGTAAGTCCTTTTTCACATAGTGGATTGCTTTGCCGGTGGTTGTGGTATCAACCCGTGGATGTTTCCTCTTTGAGGTTTTACCACGTAAAAAATACTTGTGTTCATTTTTGTTTTACTTTTCTTTATCTTCCATATCTTACATTGATTGCATATCTTGTAAATTGATTAACTTTTGTATTAGTGAAATCAATTCATTTGTTAAATCTAATCAAGTGTGCATTTTCTTTGTTATATTCCGCGTTATTTTTAATATTGGAAGAATTTGAGTCTATACCTATTCACCCCCCCCCCCCCCCCCCCCCCCCCCCCCCCCCCCTCTAGGTATATTTTGCACTACTACTTAAGGGAAATTTCACGTAATCAACTATGACAAAAATGAGATACACACTCAAAGATATGACCAATCCCATGATACACTCTCCAAGCTATCAACCCCTATTTTACCCTTGGGCCTAGTGAATCATTTGCCTACTTTCTATCCAAGACACTTCACTCATGTCTCTAGAAAGCAACTTCCTATCCAAGATGCTCACGTCTCTAGGAAGATTTCTTGCTTAGCTATCCGGGTCACAAAGATCCTAGTTAAGCTTCTCTAGCTCAACTATCTGGAGTATCACACTCCTAGTTAAGACTTCTTGCTTAGTTATCCAGATCACCTTGATCCTAACTAAGACTTCTTGCTTGGTTATCCGGACCACTCGTCCTAACCAAGACTTCCTTGCTTGACTATCTGGAGCCTCACACTCCTAGCCAAGACTTAATGCTCAATTTGAAGCTTCACTCACTCCAATATGAGACTTCCACCTTTTGCAAGGCAAATTATCTAAGTGATGCAAATGATGCAAACACATGCAACATAGAATATATGATCAATACATCCCATGGAAACTAGACTTAGTCATATGTGCACACAAGTCAAAAATTGTCTAGTTACAAAACTTGAATTGAAACCTAGAGCATGTGAAACACCTAACACATGTGATTCCTAATTTCATTCACAAAGCTAACACTTGAATAAATCATATACATGAAGCACATATTCAAGATATTAGAAACATACACAAAAATGCTAGAATCACAAAATATGATCAATGAATATTCTAGAAAGTATTTAGAACAAGGATATAATAAATAATCAATTAAATCCTAGTTAGCTCATTTGAAGGATATAGCATATGGTCATATGGTCTCATATGGTCCCTTGAGACTCATGCCCACATTTTCTTTGAGTGTGCTTATAGCAAAGTCATATGGTCTCATTTGAAGGATATGTGTGGCTGGCCTTGGAATGTTCAAAGCTAGCCTAGGTTTATTGCTTGGGTTGCTCAACGTTGGAGAGGGAAATCTCCTTCCATTGTTGTCAAGAAGCTTTGTCTTGCTGTGGCGGTTTACTATATTTGGAGAGAAAGAAATAGTAGAATCTTTGGGAGTTCTCATAAGTCAAGCATAGTTGTTACCCGTTCCATAATTGACACTATTCGTAGCAGGCTCTTATCTATCAACTTGAATGATTGGCCTCTTGTTGCTTTAAAATGGAATGTCTCTATTGGGTGATTTGTTTGTCATGTTTTGTGCTTGTTTGAGCCTTGTTTAGCTCTTGCTTTCTTGTTTAGCTCGTGTGTTTGAGCTGTGGTTGAGCTTTTGTTTTTTGCTCTTGTTGTTCTTCCTGGGGTATGCCCCTTGTATTTGTACATTCTTTCTCTTTTCTATGATACTATTTATTTACCCAAAAAAAAAAAAAAATCCTAGTTAGCTTTAAACACAAAGTCAAATGTGCTAATCCTAAATTTGTTCAAATAAAGGATCCAAGCACATGCTAAGATTATTAATCATAAAATGAGTCAATCAAATCATAAATAACCCTAGATATCAAATTAATCACAATACAACACTCAAACATGTGAAAAACTATAATCATAGAAAACTAGTTCACATTTGTCTCTAAATAAACTTGATTAGATTTGATTTGAAGCTCTCCTTCTTAATAGCATTCATCATACATACACATACTTATAGAAGAAGAAAACCCAAGGTAATTGAAGGTTTTAAAAGAAGAAAACACAAAGTTTAGTTCAATACCTAGGAATCCCGTGCAGTTTCGGTTTTGAGTGTAGAACCACCACAAAACTCAATCAAATGGCTGCAAACTCTCTTAGAGAAGGTAGGGGACTTGAATATGAAGATTCTCCAACTTGAATCACTCAATTCGGATAAGAAATGAAAAGGTTATGATGTTTGGAAGTTGGAGAGAAAATTCTGCACTTCTTTTTTTCAAATTTTCTTCTACAAATGAAATGGGAGGGAAATGAAGAATTTAAAAGAGATGAAAGAGAGGGCTTTCGATGGCCAATGGGGGACAGCCACATCACCACCCCGCGAGAGGCGTGTGAGCCTCACAGGGCAAAGATAGTGATGAAAATTTGGGCCGGCACGGCCCATTTGTGTTGGGCCGAAGGAGCCCGTTTTTGAAAACGGGCTTGGTCTGGCACGGCACAGCAAATTCCTATGTCGGGCGGGGCCGGCCCATTTTTAAAATATGGGGGCTCGGCACGTGCCTTATGTGCGTGCCGGTGGGCTGGGTCGAGCCAGCACGTAGGCCCACTTTTTTTAAAAAAAATTTAATTAAATGTTATAATATTATTTAAACAATTTAAATTATGTACTTTTAATTGTAATTTGTCTATCTTATTTATTATTTTAGTGTAATAAAAAAAAGATAAATTTATTATTTTATTTAATAAAATAATTCAAAGAATAAATAAAGATAAAATATTAAAGAAAATAAAAAATACATGAAATCATGAAAATATGAAATGAAGAAGGATTTAATTATTTCGGATTTTCAGTTTTACATGATTGCCTCATTAAAAACCTTACCAAGAAAAACCCAGTGGGATAAAAATTTGGTAAGGGAAAAAGAGTGCAATCTCTAGTATACGCAGAGTCGTAACGGGCCCGTCTCGGTTCCGTTGTAGTTATGTCTGGGTTATAGTGTCTACCTGTCCGTGTCGAGCCATGCATTTGTGCATATGCCTTTTCAAATGACCGGTTCCCGACTTAGAAGTAGAACCGGTATATAAGAGTTTACAAAACTTACAGCGATATTTTGTTGTGACCGTACCGTCTGGGTTTGGTATTTCTTCTTTGTCAAAATACTGCTATACGTTTGATGTGTGCTTTTTAGGTTTGGGAGGATGTGATGTCGGTGTTGTGCCGGAACTAGAAGGTCCCGCTCCCGTTTTCGTCGGCCCGGAAAGGTCAAAATAATCGTCTTCCATGTTAATACCGTCCAGAAATTGAGGATGATTATGATCAATTTCCTACAATACAAATATTAACTCATTAGTCATTAAAAACTAAGCATAAAATCATAAATATAATAAGCATGAAAATATTAAAATTAATTACTAAACATAAAATCATCAATTTACTAACTAAAGAAAATATACTCTATGCAGAGGCACTCAAAAGAATTTGAAGCATATCATGGGTGCTTTTGGGGATTATGGTGATATTTCAGGCCATTTGGTTAACTGGGGTAAGTCTTCAATTTATTTCGGATCTTCTATCTCCCCCTCTCGGATTGGTAGTTTGCACTCTTTGGTTGGTATGCAGATTGGGTAGTTTCTGTTTTCTTTTTTGGAGTCGCTTTGTTTCGGGGTAAGCCTTGACAAGCGGTGTTACGACTTATTGCGAATAAGATCTTGTCTAAATTCGCTAAATGGAAGGGCAAGTCCCTCTCTCTGGCTGGTCATGCTACTCTGATCAGGTCGATCATCACTGGTTCATTTGTGCACTCTTTCATGATTTACAAGTGGCCTTCTTCTTTACTGTCTCTGATTAACCGCAAGTTGAGAAACTTTTTGTGGACTGGTTCCTGTGAGGAGACTAAGTTGGTTCGGATCGCTTGGGATCGTTGTTGTAGGCCTTACTCTCAGGGTGGTCTTGGTCTGAAAGATCTTGGGTTGCTGAATGACTCACTATTACGGAAATTCACTTGAAAGTTTATGACCTCTGATAGTTTTGCTTTCACTTTTCTTCGGGAGAGGTATCTCAGGCATTTGCAGAAGCCTAGTGGAGGGTATGTCACCTCCTCGATTTGGTCTTCTCTTCGGACAAATTATAGTTCCCTTCTTACGGAAGGTATCTGGCTGATTAGAGAGAACTCTCATAGGGACTTTTGGCGAGATAATTGGTTGGGGGTTCCCATTTTGGAGGTTTTAGGGATTCCAGAGTTTTAGCTAATCCGCTCCGGGCGAGGGTCTCGGATTTTATTCATGAGGGTAGATGGGTGCTGGACGATTGTTTCCGAGTGCGCTTCCCGGATCTGTGTTTTCGGATTGATCGGATTGCAATTTCTCCTATTGTGGATTCTCTAGTTTGGGCTAATTCTCGGGATGGTCGTGTTTCTTGAAAGGTTGCTTATTCCCAGTTTCTCTGTGATATTCCTCAGGTTGTTTGGTGGAGAGATGTGATGAGAATCAAGAAGCTTCACCAACGGATACATTTCATGTTCCAGTTGGGCCAATTACAAGGGGCAAGAGGATCAAAGAAGCATTTAATGGGGGCTGATTCTGAGTTGCTGAAGTCCAAGTTCGGCCCAAATCCGAGCTGAACTTCGTGGGCCTCTACAAAGAGCATCTGAGGTTGGATCATCTATTATAATATGTTTCCAGAAAGCCCAAGACGAGCCCTACAGATGTTATGAAGACTCCGTCCTCTGTAACAGTTCACAAAAGGTCCATATTCGGACATATATCTTGTTGCACGAAGACTTGAGCTGAGGAGTCCGAATTTCAGCTTTTTTTTTCCTTTTTTTTAGTTTCCATAGAATAATGAGCTGATTTTGTTTCCTAAATTAAAGAGCTGATTTGTTTCCAAATTTAGCCTTCCAAATAGGGAGCAAGTCAACTAATTGCATGTTTTAATCTTTATTTTCTTTCCTATTTGTAAGGCAATTATTGCCCAATTTAGTTTCTTGATTGTAAGGCATTAATTGCCGAATATTTTATTTCCTTTATCTTTCTTTCTAGGGTTTAGATATTTTAGTATTTAAGGGACACATTAATGTATTTCTTGGGCAGACTTTGGAATGAAATAATATTTTCAGAGAACATTTTCTCTTTGGTTCTTCATTGAACTGCGAACTTATCAAGGTTCTACCTTGTGGCGTTCAAACATGACTTATCAATCGAGTATTCCATCCTTGATTGTGGCGTCCTCCTTTATACCAAGGTTCACATCTCGATATAGGTGTTGGGTCGCGGTTTCCATCCGAACCAAAGGTTAGAACGATCTTAGGCATCAATCTTGATACAATCGACGAGGTTCGTATCATTTGGTATCAGAGCTTCGGCCTCTAACATCAGGTTTAATCTATCTTTGTTATTCTTCTTCTTTGATTTCGTTGATCACAAAAAAATAATAATAATAAATAAATAAAAATAGACCTTGCTGAATTTCGTTTTGATTAAGTCAAAAAAAAAAAAAAACAAAAAAGTTCGTTCAAATCCGTTACCAAAAAATAAAAATAAAAAAATATATCTAACGATGTACAACGTGACAATATTTTTTACACCTGATGTCATGTTAATGATAAGGTATGTAGCATGATTATTGATGGTGGTAGTTGTACTAACGTTGCAAGCACAACCATGGTTAACAAATTAGGATTGCCAAAGATGCTGCATCCTAAGCCGTATAAATTGCAATGGTTGAATGATAGTGGTGAGGTGAGGGTGACTAAACAGGTGTTAGTGGCATTCCAGATCGGTAAATATGAAGATGAAGTCTTGTGTGATGTGGTACCAATGCATGCGACTCATATCCTTTTGGGGCGACCATGGCAGTTTGATAGGCGTGCAACTCATAATGGTTATACAAATAGATACTCTTTTGTACTCAATAAAAAACGAATCACTCTTGTACCCTTAACCCCAATACAAGTATATAAAGATAAAGTGAGGTTAAAAGAACAAAGAGATGTAAAAAAGGAGAGTGAGAGTTCAAAAGAAAGAGAGACAAAAGAAAGAGAGATCGAAACAGCAAAAAAAGAAAAAGAGAGTGAAAAAGAAACAGAAAATTATGCTATTGAAGAAAAAAAGAGCGAAAAAGAAACAAGAATTTTTGTGAGTGAGGAAAAAAAGAGCGAAAAAGAAACAGAATTTTTTGCTCATGAGGAAAAAAGAGTGAAAAGGAAACAGAAATTTTCGCTAGTGAGGAAAAAAAAAAAAGAGATCAAAAAGGCATTGTTTTCAAATCAGCCAACTTCTTGGCCTAGAGTTCTTGTTTCTCTTTTGCAGTGTTTTGATGAAGTGTCGCAGGCTATCAACAACATTACGGTGAAGATTTGAGGACGAATCATTTTGAAGAGAGGGGGAATGATGAGAATCAAGAAGCTTCACCAATGGATACATTTCATGTTCCAGTTGGGCCAATTACAAGGGGCAAGAGGATCAAAGAAGTATTTAATGGGGGCTGATTCTGAGTTGCTGAAGTCCAAGTTCGGCCCAAATCCGAGCTGAACTTCGTGGGCCTCTACACAGAGCATCTGAAGTCGGATCGTCTATTATAATATGTTTCCAGAAAGCCCAAGACGGGCCCTACAGATGTTATGAAGACTCCGTCCTCCGTAACAGTTCAACAAAGGTCCAAATTTGGACATATATCATGTTGCGCGAAGACTTGAGCTGAGGAGTCCGAATTTCAGCTTTTTTTTTCCTTTTTTTTAGTTTCCATAGAATAATGAGCTGATTTTGTTTCCTAAATTAAATGGCTGATTTGTTTCCAAATTTAGCCTTCTAAATAGGGAGCAAGTCAACTAATTGCATGTTTTAATCTTTATTTTCTTTCCTATTTGTAAGGCAATTATTGCCCAATTTAGTTTCCTGATTGTAAGGCATTAATTGCCGAATATTTTATTTCCTTTATCTTTCTTTCTAGGGTTTAGATATTTTAGTATTTAAGGGACGCATTGATGTATTTCTTGGGCAGACTTTGGAATGAAATAATATTTTCAGAGAACATTTTCTCTTTGGTTCTTCATTGAACTGCGAACTTATCAAGGTTTTACCTTGTGGCGTTCAAACATGACTTATCAATCGAGTATTCCATCCTTGATTGTGGCGTCCTCCTTTATACCAAGGTTCACATCTCAATATAGGTGTTGGGTTACGGTTTCCATCCGAGCCAGAGGTTAGAACGATCTTAGGCATCAATCTTGATACAATCGACGAGGTTCGTATCAAGATGTTTGGTCCCGTTTTATTCCCCCTTCTCGTTCAGCTTTGACCTGGCGTCTGATGTTGAACAGGCTTCCTACTGAGGATTGCCTTTGCAAGTCTGGGTTCCAGTTGGCTTCTCGTTGCAGTATTTGTGGGGTTAGTAGTGAATCTGCAGATCATCTTTTTCTTCATTGTCCCTTGGCGGTTGCTCTTTAGGAGGCGGTTTTCTCTACTTTCCAGCAACGTGTCTCTACCGATACTTGGCAATCCCTCTTCTTGCAGGCCATGTCAGTTTCCTTTAGTGAGCAGGTCAGGATTTTATGGAAAGCGGCTATCCATGCAGTGATATGGGGGGTGTGGACTGCCCGTAATCAATGGATCTTTAAAGGGAAGTCGGTGGACTTTAGATCTGTCCTTTCTTTGGTTTGGCGTGCGGTTTCAGAGGCTAATCGCCTGGAGATTGGTTGTATGCGTAATTGTTTAGACGACCTTTTGATTCTTCATCGATTTGGTCTTCAGTGTCGCCCTTCTAAAGCCCCGGTGATCAAGAGTGTGGTTTGGTCGCCACTGGCCCCTAGTTGGATCAAAGTGAATACAGATGGCACTGCCATGGGCTCTCCGTGGGTTGGTGGTTGTGGTGGTATCTTTCGGAACTGTAGAGCCTTTGTGAAGGGTTGCTTTGCTATTCCTCTTGGTCAGGTTTTCGCGTTTGAGGCCAAGCTTCTGGCGGCCTCATTGGCCAGGTTCAGCTTCTTTCTTCTCGTTCTGAAATGGTTCCTTGGAGGGTTCGTCAAGCGTGGCAACGCTGCATCTTCCAGATCTCGCATATGGATTTTCAGGTTTCCTATATTTTTAGGAAGGGGAATCAAGTAGCAGATATGCTTTCTAAGCATGCTTTTGTAGGGAAAAATACGGTTAACGCAGCGGAAGCGAGACTAAAAACAAGTTTAGTATAGTTTAAAATTTTTCCATAATTTGAACCTTAACCCTCTAATTAATTAACATGTAATACTAAAGATATCATACCTTTGTCGTGTGATCCGATTGACATTGCGTCGATGGTAATCCGCAAGATCTTCCAATCTAATCACGAATGTGAATCACCTAGGAGCGTGGTCTCCCTTCTCTTTGAATTGTGTACCTGAGGATGGGTTAACAAAACTTTTTCTTTTTTGTTAGTCACAACAAATTCCAAGAGGCTACAAAGAATGTTCCGGTCACTTTTGAATTCATAATCATTAGATCGAAACTCGCGTGAACCTTATTCGAAATTGTGCACAAAACCTTTTTATGTAAAAGTAACTAGTGCACTATCGAAATAAGAACAAACTTTTCTCTCTATTCCTTTTGGCCGAAAATCACACTAGTCTAAGAGTTGGATTCTATTTTTCTCTAGCAAAAGAAAAAACTCTCTCAAGCAAGAACTCTAGGGTTTTTCGAATTCCACTTGCCTCATAAAGTATTAGTACTAAAAATTAATACCCATTGCAAGAATCATATATCTATTTTTATATATTCGGCTAAGTGCCATATATATTGATAATATATATATTCTGGCCAAGTCCATATAAAAATATATATATCTATAGTGGACCAATTCCACTAGCCTTCTAAATAATATATATATAGATATCTGCGAATTCTCTTGCCTTAATAATCTATAGTTAATAGGCGAATT
Organism: Acer yangbiense; assembly: GCA_008009225.1. Taxonomy (NCBI): domain Eukaryota; kingdom Viridiplantae; phylum Streptophyta; class Magnoliopsida; order Sapindales; family Sapindaceae; genus Acer; species Acer yangbiense. The sequence continues at coordinate 10,254,526 of CM017769.1, forward strand.
CTTCTTTGCCATTTATATTTTAGGGTTGCCGAATTCTATGATAGGTCATCTAGAAGGTGGTCGAAATCCCCACTATAAGGGGATTTGTGTTTCACCAAAATACCTATCAACTTTAGAATCCAAACCCTAATCCAACTCTTTAGTGTTTTTATGACTATATTAAAGACTTCCTAATTTGACTAGATAAATAAATCCCTTATTTATCTATTTACCAAATAAAGTCTTTTATATTTATTATACTACCACAATAGTATACTACTAAGAAACATATTTCCTAGTTAGAAAAAGATTTTGATATTTAATTAAATAATTAATTAATCAATTAATTAATTTCCATTTAATCAAATAATAAAAATAAAACAATATAATATCATATATATATCTCGGCCATGTGCCATATATATTAATATATCTATATATTGTTTTTCTATTTTATTAAATCCATTGTACCTTTATAAAAGGCCCACATGTGAACTAGGCTCATTCTTATTAAAAGAAACAAGTCCACATGCCTTAATACAATTCTAGACGGACCCATAAATTAGTCCAGTAGAATATATCAAGTGATTCATGCAAGTCCGTGTGGATTGGGGATCTTGGCGGGCCTATCTAAATTTAAGCTCCAATAGACATAACCCAATCACAATCAACAAATGATTCACTTAGGTTCAATCTATTAATTTTAGTTCATTCCACTAAAGAACTAAAATTGCACTCTTAAATAAAGATGAAATAAGTAAATATTCTCATTCATACCCTAGACAATCTTATTGGAGATGGTGTATCCTCGTGAAGAATATCAGTAATCGTCAAGAGCTCATAGACCGCATATAGCTCTCCAAGTTACCATATTTACTCATATGACCACATTTTGAACTTGGATATTTTGACTTGTCCAGAAGCCATGTTTCAATAGACTCTATGGAAAATTTAACGTTAAGATTCAATATCCAATACCTCAAAACATCCATATGATGATATTCTACTCTCATTTAATAAATAAAGCCACGATGTCCATATATATAAATGAAGTCCTCTATCGATTAACAAATGAATACCACCAAACTATCGAGGATAGACTATGCTATATAATCGTACTCATTGATAACTCAAATGATACCACTTGCAACCATAAGTCCATCATTTATCTCAGGATTAAGATAGACTCTCCGATTGTCCTGATAATGAAAAGACTATTATCTATTGACGGTTCTAGATAAAGTATTTCATTGTGATCCAGTTCAATGCACCTAGTGCACTAGATTCTTTTACTCGAAGACCCTCCGATGATTTTAGACTCATCATAACACATTTGATCCCACTCAAATGCTAGTAAAAGAATTCTACAACTTTAACAAGATAAAGGTGCCCAACCTTTAACTTAAGTTGTGAACATTATTCAAGACTAACTAAAGAATTGTGTACCACATACATATCCAGATGTACGAACAATTCTTCTTTTCTCATAGTCTTTTGACCTTATGATTATTTACTTTTGACAATTATAATATTCAAACTATAAATGCTATAAGATTTGTTAAACCAGAAACCACATTATTAATATGAATAGATTGTCAAAAACACTATTACACTCTTGCTATTGAGCATAATCCTAACAATCTCCCACTTGCGCTATAGCAAATGTGTCATATCTCTCATTCCCATGTACCCCTATATACAATTTCCCTTAAAAGATGATACTTCCTTTCAATATGTTTTCCTCTCTTACGACTTCTTGGTTCTTTCGAATCAGCCACTGCTCCACTGTTGTCACAGTAGATAGTGTTCTGCTTATTCGCACTGGGAACCACTTCCAAGTCAATCAAGAATTGGCGGAGCCAAACAGCCTCTTTGGAAGCTTCGTATGCAGCAACATACTCAACTTCTATAGTGGAATCAACAATACAAGATTGCTTGATACTTCTCCATATGACTGCTCCTCCTCTAATAGTAAACACAAATCCTGATGTGGATTTTCTGGAGTCAGAATCCGACTGGAAATCAGAATCTATATACCCAACTGGAATAAAATCCCCTCCTGAGTATACAAGCATATTATCTTTCGTTTTCCTGAGATACTTGAAAATATGCTTGACTGCCGTCCAGTGATCAGGACCAGGTTTCGATTGAAACCTGCTAACTATGCCTACAACAAAATAAATATTTGGTCTAGTGTAGAGCATTGCATACATGAGACTTCCAACTGCCGAGGCATTTGGAATCCTACTCATGAATTGCTCTTCATGCTCATTCTTAGGAACTTGTTCCTTAGAAAGTTTGATTCCATGTCTGAAAAGTAACATACCTTTCTTGGAATCTTGCATGGAAAATCTAGACAAGATTTTATCTATGTATGAAGCTTGGGATAGTGCAATCGTTCTATTCTTTCTATCCCTTATTACTTGGATACCAAGAATATAACTTGCTTCTCCTAAGTCCTTCATATCAAATTGTTTTGCTAACCATTCTTTTACTGATGTCAATACACCTACATCGTTTCCGATGAGTAGTATATCATCAACATAAAGAATTTAGGAAAACCAACTTGTCGCCATTAATCCTTTTGCTTACACAAGGTTCGTCACAACTTGATCGAACCTTATGTTCCAGGATCAGGATGCTTGCTTTAATCCATATTTGGATTTTTGCAACTTTCATTGCCTTTTGCCAATGGCGACAATCAACATCCTCCATTGCTTACCTATACGTGTAGGGATCATCGTCGTCCGGGAGATTCTCCACTGATTCTCCCAGACCGATGTATCTCTCGGGTTTATTTCTAACCCTCCCACTACGACGAGGTATGGTAGGTTATTGATTTTGTGATGGTGCGGAACTTTCAATTGGGCTAGGTTGTGTAACCTCTTGTGGAATTGTATCTCCTGACTTCTCATTCAGGACAATTCTACTTGTAGGTACAAAATCATTCATATAGTCCTTTTCCAGAAATTTAGCATTTGTTGAAACAAATACTTTAAGATCTGAAGGACTATAGAAATAATATCCCTTAGTTTCTTTTGGATACCCCACAAATATGCATGTTTTCGAATGGGACTCCATCTTTTCTATCTTTCCTTTTAACACATGCGCAGGACAACCAAATATCCTTAAGTGTTGTAAACTAGGCTTTCGCCCAGTCCACAACTCATGCGTTTGTTTGAGGAACCGACTTAGATGGTACATCGTTTAGAATGTATATTGCAGTTTGTAAAGCATATCCCCAAAAAGAAATAGGAAGCGTTGAATAACTCAACATAGACCTAACCATGTCTAAAAGAGTTCTATTTGTCCTTTCTGCCACCCCATTCTGTTGAGGTGTACCTAGTGCAGAAAACTGAGAAATGATCCCATTATCAATAAGATATTGCTGAAACTCACCAGATAGATATTCTCCACCACGATCAGATCTCAAGATTTTTATGTGTTTCTCAAGCTGTTTTTTTTTTTCCACTTCAGCTTTAAATGCTTTGAACATGTCAAAAGCATTCGACTTATGTCTCATGAGATACACATAACCAAATCTCGAATAATCAGCTGTGAAAGTGATGAAGTACTCATATCCACCTCTAGCTTGAATGCTCATAAGACCACATACATCAGTTTGCATTAATCCTAAACATTCAGTGGCTCTTGTGCCTTTGGTCCTGAACGACCTTTTGGTCATTTTACCTTCAAAACAGGATTCACAAGTTGGTAGTTCATCAACCTTTAAGTCACTTAAAAGTCCATCACTAACCAATCTTTTAATCCTATTAAGGTTATTATGACATAGGCGCAAATGGCATAGGTAGGTTTCATCTTATGATAATTTACTCTTTTATGGTTAGGTTGCGTTAATTCTGTGTCTAACAAGTGAGAGATATTTCTATGTAAATAGAATAGACCATTTTCCAATGTACCTTTGCAAACAAATTTGTCATCCTTACTAATAATAAATTTTTTTTATTAAAAGTAATCGAATATACAAATTTATTTAAACAAGAAACTGAAATTAAATTTCTCTTGAATTGAGGTACATAATAAATGTCTATCAAATCTAAATGCCTACTAGAATCTAGATTAACTCTAATATCTCCCACTGCACTAGCAGACACCAACGCTTCGTTACCTAAACGCAAGTTGATTTCATTCTTACTCAGCCTTCTCCTTTCTTGAAACCCCCATAAGGAATAACAAACATGATTATTGGCTACTGAGTCTATGATCCAAGAATCTGTAGAATCTGCCAGTAAACATGTTTCAAGATAATTCACATTACCTTGTTCCTTCTTATTCTGAGACTTTGGGCAATTACTTTTCCAATATCTCTTTTCACCATAAAAGAAGCACTTCCTTTTGATCTTGGTTACTTTCTTAGTCTCCTTCTTGGTAGGCCCAAGTTGCTTTTTCTTCTGTTATTCCTTGACCTTCTGACGGGTCTTAACAGTAGCAACTTTACCAACCATATGAATCTCTTCTAGAGACATCATCATATCAGCAGCAGACCCCATTCCTTCATGCTGCTGTTGCAACACGTCGGAGATGGTAACCATTTGGCCATCTCATTCGAGGTCTTCCACTGCTCATACTCGTCTCTTTGCATCACATTAGATTCATTAGTGGGAGCAGGTCTCAGAATAAACTTATGTTTTTCAGCTTGCAGCAACAACCCAATTTTCCTTTTCCATGTGACATAATTATCACTAGTTAAAATATTTATCTTTTAGGATGATCATTAGGGATGGGGTCATGATTTCTTAATAAAACAAAATTATATATGAGTAAATAATCATGATAAAGCACTTTCGAATATTTATCTTGAATTAATGAATAATTCAATCGTAAAAATTCAACGGTGATCCAACACCCATAAATGTTACGCCTCCTTTGGGAGTTCGCACCATTTACTAGTTAGACTAGGTCCCACCTAATTGTTAACATAACAACCAGCGTTTTCAATTTTAGCCTTGCAATTTTATTGACAAGAACTCTTGGTAGGATATCAATAAAATTACATTGAGTGTGTTACCAAGATATCGACCCTCAATATTTTCTCTCACGAAAATCCCTCCTTGGGGAGTAGATCTCGTTTGAGTCAATTGTCTAGTCTATCCTTGTAAGGAAGTATGTTGCTAAATTCCATTCATGGATGCCCCTTGGGGGGATTACCAATAAATAATAAAGCTCAACTAACCTTGGAGGCCATAGGTGTTGCAAAACACCTTCTCCCATTCAATTATTTAAGGCGTGTGATTAAATCCCATAGAATGATTTACCATGTTATCTAGATGCCAATTAGATACCTAAATCATTCAATGCATGTTCATACCAAAAGAGATATATGAGTGGCACTCCTATTCTATATGACATGTCATCAAACAATAACAAATATTGTAGTATTTACGCAAAATAAATAGCCACAATTTTAATCCATCCTAGAAAAACAAGTAAATTACATTTGTTTGGAATACAAAAAACTCCTTTCTTGGTGAACAAGTTTTCAAGCTGCCACCGATCACTTGTGCATCCCACGGCTGCCCCTATGGGCGTGCGCACTCCACAACCCCAACAAGGGCTGCCGTGCGCAGCCCACAGTCCAACATGCACAGCTGCGTGCAATCTTGCGCGCATGCATGTTGCTATGGTGCGCACGGTCCCAAACTTGTTCCAGTTGCTTCCAATTCTTCAAGTCTTCGAATCTTCGATGCTTGAACGTATTACAACATTATTTAAACAATAAAATACTGCAGTTTTTTTTTTTTTTTTTTTAAACACTTCAGTATTTTAATACAATAAAAAACTGCACTAATAAAATAAAAAATACTGCAGTATATTTTAATACATAAAAAACTGCACTTAATTTTAATACAATAAAAAAAAAACTTAGCAACTACCAAGAAGGAAATTGTGACAATAATAGGCCACCCTTCTTGTTACAATTCCAAAACAAAAATACATTGAAATTCTAGGATCAAAATTGAACAATAACAATTCACTTTATAACAACATATAACATATATAAATTCATACATTCCAATGTAATTATATATGAGAATACCTAGAGTGCCATCTCTTTCTAAACATGCATAATCACAATAAAAAGAAATAGATTCACGTATATATGTTAATTAATTAAAGGGTACAACCAAGGCTCTGATACCAATTGTAGGGAAAAATACGGTCAACGCAGCGGAAGCGAGACTAAAAACAAGTTTAGTATAGTTTAAAATTTTTCCATAATTTGAACCTTAACCCTCTAATTAATTAACATGTAATACTAAAGATATCATACCTTTGTCGCGTGATCCGATTGACATTGTGTCGATGGTAATCCGCAAGATCTTCCAATCCAATCACGAACGTGAATCACCTAGGAGCGTGGTCTCCCTTCTCTTTGAATTGTGTACCTAAGGATGGGTTAACAAAACTTTTTCTTTTTTGTTAGTCACAACAAATTCCAAGAGGCTACAAAGAATGTTCCGGTCACTTTTGAATTCACAATCATTAGATCGAAACTCGCGTGAACCTTATTCGAAATTGTGCACAAAACCTTTTTATGTAAAAGTAACTAGTGCACTATCGAAATAAGAACAAACTTTTCTCTCTATTCCTTTTGGCCGAAAATCACACTAGTTTAAGAGTTGGATTCTATTTTTCTCTAGTAAAAGAAAAAACTCTCTCAAGCAAGAACTCTAGAGTTTTTCGAATTCCACTTGCCTCATAAAGTATTAGTACTAAAAACTAATACCCATTGCAAGAATCATATATATATTTTTATATATTCGGCTAAGTGCCATATATATTTATTTATATATATATCCGGCGAAGTGCCATATATATTGATAATATATATATTCTGGCCAAGTCCATATAAAAATATATATATCTATAGTGGACCAATTCCACTAGCCTTCTAAATAATATATATATAGATATCTGCGAATTCTCTTGCCTTAATAATCTATAGTTAATAGGCGAATTCTTCTTTGCCATTTATATTTTAGGGTTGCCGAATTCTATGATAGGTCATCTAGAAGGTGGTCGAAATCCCCACTATAAGGGGATTTGTGTTTCACCAAAATACCTATCAACTTTAGAATCCAAACCCTAATCCAACTCTTTAGTGTTTTTGTGACTATATTAAAGACTTCCTAATTTGACTAGATAAATAAATCCCTTATTTATCTACTTACCAAATAAAGTTTTTTATATTTATTATACTACCACAATAGTATACTACTAAGAAACATATTTCCTAGTTAGAAAAAGATTTTGATATTTAATTAAATAATTAATTAATCAATTAATTAATTTCCATTTAATCAAATAATAAAAATAAAACAATATAATATCATATATATATCTCGGCCATGTGCCATATATATTAATATATCTATATATTGTTTTTCTATTTTATTAAATCCATTGTACCTTTATAAAAGGCCCACATGTGAACTATGCCCATTCTTACTAAAAGAAACAAGTCCACATGCCTTAATACAATTCTAGATGGACCCATAAATTAGTCCGGTAGAATATATCAAGTGATTCATGCAAGTCCGTGTGGATTGGGGATCTTGGCAGGCCTATCTAAATTTAAGCTCCAATAGACATAACCCAATCACAATCAACAAATGATTCACTTAGGTTCAATCTATTAATTTTAGTTCATTCCACTAAAGAACTAAAATTGCACTCTTAAATAAAGATGGAATAAGTAAATATTCTCATTCATACCCTAGACAATCTTATTGGAGATGGTGTATCCTCGTGAAGAATATCAGTAATCGCCAAGAGCTCATAGACCGCCTATAGCTCTCCAAGTTACCATATTTACTCATATGACCACATTTTGAACTTGGATATTTTGACTTGTCCAGAAGCCATGTTTCAATAGACTCTATCGAAAACTTAACGTTAAGATTCAATATCCAATACCTCAAAACATCCATATGATGATATTCTACTCTCATTTAATAAATGGAGCCACGATGTCCATATCTATAAATGAAGTCCTCTATCGATTAACAAATGAATACCACCAAACTATCGAGGATAGACTATGCTATATAATCGTACTCATTGATAACTCAAATGATACCACTTGCAACCATAAGTCCATCATTTATCTCAGGATTAAGATAGACTCTCCGATTGTCCTGATAATGAAAAGACTATTATCTATTAACGGTTCTAGATAAAGTATTTGATTGTGATCCAGTTCAATGCACCTAGTGCACTAGATTCTTTTACTCGAAGACCCTCCGATGATTTTAGACTCATCATAACACATTTGATCCCACTCAAATGCTAGTAAAAGAATTCTACAACTTTAACATGATAATTAAAGGTGCCCAACCTTTAACTTAAGTTGTGAACATTATTCAAGACTAACTAAAGAATTGTGTCTACCACATACATATCCAGATGTACGAACAATTCTTCTTTTCTCATAGTCTTTTGACCTTATGATTATTTACTTTTGACAATTATAATATTCAAACTATAAATGCTATAAGATTTGTTAAACCAGAAACCACATTATTAATATGAATAGATTGTGAAAAATACTATTACACTCTTGCTATTGAGCATAATCCTAACAGCTTTGGAGCTTTAGGCTGATTCTTGGTGGTTCTCTGCCCCACCGTTCTGTTCTTCTTTAGTTGGCAATGACTGCATCGGTCGGGAGTCTTTTCGTTTTTCTTGATGTGTTCTTTTTCTTATTTGGTGTGGCCTACATGCCTCTTTTTGTTTGGGGTTGTTTTCCTCCCTGGGTCTTTGTGCTTTATTGCTTTTTGTCGCTTTTTTTTTTTTCTTTTATCTTTTATATATATGGATACTGTTTAGGGGTTTTTCAGCATATGATCGTTTGTGATGCTTTTTCCCTTTAGATCAGTCCAGTTTTATTATATATATATATATATGATTTCTACTATTATTATGGCACAAAAAAAAAAAAAAAAAAAAAAAAACTAAACAAAATATACTAAGTATAAATTAAAATATACAAATATTATAATTGCTTACTAGATATAAATTCATAAAATGATAAATTTACTAAAACATAAAATTAATTAATAACATTTTTAAGGAAAAAGATACCTTTGAGCTTTGGTGGAGAGATTAGAGAATAATATTAATAATATAGTATTAGAAATGGTGTAGAGAATAGAGATTAGAGAGAGTAATGGAGAGTTGGAGAATGGATACTTGGAGAGAATGAGACTATGAGAGATTGAGAGAAAGTGTATGGAAATTGGAATGGGTGGGGGTATTTATAGAAAAATTTAAAATGTGGGTAAAAATATAAAATAGAAGAGATGAGGGGGCAAATTGTAAGTTTTGATAATTTGACCATTTGCCGATGTCAGCAACGGTCAAATATATATATATATATATAACATCAAAAAAATTGCAAGCTTCAACGGTAAAAAAAATATATAAAAAAAATGGCGGGTTGGCGTTCCTCAATTTTTTCTAAATTTTTTTTAAATATTTTAATTCAATTGTTAGTACACATGGCCTCTTGCCATGGTGGTGGATCTTTCCTTTGGAAACACCACCACCCAAGATCGAGGCCCAATGTATGCATGGCTTAAGGCCAATTTTCCCACCATTGGTGTGGGTGTTGTCCCATTTATGTGTGGGTGCTCTCTCCTCTCTTGTGGGAGTGTCAATCCGAGCTGTGCTTGTAGAGCCCAATCTCACCGGTCCCGGCAGTTGTTGTTGTAATAAAAATAATAATAATAATAATAATAATAATTAAACCAAAAAAAATAATTCAATTGTTAGTTTGTTACTTTGTTACATTATAAATTTATAATATTGTTTAAACATTTTAATTGTAATTTGTTTATCTTATTTATTATTTGAGTGTAATAAAAAATGTAGAAAATAGAAAGATTTATTATTTTATTTAAAAATATAATTCAAAGAATAAATAATTATAAATCTAAAATATTAAAGAAAATAAAAATAGATGAAATTATGAAAATATGAAAAGAAGAATTATTTATTTCTTTCGGAGTCGTAGTATTACATATTTACATGATTGTCTCATTAAAAATCTTACCAAGAAAAACCCAGTCGGCTAAAAACTTGGTAAGGGAAAAAGAGTGCAATCGTATTACAAGTTAATCTACATCAGTATAACCCCAAGGGGTGGTGCTGTTGGTCACTAGGGCGAGCCGTAAACTCGGATGTCCTGGGTTCAATCCCTGGTAGCCACGTTTCTCTTGGGGCCACTGGAGGTTTACAAGGCTGTCAACTTCAGGGCCTCGTGGGATTAGTCAAGGTGCGCGTAAGCTAGCCCGGACACCCACGGATACCAAAAAAATAAAAATAATAAAAATAAATAAAAATGTACATCAGTACATGTATAACCTAAAAGTCCTAGAATTAGTTACTGCCGAAACTCTCTTCGACATATATATTATTGAAATTTTGAATAAGTTGTTCGTCTACCATTTCATTTTGCAACCTTTTTTTCACACGCTCCCAATCCTGAATGCATGCGAATACCTCCACCATCTCTGGAGTCAAAGAACTTCTTCTTTCTTCAACAATTCTTCCAGTCGTGCTAAATACCTGTTATGAGGAAACAGTGAAGACAGGGATAACCAGTATGTCCTGTGCTAGGTGTGACAGGATCGGATATTTATAATAGTCGTAGGTCTTCCACCATACCAACAGTTCAAATCCCTTCTCTCTTTCAAATCTTTCGTTGAATTAAGCTTTAAGGTAGCTGAAAGTATACAAACGTAGTTAAATTGCTTAAGGCATACCTATAAGGGGGTGAATAGATTTTTACGCCTTTTTCAATCCCTTGAACAAACTTTCGTTTGTCCCTTAAGGTTGTCTTACATACAACAAATACACTAAGAAAAGACAACATACATAGACAATATGAATAGGTAATCATATAAGCATGATCTACATACATCATCAAGTTGTATGAGGTAAACAAACAAATAAGTATAACAACAAAGAATACTTGTATTTCACTATATGTTCAATAAGTTAGAAAAGTGATCAAATATCACTATACACAAATACAATATACAAAAGAATCATAGAAATAAAATCGATCAATAAAATGAGTTCACTAATCACACTATACAAAGTCTTGCTTCACAATACATCATAAGTGAATACTATGAAACAAGATAATAAAAATATACAAATAAAATATAAGAGATAGAGATAGGAAGAATTAACACAAGAGATTTTTTAACGTGGTAAAACCTCCAAGGAGGAAACATCCACGGGTTGAACTACAACCATTGGGTACTATATTATTGGAAAGTAAACATAGAACATTCACAAAGTGACCAATCTTTAGCTCACCCAACCTAGTGAAGTCTAAGCCTACTCAACCCTATTGGAAAGTGTGAAATCCCTCAATGATGCGAAACCACCATATATTGGGCACCACACAAAACCAACATCGATGATAGATTAGAAATTCCTCAAGAGTGCATACACCTCCCGTGTACCTCACTCTATCGGAGTCTATGTCTAACCATACGCCTAGGCCTACCAATACAATAGCCAACTCCCTATCCAAGGCACTCATGCCTCTAGGGAGCCTCCCATGCATGACTATCCGAGTCCTCCCGACTCTAGTCATGACTTCTTGCTTACCTATCCGAGTCATCCCGACTCTAGGCAAGTCTTCTTGCTTGGCTATCCGAGTCATCCCGAATCTAACCAAGACTTCATGCCTTTAACAAGGACTTCCTAGTATGATCATGTGAATGCAAATGATGCAAACAATCAAATCAACATAGAACATGTGATCAATACATTCTATGGTACAAATAGACCTAAACATGTGATAACACATTTAATAAAAGTCTAGATGCAAAATACAAGAATAAAACCTAAGCATGTGCAAACATCAAACACATAAGCTCAAAGTTTCATTCACACATACAACACTTGAACAAAGTATATTCATGAAGTACAAGTTCAAGATGCAATCAAAATACAACAAAAATGCTAGATACATGAGATTTAATCAATCAATATTCTAGCCAAAAATATAGAGCAAGGAATTAAGATATAAATCAATTAAAACCTTGATTGCTCTAAAACACATACAAATACAATAATCCTTGATTTCATCAATCAAAGGATCAAAACAAATCTCAAGGTCATTTATCACAAAATTGATTCAATCAAGTCACAAACAACCTAAGATATCATTCTAATCACAATCTAACTCACAAACATGTGAAAAACCTAGAATCATAGAAACTAGTCCACATTTGTCTATAAATTGACTTTCAATTAGAATGATTATGAAGCTACCTTTCTCAATAGCTTTTACCAAACATAAACAAACATATAGAAGAAGAAATCCCAAGCAAATTGAAGGTTGAAATGAAAGAAATCCCAAAGATAAGTCCAATACCTTTGATTCAACAGCTGGTTCGGATTTCAGTGTGGAACCACCAGAAAACTCGATCAATCAGCTACCAAACCACTTAGAAATGATAGAGGACTCAATTACAAACGTTCTCCAATTCGAATCACTCAAATCCGACTCCGGATGAGGGAGATATGATGTTTGGAAGATGAGAAAATGTAGAGGAGAAGACTGACGGGATTTTGCAAAATTTTCTTCTTGAAAATCAAATGGAGAGAGAGGAGGGAAATAAAAGGAGGAGAGAGAAGGAGATTCCAGGCCAATTAGGTGAGGCCACGTCACCCCAGGCCGTGGGGGGCGCGTGGGCCTCACGGGGGCAGAGAGCCCCTCTGGCCATGGGGCCCACGGCCTCCCTCACGGCGTGGGCCAGGTGGCCTCACGGCCACCCACTCTCTCGCGCGCTCCCTCGGTTCTTCAGCCGTATCTTGGGCATCCGAGCTCTGATTTCGAATCCGTTTTCGAATTACGAACCGTGACTCTCTTACACACGATGAAGACTACACAACTTTGAAAAATGGTTGAGAAATCATCTCGAAAAATGACAATGAAATCAACTCAACGAATGAGAACGAAAAGTAGCGTAGCTACATCGTTTGGACTCGAAACTAAATGAATGAGTAACCGAAATGACCGGAACTCAATAAGACATCAAATAAGAACATGTTCAAGTCTAAGTACAAAAAATACGAAAACATACAAACACAAATACACACACATGCTAATTTCCAGACATAGTCCTAGAAAATGCAATAAACAAAGTTTTACCAATATAGTATGAATGCATGAGCATATTTTGTCAAGTGTGTGAAAGTGATACATAAGTGATGTTTAATCATGAAGGAACACACAAGAATTCCATGTGTGTGTGTGTGCCTAGCCTTGTAAGAGATATGAGATCTTATATTACCTTTGATGATCAATGATGTACAAATCTCTTTAAAGCCGGCTTCTTGCATGATTTGTGGTCGAGACATTCTTCGTCTTCTTAAATCTTCAATATAAGAACCACTAAACATTACAAGAGAAACACGTTTTGATATGGAATTTATGCCAACACAAACTGTAAACCTAACAATCTCCCCCTTTGGCAAATTCCATGATAAAACCCCTAAACAAACACTAAAACAATTACAAAGAAAATTTGGTCACAATGAGTACAATGAGTTACACATATAGACACAAATTAACAACCAAAACAAGTCTTGAACTTCAACTTGGTCTTCTCTTGATATCACCTAAAATGAACTTGAAAGCACAAGAATATCCAAGAGACAACAAATATGGCAATATCCAATCTTAGGCAAGAAAATAGTAACATATAAGTTCAAGTGGATCAAGTATGCTCCCCCTTAATACATACTATCCATCAAAATATTCTAAGCCAAGATTCAACAACAACAAAAATATTACATGCCATATAGTTCAAGCTTGATACCAAATATACTAAAAGTAAAATAACACAAAAACTAAAAAGAGACTAAGTAAGCTAGATTTCTTCCATGTGTTTCTCATATTTCTCCCCCTTTTTGACATGATATGAAGCCAAAGGGAAAGAGTAAGAAAATATACCTCATGAAGCTCTTTAGCCACTTGTGCCACCAAGGAAAGAAGTGCGGTGTGAGGATCTCACATATTGCTTTGTTGTAGTTGATTTGCCTTCCAACTCTTTGATCCTTTCATCTTGAACAACAAGCTTAGCACTAAGGTCTTCAATCTTCCTTTGTGACGCCTCAATCAACCTACGTGACTCCTCAACCTCATTCCTCAATATTAAAGCCTAACTAGGAAGAGCGGGTGAGCTAGGGACATGGCTAGAATCAAGAGATTCACCAAAAAGCCTAAACACATCACTAGACTTTCCCTTGTCCTTGTATGACATGGTTGCCACACGTTTCTCACTCAACTTCTCTAAGGGAGGAAGCATAATATCACCATCAAGATTCCTCACTCCTTTAGCTAAGCATAATTGAGTTATAAATCCCGGAAATGCCAATTTCTTATCCAAACGACTAGTACGAGCCGCAATCTCAATTTGTTCCACAAGCAATTCACCAAGATTTATAGGTTTGTTAGTCACCAAGGCATATACAATCTTGATTTTGTCTCTATTAAGCTCTGAAGCATTAGTAGAGCCAACAAGATTGGAGCAAAAAAACAAACAAATGCCAAAATGCACTAATTTTTGTTAACTCACCTTGTTTAATATAAGCACGTTTCCCTCACACAAAATTAATATCATCACATAGAGTTCTACCCATTAAATTAAGGTTTTCCAAGACATCAACATCAAGGAAATCCGACTCAATATCATAGGGCAAGTCTAGAAATTCATTCAACTTCCTAGCACAAACTCTAAAAACTAGTCACGGTAGAACTTTCTTTATAAGCATGATAAAATTCTCTAACCATGGTATCATTAGAAACTCCTAACATGTCAATCCAAGAACCCCAATTTCTATCCACAAGCACCTTATAAACATAAGAACCATCACAAGAGTTCAAATCTATACCTCTTTCTTGAATGATCTTCTTGCAACCAAATATTCCCAAATCCTTCACATTGTTGACTTTGGAAACCTTGGAAGAAAATGAAGGTTTAGACTTGTCAATGGGAATAGAAGAAACGTTACCACCAACCTTCTTCGCTTTACCCATGATCTTGTAACACAAAACACTAAAAACAAAAAAGGTGAGAGGAAACATAGAAACAAATTAGTAACCAATAAACATATACAAAGGCAAAACATTATATTCAACAAATCATCATGCATGTAAACAATTTATCATAGCATCTCCATGATTTATCAAAAATAAGAATAATGCCAACAAACAACAACCTTGAAGAACATGTGAACATGTCATAAAAGAGAACAAGAATCTAGCATATTATGCTCCCCCTTGACAAGTGCCTTATCTAAAATCAAGATAGACAAATGTTCACAAAAATCACCACACAATCACATCACAAGCAATTTTATTAGATTTGCAAATAAGCTTCACATATCTAAGAGAGTTACATCAAGATTTTCAATCACTCTCATATGTCATCGAAAATTGCTAAAGTATCAAAATACTAATTAAGCAAAAGTGAGTGTATGAAGATTTTGCTTCAAGCATATGAAAAGAAGTAGTTTGATAATCAAGCATGCAAACAATTTCAACATCTATTCATCTTAGGCCTTTCCATGAAAAGGTCAAACCGGTTATCATCCGAAATTTTGCTTATAAAGAGAATAGATTTCAACATGTGAGCGTGTGTGTGCATGTGGCTCGTCAACCCATTTCTATTTGTCAACCCGAGCTCATTTGATTATTCAACTATACTCCAAAAGCCCCTTTTTTTTTTTTTTTTATTTAGGCTACAATCAAAGATTTTTTTTTTTTTTTTTTTTTATGACTCAATTCAACACTTCTTTGATTTTTCTAACAAAAAACATATACTCCTCATGGCGGCTTTCACTCATCACAATGGCGTAGCCCTTTCCTACGTTGGGCGGCTTCACAACTAAGGTGTGTAGCCCTTTCCATGAGGGTGCCCGTTGAGTTCTATGTTGCCGAAGCAAATGGATACCAACCATTGGTCATTTTTAAATGTACTAGTCCTTAGGACTTCAAGGTGTATCCAAAGCTAACATCAATCAAGCTCAACATACTTAACAAGACATACAAGAGAAGCAAAGTGCATTTTTGAAACCAAAATTTAAGGCTTAAAAGCACATGATCAAGAAGCAAGTAAAGAGATTTACTTAAGATCTCTACTTCTCAAGAGAGTAGCTATCAAAGAATATGAAGCTCACATTATTCAAAAATTAGCCACTCAACAATCATACAAATAACAACACACTTCATGAATAAGATCAATGTGAACACTTATCACCAAAATATCTTAAACTAGCAAATGTCAGAGAGGACCATATAAACACTATACTAGTTCTCAATTATGACATGCTTCATGAATGTGATACAAACAATGAGTTGATAGATGAAAAATCAAGTAAGCAAGCAATATGATATTGAGATACCTTCGCAAGCTATTTTCACCAAATACAATGCCTTCACCCTTTTTATGAGTCCTCTTGGCTTGTAAGTCCTCATGACTCCAAGTTATAGGTGTGTCGATTCCAAGAGACTAAAGACAATGTAATCCAACTCAAACAAACAAAAAAATGACTTTCTCTAAAAGCCTTAACATTAATGTCACCATATAGATACCAAAAGAAAAACTTCTTAAAAGTTAATCAACAAATTTTGACTATCATAACAAACAATGTGAGATAGCTAAGTTCATGTCAAGTTGTAAAGATACAAAGCAAACAAGCTAAGCTTCTTAACAACAACACTAGTCTTAAAGCTAACTCACACGTGCAACTTACACTAATGGTAAGAGCACTCACCCTTGACAAACTTTGTCTTGGGTGGACAAACACGAACATCATCAAGATTCTCTTTGACCACAATGTTGAACCTAGAGTAAAGTTCTTCCACAACTTGATTCACAATAATATCATTAATACTCTTTTTCTCAACATTGTTAGCAACACATGCATTGTCAAATTTTGAAGGATATGCATTCTTCACCTTCCGGACATTCTTAACATGCTTTGAGAGGTTATCATGTTTTCCATATTCAAAAGCCTTAGCATGCATAAAATGAGGTCCAATCTCTCTATTCCTAGATGCATTTTCCATGTTGCAATATTCAATGAATTTATAGCACTTGGGCTTGATATGGCCTAAGGTATTGCAAAAATGACATATGGGAACAAAAGGAGAGATTTTACCTTCCGGAGTTGGAGAAGCACAAATGGGAGTTTCAAGGGGTACCTTATTCTTCAATTTGTTCTTCTTCTTGGAACGTCTCTTCTTAGGAGCTTTCTCTTCAATGATAGCTTCGCTAGTAGGAAGTGATGCTTCTATGAGCTTCTCTTCAACCACCGTGTCACTTGAGCTTCCTAAGTTCATATTAGAGATGATCCTATCCTTTTCAAGAACAATACCCTCAACATCGCAAAGCTTCTTGGCAAGAGCATTCTTTTCACGCAAGAGCCTACGAGTTGTAGCAACAAACTCATCCACTTGAATCTTGATCAAGTCATCCTTCTCATCAACCTCACTTAAGGCTATCTTCAATTTTTCCTCAAGAAACTTCACCTTAGCCAAAAGATCAATATAGGTTGGATTATCATTTAAACACTCTTGATGACTTGGATCAACCTCCTTATCCAATGAATCTTGATTCACATCCTCTAGAGTAGAGTGAGAAGCCATGAATGCAACAAAGTTGCTCACTAGCTCTTCTTCATTGGAAGACTCATCACTTGAGCTCTCCTCATCACTAGAGTCATCATCTTCACTCCATGTAACCGTCATAGCCTTTCCCTTCTTGTCCTTCTTAGAATCACCACTAGGACAATCCGAAGCATAATGTCCATACTTCTTACACTTGAAGCATTGAACCTTCCTATTGCTCTTAACATGGCCACTCCTCTCATGAGGTGGAGTGAAGGACTTCTTGACTTCCTTGTCCCTTGAGTACTTGCCACTTGGCTTGGCACCTTTCCTCATGAACTTCCTAAACTTCCTAACCAATAAAGCCATCTCCTCATCATCATCGCTACTACTAGCTTCCTTGACAACTTTGAGAGCTAAACCCTTGTTCTTAGCCTTCGGTTTCATGCACGCCTCAAAAGTTTGAAGAGATCCTAGCAACTCATCTAAGCTCATGACGTCAACGTCTTTGCTCTCTTCAATGGCGGTAACCTTGGCTTTGAACCTCTTTGGAAGTGATCTAAGAATCTTCCAATTTAGCCTCTCACCGGAGATAGGAGTACCAAGTGCTTGGCATTGGTTGGCGATGTCTAGTAGCTTATCTTGGAAGTCAACAAACTTGTCTTCCTCACCCATTTGCAAAACCTCAAATCGGGAAGTGAGCAATTGAAGACGAGACTTCTTCACCGCTTTAGTCCCCTCATTGGTGACTTGGAGAGCCTCTCATGCCTCCTTTGCGGTTTCTAGGTTTTGAATGTAGGAAAACTGCCTACTATCAACACCTCCAAAAATAGCATTCACCGCCCGATGATGCCATTTTGCTAACTCAAACTCATTAGTAGACCACTCACTCCTAGGCTTGGAAACGGTCACTCCATCCTCAATCTTGTTAGGAGCAAGGTAACCTTCTTCAACGGTTATCCAAGCTCTCTCATCAATAGATCGAATGTAAGCCTTTATCCTCAATTTCCAAAACCCATAGTTGTGACCCTTGAGAAGAGGAGGCCTAGAATTCGAAGCCCCTTTAGTCATCACATCATCTTGGAAAACCATACTAGTAAAAACCATACTAGTAAAAACCTAAGCAATCCACACGTAAGTATAAACCGGATCTCGTCGAGTGCCGTCCGACGACCCGCTCTGATACCAATTGAAAGTATACAAACGTAGTTAAATTGCTTAAGGCATACCTAGAGGGGGGTGAATAGGTTTTTACGCCTTTTTCAATCCCTTGAACAAACTTTCATTTGTCCCTCAAGGTTGCCTTACATACAACAAATACACTAAGAAAATACAACATACATAGACAATATGAATAGGTAATCATATAAGCATGATCTACATACATCATCAAGTTGTATGAGGTAAACAAACAAATAAGTATAACAACAAAGAATACTTGTATTTCACTATATGTTCAATGAGTTAGAAGAGTGATCAAATATCACTATACACAAATACAATATACAAAAGAATCATAGAAATAAAATCGATCAATAAAATGAGTTCACTAATCACACTATACAAAGTCTTGCTTCACAATACATCATAAGTGAATACTATGAAACAAGATAATAAAAATATACAAATAAAATATAAGAGATAGAGATAGGAAGAATTAACACAAGAGATTTTTTAACGTGGTAAAACCTCCAAGAAGGAAACATCCACGGGTTGAACTACAACCATTGGGTACTATATTATTGGAAAGTAAACATTAAACATTCACAAAGTGACCAATCTTTAGCTCACCCAACCTAGTGAAGTCTAAGCCTACTCAACCCTATTGGAAAGTGTGAAATCCCTCAATGATGTGAAACCACCATATATTGGACACCACACAAAACCAACATCGATGGTAGATTAGAAATTCCTCAAGAGTGCATACACCTCCCGTGTACCCCGCTCTATCGGAGTCTATGTCTAACCATACGCCTAGGCCTACCAATACAATAGCCAACTCCCTATCCAAGGCACTCATGCCTCTAGGGAGCCTCCCATGCATGACTATCTGAGTCCTCCCGACTCTAGCCATGACTTCTTGCTTACCTATCTGAGTCATCCCGACTCTAGGCAAGTCTTCTTGCTTGGCTATCCGAGTCATCCCGACTCTAACCAAGACTTCATGTCTTTTACAAGGACTTCCTAGTATGATCATGTGAATGCAAATGATGCAAACAATCAAATCAACATAGAACATGTGATCAATACATTCTATGGTACAAATAGACCTAAACATGTGATAACACATTTAATAAAAGTCTAGATGCAAAATACAAGAATAAAACCTAAGCATGTGCAAACATCAAACACATAAGCTCAAAGTTTCATTCACACATACAACACTTGAACAAAGTATATTCATGAAGTACTAGTTCAAGATGCAATCAAAATACAACAAAAATGCTAGATACATGAGATTTAATCAATCAATATTCTAGCCAAAAATATAGAGCAAGGAATTAAGATATAAATCAATTAAAACCTAGATTGCTCTAAAACACATACAAATACAAAATCCTTGATTTCATCAATCAAAGGATCAAAACAAATCTTAAGGTCATTTATCACAAAATTGATTCAATCAAGTCACAAACAACCTAAGATATCATTCTAATCACAATACAACTCACAAACATGTGAAAAACCTAGAATCATAGAAACTAGTCCACATTTGTCTATAAATTGACTTTCAATTAGAATGATTATGAAGCTACCTTTCTCAATAGCTTTTACCAAACATAAACAAACATATAGAAGAAGAAACCCCAAGCAAATTGAAGGTTGAAAAGAAAGAAATCCCAAAGATAAGTCCAATACCTTTGATTCAACAGCTGGTTCGGATTTCAGTGTGGAACCACCAGAAAACTCGATCAATTAGCTACCAAACCACTTAGAAATGATAGAGGACTCAATTATGAACGTTCTCCAATTCGAATCACTCAAATCCGACTCCGGATGAGGGAGATATGATGTTTGGAAGATGAGAAAATGTAGAGAAGAAGACTGACGGGATTTTGCAAAATTTTCTTCTTGAAAATCAAATGGAGAGAGAGGAGGGAAATAAAAGGAGAAGAGAGAAGGAGATTCCGGGCCAATCAGGTGAGGCCACATCACCCCAAGCCGTGGGGGGTGCGTGGGCCTCACGGGGGCAGAGAGCCCCTCTGGCCGTGGGGCCCACGGCCTCCCTCACGGCGTGGGCCAAGTGGCCTCACGGCCACCCACTCTCTCGCGTGCTCCCTCGGTTCTTCAGCCGTATCTTGGGCATCCGAACCCCGATTTCGAATCCGTTTTCGGATTACAATCCGTGACTCTCTTACGCACAACGAACACTACACAACTTTGAAAAATGGTTGAGAAATCATCTCAGAAAACGATGATGAAGTCAACTCAACGAATGAGAACGAAAAGTAGCGTAGCTACATCGTTTGGACTCGAAACTAAATGAATGAGTAACCGAAACGACCGGAACTCAATAAGACATCAAATAAGAACATGTTCAAGTCCAAGTACAAAAAATACGAAAACATACAAACACAAATACACACACATATGCTAATTTCCAGACATAGTCCTAAAAAATGCAATAAACAAAGTTTTACCAATATAGTATGAATGCATGAGCATTTTTTGTCAAGTGTGTGAAAGTGATACATAAGTGATGTTTAATCAAGAAGGAACACACCAAGAATGCATGTGTGTGTGTGTGCCTAGCCTTGTAAGAGATATGAGGTCTTATATTACCTTTGATGATCAATGATGTACAAATCTCTTTAAAGCCGGCTTCTTGCATGATTTGTGGTCGAGACATTCTTCGTCTTCTTAATCTTCTCACGACTCTAGCCATGACTTCTTGCTTACACTATCTGAGCATCCCGACTCTGAGGCACAAGTCTTCTTGCTGGCTATCCCCTATCCCCCTTCCGAGTCACCGACTCTAACAAGACTTCAGTCTTTACAAGGACTTCCTAGTATGATCATGGGAAGCAAAAATGATGCAAACAATTCAAATCAACATAGAAAATGTGCTCAATACAGTCTATGGTACAAAGAGACCTAACAATGTGAAAAAACAGTTAATAAAAGTCTAGATGTGCAAATCAAGGAATAAACCTAAGCATGTGCAAACATCAAAAACACATAAGCTCAAAGTTTCATTCACAAATACAACACTTGAACAAAGTATATTCATGAAGTACAAGTTCAAGATGCAATCAAAATACAACAAAATGCTAGATACATGAGATTAATCAATCAATATTCTAGCCAAAAATATAGAGCAAGGAATTAAGATATAAATCAATTAAAACCTAGATTGCTCTAAAACACATACAAATACAATAATCCTTGATTTCATCAATCAAAGGATCAAAACAAATCTCAAGGTCATTTATCACAAAATTGATTCAATCAAGTCACAAACAACCTAAGATATCATTCTAATCACAATACAACTCACAAACATGTGAAAAACCTAGAATCATAGAAACTAGTCCACATTTGTCTATAAATTGACTTTCAATTAGAATGATTATGAAGCTACCATTCTTAATAGCTTTTACCAAACATAAACAAACATATAGAAGAAGAAACCCCAAGCAAATTGAAGGTTGAAAAGAAAGAAATCCCAAAGATAAGTCCAATACCTTTGATTCAACAGCTGGTTCGGATTTCAGTGTGGAACCACCAGAAAACTCGATCAATCAGCTACCAAACCACTTAGAAATGATAGAGGACTCAATTACAAACGTTCTCCAATTCGAATCACTCAAATCCGACTCCGGATGAGGGAGATATGATGTTTGGAAGATGAGAAAATGTAGAGGAGAAGACTGACGGGATTTTGCAAAATTTTCTTCTTGAAAATCAAATGGAGAGAGAGGAGGGAAATAAAAGGAGGAGAGAGAAGGAGATTCCGGGCCAATCAGGTGAGGCCACATCACCCCAGGCCGTGGGGGGCGCGTGGGCCTCACGGGAGCAGAGAGCCCCTCTGGCCATGGGGCCCACGGCCTCCCTCACGGCGTGGGCCAAGTGGCCTCACGGCCACCCACTCTCTCGCGCGCTCCCTTTGTTCTTCAGCCGTATCTTGGGTATCTAAACTCCGATTTTGAATCCATTTTCGGATTACGAACCATGACTCTCTTACGCATGATGACGGCTACACAACTTTGAAAAATGGTTGAGAAATCATCTCTGAAAATGACGATGAAGTCAACTCAATGAATGAGAACGAAAAGTAGCGTAGCTACATCGTTTGGACTCGAAACTAAATGAATGAGTAACCGAAACGACCGGAACTCAATAAGACATCAAATAAGAACATGTTCAAGTCCAAGTACAAAAAATACGAAAACATACAAACACAAATACACACACATATGCTAATTTCCAGACATAGTCCTAGAAAATGCAATAAACAAAGTTTTACCAATATAGTATGAATGCATGAGCATATTTTGTCAAGTGTGTGAAAGTGATACATAAGTGATGTTTAATCATGAAGGAACACACAAGAATGTCATATGTGTGTGTGTGCCTAGCCTTGTAAGATATATGATGTCTTATATTACCTTTGATGATCAATGATGTACAAATCTCTTTAAAGCCGGCTTCTTTTGTGGTCGAGACATTCTTCGTCTTCTTAAATCTTCAATATAAGAACCACTAAATATTACAAGAGAAACACGTTTTGATATGGAATTTATGCCAACACAAACTATAAACCTAATAGTAGCTTTTCTGTTTGGCACCAAAAGTTGCACCAGCTGATCCAGCTCGTGAAGAAGAAGAACTTGATGAGCCTACTTTTCTTCGGCGTTTTAGAATGTTCCAACTTGTCTGATTCGGAAGTGTGTCTGGTTCTGCTGATGGTTGCGCGTCAA
This sequence comes from Acer yangbiense, assembly GCA_008009225.1. NCBI lineage: Eukaryota > Viridiplantae > Streptophyta > Magnoliopsida > Sapindales > Sapindaceae > Acer > Acer yangbiense. Next base: position 10,278,088 of record CM017769.1, read on the forward strand.
CGTCGCCATACCTGTGCTCATAAGTACTAAAAACTTCAAACAACTTGGTTCGAATGTCAGTAACCTACGCAAAATAATCTACACTCAAAATATCACCAAGATAATCTAGCAATGTTTCTAAACCAGATAATTTAACCCTAAGATCTATTATAACACCTAAAGCATAAAGGAAAGGAATTGTAGACCGTTATTTTTTAAACTTGGTTTCCATGGCAACAACTGCAGGGCCTAAGATATTATATTCCCTATAATTGTTTAACAATTCAGACATATCCACAATTTGATGGATTGCTAGGGAAGATGTGGGGTAATAGACCTCAAAAAGAGTTACAGTGGAATCGTAAAAAACCTTTAAAAATTCAACAAAGATCCTTGCCACATGCCAATCATCTAGGGTCAGTGTTGGACGGCCAAGTTCGGACATTTTCATGTTATAAAAACTTGAAATAGGTGTTTCATATTCCAAATAATTTTGCAGCATTAAGTAAGTAGAGTTCCACCTTACCGGCATATCTGTTAGGAATCTTCAGGGTCGTAGACCGAAGGTTGTATAGTATCTACCGAATTCATTTAATCTTGGATTAGAGCTACCGAGCCAAGCAAGGGCATCTCTGATGCGATCTATACGATCGCTTACTACCTTCATACCAGACTGTACAACTAAATTGATGATATGACATGCACACCGCTGATGGAAGGAATAACCCCCATGTTGTGGGATATTTTTTTCAAAAAACAATGCAATAGAACTAGTATTTGCATATACATTATCTAATGTGATAGAAATGATGTGATGCTGTATTTCAAAAGTTTGTAAAACAGACATAATGACATTAAAAATATTTCCTATGGTATGTGCACAATCCATAGGACGAAAACCAAGAACTTTTTTTTTGTAAATTCCAATCATAGTCTAAATAGTGTCCCATGACAGTTAAATAGTCTTGTTTGGAACATGCGTTCCAAATATCAGAAGTTAATGCAATAGAGACAGTTAGATGTTGTAATTCAGCCTTCAACTCATCTCGTTGGGTTTGAAAATATTTTAACAAATCATTCCTAGTAGTGGTTCTAGAAACAGATTTAAATTGGGGATTGTATGCAGTTTGAATAAATTCTTCAAAAAAATATGTATTATCACTGAAATTAATCAGTTGATCAGTACATGCAATGTAATGTGCCATGCACTCTCTAGCATGCACGGGGTCGTAACGCCATATTGTAACGGACCCGTTTGGGTGCCGTTGTAGTTGTGTCTGGGTTGTAGTGTCTACCTGTCCATATGTAGGCATGCATTTCTCCATATGCCTTTGCAAATGACCGATCCCCCCTAGAAGTGACATAGTGCTTAGGACAAAACTTACATTGAGCTCTGTCCATGACTTGACCTTCTGGCATAGTCTTATGTACTACGTCAAAACATTGCCATACATTTGATGTGTGCCTTTTAGGTTTGGGAGGACGTGACGTCGGTGTTGCGCTGGAACCAGAAGGTCCCGTTGCCGTTTTCATCCGCCCGGAAAGGTCAAAATAATCGTCCTCCATGTTATGTCCGTCTAGAAATTGAGGATGATTATGATCCATTTCCTACAATACAAATATTAACTCATTAGTCATTAAAAACTAAGCAGTGTTTAAGCCCTTGTTTAGCTCTAGCTTCTTGTTTTTGCTCATGTTTGAGCTGGTTTGAGCTTTTGTTTTTGCTCTTGTTTTTCCTAGGGTATGCCCCTTGTATTTTGTACATTCTTTCTCTCTTTCTATGATCCTATTTATTTACCCAAAAAAAAAAAAAAACTAAGCATAAAATCATAAATATACCAAGCATAAAATATTAAAATTAATTACTAAGTATTTAATCATTTTCTAAAATTGGACTGACCTAAGAGGAAAAAACATCACAGAAGATCATAAGCTGAAAAACCCCTATGCAGTATCCACATAAATATATAAGAAAAGAAAATAAAAAGACAAGGAAAAACAAATAGTCAAGCAAAAAATGCCAAGGGTGCGCAGACCCAACAACAAAAAGAGAAAGGAACGCATGCCATAACAAAAGCGAAAAAGAAACATTTAACGAAAACGAAAAGACTCTCTGCCCATGCAATCATTGCCAACCAAAAAAGAGCAAAAAGTTGAAGTAGAAGACCACCGTAAAGAGACCTCCAAACCCAAAGCATGCTTAGAGAGAGCGGCCGCCACCTGATTACCTTCCCTAAAAATATGAGAAACTTGGAAATCCATATGAGTAATCTGAGAAAGGCACATATGCCAGACCTGTCGAACACACCAAGGAACCTGATTAGAGCGAGCAGAAAGTAGCTGAACCACATAAGAAGAATCACTCTCAAGCCAATCATTAATCCAAGCATAGTTGATAGCCATCGACACTGCCAACAATTCAGCCACAAAAGCAAACACTAAACCAAGATGGGCAGCAAAACAACCTTTTACGAACCAGCGGTAGTTGCAAAACACACCTCCGTAACCTCTAGCACCAAGAAAACCTAAAGCAGCCCTATCCGTATTTACCTTAACCCAACCAGGAGAAAAAGGTGACCAAACAACACTTTTGATGACAGGCGCACGAGGAGGGCAACCCCGTAGGCCAAAATTCCTAAGGACTAAAAGCTCATCCACACTATTACGCATACACCCAAGGTTTAAACGATCTGCATCCTTAATCACACGCCAGACAAGAGACAAAGCAAACCGGAAATCAATAGGTTTTTCATCAAAAATCTTCCGGTTGCGAGTGAACTACACACTCCACACCACCGCATGAATAGCAGCTTTCCATAAGATCCGAATCTTGTCACTAAAAGAAACTATCATAGCTTTCAAAAAGAACCCTTTCTTAGAGTCTGCAGAAACCTGATGCTGGAAAACAGAAAAAATCGCTTCCCAAAGAGAACCAGCCAGGGGGCAAAGGAGAAAAAGATGCTCAGCCGTTTCACTACTGCTACCACAAATGCTGCAGTGGGAAGCAATGTGAAAACCTGCCTTACATAAATGATCCTTTGTAGGAAGTCTATTAAGCAACAGATGCCAAGACAAAACTGACCGAGAAAGAGGTATAAAACTCGACCAAATGTCCCTCCACCAAGACACCTGAGGAATCTCCTTAATCATCTCCCAATAAGCTGCCTTACAAGAAACCAATCCATCTTTAGAGAGAGACCAAACAAGAGAGTCCTCGACTGGAGAAATCGCAATCTGTTCAATTCGAAGACAAATATCCAAAAAATGAACCCTAAAGTCCTCATGAAGAACCCAACTACCATCCATAATAAAATCAGAAACTTTAGCTCGAAGGAAAGCAGCCAAATAATCTGGAATACCCAAGATCTTTAAAATCGACACTCCCAACCAATTGTCACACCAAAAATCTCGTTGAGAGTTAGCCCCAATAAGCCAAAGGCCCTCTCTATAAAGATTCGAATAATGAGCTCGGAGAGAAGACCAAATGGAAGAAGTTACATAGCCCCCCAAAGGCTTTTGTAATTGCTTCAAATAACGCTTCCGATGAAAAGAATAAGCAAAATCATCGGAAGTCATAAATTTCCAAGTAAACTTCTTCAACAAAGAAGAGTTAAATAACTGAAGATCCTTCAAACCCAAACCACCTTGAGAATAAGGCCGGCAACAAGTATCCCAAGATACTGTGACCAGCTTGGAGTCCTCACAAGAGCCAAACCATAGAAAATTCATGATTTTACGGTTAACTAAATTCAGCAACAAAAACGGCCATTTATAGATCATGAAATAATGAATAAATGACTCAGTGATAACCGAATTAATCAAAGTTGCACGACTAGCCAAAGAAAGAGACTTTCCTTTCCAGTGGGCAAACTTAAAAATGATTTTATCAGCAATCGGCCTCAGCATAGCCAAAGTAGGTCTCCCCCGAAAAAGTGGAACCCCCAAATAAGTGAAAGGCATATGACCAATTTGCATACAAATATACTACTTATTAGTTATTACTAAGCATTTATTTAATCATAAATATACTAGGCATAAATATATTAAAATTAATTACTAAACATAAAATCATAAATATCATAAGAATATTAAAATTAATTACTAAACATAAAATCATAAATATACTAAGCATAAACATATCTATATAATATAGTAAAATGGAACCTCACATTGACACGTGTCATCGTGTAGAGACTTTATCATTATTAATTATTAAGTGTCAATAGGAGGAGCTTTGACCATATTAATTATTGATAATAATTATTGTTCCAATTATCGCTCCTTCAAATTGCTTATTTACATAAGTTATAACAATGTAACATATTACAGGATCCAAATAAAACATGTCACATAAGTCGAACATGAAACAAATTATGGTGTGTAGTATATTAATCTAGAGGGGGTGAATAGATATTAAACTATTTTACCAAATTTTCGTGTAAGGTCATGATTACGAAAATACCCCTAATAGTCAATAAAATATAGCAAGTGTAATATTGTGCGGAAATATAAACAACACTTGATATTTACGTGGAAACCCTCACGGGAAAAACCACTGGCTACTAAATGAGCCACACTCGAACCTTGAATCCACTAAATGTGTAAACCGATTACAACCTAATCCTGATAAGTAATCACACACCTACCTAATCCCGGTATAAGTGAACCTAGTCCAATTGCTTGTGATTTATGCAACCTAATCCCAGAAGTTACACAAGTCTTACTTCTCAATGAAGAGATGATACAACCTAAGTGAATATATGAAATACTCAAATATGAAACAAGAGCTAGGTAACCCTATTGTAGGGAAAAATACGGTCAACGCAGTGGAAGCGAGACTAAAAACGATTTAGTATATTTTAAAATTTTTCCTTTGATGAACCTTAACCCTTTAAATTAATTAAACATATATATATATATATATATATATATATATATATATATATATATATATATATATATTAATAAAAGTAGAATACCTTTTGTCGCGTGATCCGATTGACTTGCGTCGATGGTAATCCGCAAGATCTTAAATCCTGGCACGAACGTGAATCACCTAGGAGCGTGGTCTCCCTTTGCTTTGAATTGCATACCTGAGGATGGATAAACAAAATCTCTTTTTCTTATCGTTAGTCACAAAACATCCAAAAGACTACAACGATCATTCCGGTCACTTTTGAGTTCTCAATCTAATGATCGAAACTCGCGTGAACCTTATTCGAAGTTGTACACAAAAACCTATTGATGTATAAGCTATTAGTGTACTATCGAAATAGAATAATCTCTTCTCTCTTGTGTCTTGGCCGAAAAATCAAACACTTGTCTATGAGTATGATTCAAGCTAGAAGAAGAAGAAGTTGATCAAGTGAATCAATTGAGAGAGTCAAGCCTTGAGTGGCCGAACCCTATAATGTGTATTATATAGGGTGGCTGAATTCTACTTTTCTTTCTACTAGGGTTGGCCGAATTCTCCTTGTGATGTGTATTAGGGTTGGCCGAATTCTCTACTAAAGAGAGTTTGTGCTTTACCCTAATTCCTATCAACTTTAAAATCCTAACCCTAATTCAACTCATAAGTGTTTAATTCTTAATAAAAGACTTTCTTATTTGATTAAATAAATAAACCTTATTATTTATTTTCTTACCAAATAAGTCTTTTATCTTTCGAATACTACTACCAATAGTATTTAACCTAGGAAACATATTTCCTGATCAGAAAAAGGTTTTGTTTCTTAATTAAATAATTAATTCTCATTTAATCAAACAATAAAATAAAATAATACCTTAGACTAATTTATTAGCCTTGCCGCCCACATCATATATATATATGGGCTTAATATTATTTTCTTATTTTATTTAATCCATTAGACTTTAATTAAAAAGCCCACATGTGAACCAGACTCATTCTTACTAAAAGAAACAAGCCCACATGTCTTTCATTAATATATTAATATAATTGATCAACCCATTAAATAAATACTATGAAAATTATATTCTTAATATATTAAATACAATTCTAGATGGACCCATAAATTGGTCCGGTAGAATATATCAAGTGATCCATGCAAGTCCGTGTGAATTGGGGATCTTGACGGGCTATCTAAATTTAAGCTTCAATAGACATAACCTAATCACAATCAACAAATGATTCACTTAGGTCCGATCCATTAATTTTAACTCATTCCACTAAATAGCTAAAATTGAACTCTTAAATAAAGATAGAATAAAAAGATGTTCCTCATTCATACCCTAGACAATCATATTGGAGATAGTGTATCCTCGTGATTAATATCAGTAATCGCCAAGAGTTCATAGACCGCATATAACTTTCCAAGTTACCATATTTACTCATATGACCACGTTTTGAACTTGGATATTTTGACTTGTCTAGAAGCCATGTTTTCAATAGTCGCTATCGAAAACTCAATGTTGAGATTTAATATCCAATTACCTCAAAACATCCATATGATGATATTATACTCTCATTTAATAAATGGAGCCACGATGTCCATATCTATAAATGTAGTCCTCTATTGATTAACAAATGAATATCACAAAACTATCGAGGATAGACTATGCTATATAATCGTACTCATTGATAACTCAAATGATACCACTTGCAACCATAAGTCCATCATTTATCTCAGGATTAAGATAGACTCTCCGATTGTCCTGATAATGAAAAGACTGTTATCTATTGACGGTTCTAGATAAAGCTTTTCATTGTGATCCAGTTCAATGCACCCAGTGCACTAGATTCTTTTACTCGAAGACCCTCCGATGATTTTAGACTCATCATAACTCATTTGATCCCACTCAAATGCTAGCAAAAGAATTCTACAACTTTAACAAGGTAAATGTGCCCAACCTTTAACTTAAGTTGTGAACATTATTCAAGACTAACTAAAGAATTGTGTCTTCCTCATACATATCCAGATGTACGAACAATTCTTCTTTTCTCATAGTCTTTAGACCTTATGATTATTTATTTTGACAATTATAATATTAAACTATAAATGCTATAAGATTTGTTAAACCAGAAATCACTTTATTAATATGAAAAAGATTGTCAATTACAATATTACACTCTTGCTATTGAGCATAATCCTAACAATCTCCCACTTGCGCTATAGCAAATGTGTCATATCTCTCATGCCCATGTTCTCTAGATGCCCATCGAAACTCTTCTGAGGTAGAGCCTTTGTGAAGGGATCTGCTAGATTTTCTGCTGACGCGATTTTGGTAATCGTCACGTCACCCCTTTGAACAATCTCCCTTAAAAGATGATACTTTCTTTCAATGTGTTTTCCTCTCTTGTGACTTGTTAGTTCTTTCGAATTAGCCACTGCTCCACTGTTGTCATAGTAGATAGTAATCTGCTTATTCGCACTACGAACCACTTCCAAGTCCATCAAGAATTGGCGAAGCCAAACAGCCTCTTTGGCAGCCTCGCATGCAGCAACATACTCAGCTTCCATGGTGGAATCAGCAATACAAGATTGCTTAATACTCCTCCATATGACTGCTCCTCCTCCAATAGTAAACACAGCTCATGATGTGGATTTTCTGGAGTCAGAATCTGATTGAAAATCAGAATCTGTATACCCAACGGGAATTAAATCCCCTCCAGAGTATACAAGCATATTATCTCTCGTTCTCTTGAGATACTTGAAAATATGCTTGACTGCTGTCCAGTGATCAGGACCAGGTTTCGACTGAAACCTGCTAACTATGCCAACAGCAAAACAAATATCTAGTCTAGTGCAGAGCATTGCATACATGAGACTTCCAACTGCCGATGCATATGGAACTCTACTCATGAATTGCTCTTCATGCCCATTCTTAGGAACTTGTTCCTTATAAAGTTTGATTCCATGTCTGAAAGGTAACATACCTTTCTTAGAATCCTACATGGAAAACCTAGACAAGGTCTTGTCTATGTATGAAGCTTGGGATAATGCAATCGTTTTATTCTTTCTATCCCTTATTACTTGGATACCTAGAATAAAACTTGCTTCTCCTAAGTCCTTCATATCAAATTGTTTTGCTAACCATTCTTTTACTGATGTCAATACACCTACATCGTTTCCAATGAGTAGTATTTCATCAACATAAAGAATCAGGAAAACCAACTTGTTGCCCTTAATCCTTTTGTATACACAAGGTTCGTCAGGATTCTGAATAAATCCAAAACCTTTCACAGCTTGATCGAACCTTATGTTCCAAGATCTGGATGCTTGCTTTAATCCATATATGGATTTCTGTAACTTGCATACCTTTTCCATTTGGCCTTTTTCAATGAATCCTTCTGGTTGCATCATATAGATGCTTTCGCCAAGACTTCCATTAAGGAAAGCTGTCTTGACGTCCATTTGCCAAATCTCTAGATCTAAAGATGCTGCAATGGATAAGAGTATCCTAATGGATTTAAGCATGGCCACAGGAGAGAAGGTTTCCTCATAATCGATACCTTTTTTCTGTGTATACCCTTTAGCTACCAAATCTAGCTTTAAAGGTTTCCACATTTCCATCCATACCTCTTTTCCTCTTGTATACCCACTTGCACCTAATGGGTTTTATCCCTTTAGGTAAGTCTACAAGGGACCAGACTTTGTTATTGAACATGGATTCAATCTCAGATTGCATTGCCTTTTGCCAATGGCGACTATCAACATCCTCCATTGCTTCCTTATATGTGTAGGGATCATCGTCATCCGGGAGATTCTCCACTGATTCTCCCAGACCAACGTATCTTTCGGGTTGTGTTCTAACCCTCCCACTACGACGAGGAATGGTAGGTTGTTGATTTTGTGTTGGATTGGAACTTACAATTGGGTTAGGTTGTGTAACCTCTCGTGGAATTGTATCTCCTGACATCTCATTCAGGACAATTTTACTTCTAGGTACAAAATCATTCATATAGTCCTTTTCTAGAAATTTAGCAATTGTCGAAACAAATACTTTAAGATCTGAAGGACTATAGAAATAATATCCTTTAGTTTCTTTTGGATACCCTACAAATATGCATGTTTCCGAACGGGACTCCATCTTTTCTGTCTTTCCTTTTAACACATGCACAGGACAACCAAATATCCTTAAGTGCTGTAAACTAGGCTTGCGCCCAATCCACAACTCATGCGGTGTTTGAGGAACAGACTTAGATAGTACATCGTTTAGAATGTATATTGCAGTTTGTAAAGCATATCCCCAAAAAGAAATAGGAAGTGTTGAAAAACTCAACATAGACCTAACCATATCCAAAAGAGTTTTGTTTCTCTTTTCTGATACCCTATTCTGTTGAGGTGTACCTGGTGCAGAAAACTGAGAAACTATCCCATTATCAATAAGATATTGTTGAAACTCACCAGATAGATATTCTCCACCACGATCAGATCTCAAGATTTTTATGTGTTTCTCAAGCTGATTTTCTACTTCAGCTTTGAATGCTTTGTCCGACTTATGTCGCATGAAATACACATAGCCAAATCTCGAGTAATCATCTGTGAAGGTGATGAAGTACTCATATCCACCTCTAGCTTGAATGCTCATAGGACCACATAAATCAGTGTGTATTAATCCTAAACATTCAGTGGCTCTTGCGCCTTTGGCAAAGAACGACCTTTTGGTCATCTTACCTTCCAAACAAGATTCACAAGTTGGTAGATCATCGACCTTTAAGTCACTTAAAGGTCCGTCACTTACCAATCTTTTAATCCTATTAAGGTTAATATGACATAGGCGTAAATGCCATAGGTAGGTTTCATCTATTGATAATTTTACTCTTTTATGATTAGGTTCCGTTAATTCTGTGTCTAACGAGTGAGAGATATTTCTATGCAAAAAGTCTAGACCATTTTCCAATGTACCTTCGCAAATAATTTTGTCATTCTTACTAATAATAAAAACTTTATTAAAAGTAACCGAATATCCAAATTTATTTAAACAAGAAACTGAAATTAAATTCCTCTTGAATTGAGGTACATAATAAACGTCTATTAAATCTAAATGCCTTCTAGAATCCAAGTAAACTCTAATATCTCCCACTGCACTTGCAGACACTAACGTTCCGTTGCCCAAGCGCAAATTGATTTCATTCTTATTCAACCTTCTCTTTTCTTGGAACCCCTGCAAGGAATAACAAACATGATTAGTGGCTCCAGAGTCTATGATCCAAGAATCTGTAGAATCTGCCAGAAAACATGTTTCAAGATAATTTACATTACCTTCTTCCTTCTTATTTTCGGACTTTGGGCAATTTCTTTTCCAATGTCCCTTTTCACCACAAAGGAAGCATTTCCCTTTGATATTGGTTACTTTCTTGGTTTCCTTCTTGGTAGGCCCAAGTTGCTTTTTCTTCTGTTGTTTCTTGACCTTCTGACGGGTCTTAACAGTAGTAACTTTACCAACCATATGAATCTCTTGACCTTTGCTTTTCACAAAGATCTTTTCAGCGCTTTGAACATCTTGCATCAGGCCTTGCAAGGTGTATTCCTTGTTCAGAGTGTAGTCCAATTTGAACTGATCAAAGGAATCTGACAGTAAGTTGACAACCATATCAATTTTTGTCTCACCATCTATCTCAATTTAAGCCTTGCAATTTTATTGACAAGAACTCTTGGGAGGATATCAATAAAATTACATTGAGTGTGTTACCAAGATATCGACCCTCAATATTTTCTCTCACGAAAATCCCTCCTTGGGGAGTAGATCTCGTTTGAGTCAATTGTCTAGTCTATCCTTGTATGGAAGTATGTTGCTAAATTCCATTCATGGACGCCCCTTGGGGGGATTACCAATAAATAATAAAGCTCAACTAACCTTGGAGGCCATAGGTGTTACAAAACACCTTCTCCCACTCAATTATTTAAGGCGTGTGATTAAATCCCATAGAATGATTTACCAAGTTATCTAGATGCCAATTAGATACCTAAATCATTCAATGCGTGTTCATACCGAAAGAGATATATGAGTGGCACTCCTATTCTATATGACATGTTATCATACAATAACAAATATTGTAATATTTATGCCAAAATAAATAGCCACAATTTTGGTCCATCCTAGAAAAGCAAGTAAATTACAATTGTTAGGAATACAAGATCTTCCTTCTTGACGAACAAGTCTTCAAGTGACCATCGACCACCCGCGCATCCTTTGGCTGCCTCCCATGGGCGTGCACACCCCACAACCCCACAAAGGGCTGCCGTGCGCAGCCCATGAGAACCCTAGGGCTGCTGTGCGCAGCCCACCATTATATGGGCTTGCCATGCACAGCCCAATCCACTCCAAGGGTGCACATGGCGCTCGTTCTAGGTTCCGGTTGCTTCCAATTCTTCACATCTTCCAATTCGACACTCGAATAAATTACAGCAGTATTTAAACAAATAAAATACTGCAGTATATATATATATATATATATATATATATTAATCACTGCAGTATTTAATACAATAAAAACTGCACTAAAATAAAATAAAAAAACTGCAGTATATTTTAATACATAACAAAAACTGCACTATTTAATGACAATAAAAAAAATTAAGCAACTATCAAGAAGGAATTATGGCGATAATAGGCCACCCTTCTTGTTACAATTTCGAAACAAATATTACATTGAAATTCTAGGACTAAAATCGAGCAATAACAATTCACTTTATAACAACATATATAATTCCATACATTCCACATGTAATTATATATGAGAATACCTAGAGTGCCATCTCTTTCTAAAACATGCATAATCACAATAAAAAGAAATCGATTCACGTATATATACGTTAATTAATGAAAGGGTACAACCAAGGCTCTGATATCAATTGTAGGGAAAAATACGGTCAACGCAGCGGAAGCGAGACTAAAAACGATTTAGTATATTTTAAAATTTTTCCTTTGATGAACCTTAACCCTTTAAATTAATTAAACATATATATATATATTAATAAAAGTAGAATACCTTTTGTCGCGTGATCAGATTGACTTGCGTCGATGGTAATCCGCAAGATCTTCAATCCTAGTACGAACGTGAATCACCTAGGAGTGTGGTCTCCCTTTTCTTTGAATTGCGTACCTGAGGATGGATAAACAAAATCTCTTTTTCTTATCGTTAGTCACAAAACATCCAAAACACTACAACGATCATTCCGGTCACTTTTGAGTTCTCAATCTAATGATCGAAACTCACGTGAACCTTATTCGAAGTTGTACACAAAAACCTCTTGATGTATAAGCTATTAGTGTACTATCGAAATAGAATAATCTCTTCTCTCTTGTGTCTTGGCCGAAAAATCAAACACTTGTCTATGAGTATGATTCAAGCTAGAAGAAGAAGAAGTTGATCAAGTGAATCAATTGAGAGAGTCAAGCCTTGAGTGGCCGAACCCTATAATGTGTATTATATAGGATAGCCGAATTCTACTTTTCTTTCTACTAGGGTTGGCCGAATTCTCCTTGTGATGTGTATTATATGGGCTTAATATTATTTTCTTATTTTATTTAATCCATTAGACTTTAAATAAAAAGCCCACATGTGAACCAGACCCATTCTTACTAAAAGAAACAAGCCCACATATCTTTCATTAATATATTAATATAATTGATCAGCCCATTAAATAAATAATGTGCAAATTATATTCTTAATATATTAAATACAATTCTAGATGGACCCATAAATTGGTCCGGTAGAATATATCAAGTGATTCATACAAATCCGTGTGGATTGGGGATCTTGGCGGGCTATCTAAATTTAAGCTTCAATAGACATAACCTAATCACAATCAACAAATGATTCACTTAGGTCCGATCCATTAATTTTAACTCATTCCACTAAAGAGCTAAAATTGAACTCTTAAATAAAGATAGAATAAGAAGATGTTCCTCATTCATACCCTAGACAATCATATTGGAGATAGTGTATCCTCGTGATTAATATCAGTAATCGCCAAGAGTTCATAGACCGCCTATAACTTTCCAAGTTACCATATTTACTCATATGACCACGTTTTGAACTTGGATACTTTGACTTGTCTAGAAGCCATGTTTTCAATAGTTGCTATCGAAAACTCAACGTTGAGATTTAATATCCAATTACCTCAAAACATACATATGATGATATTATACTCTCATTTAATAAATGGAGCTACGATGTCCATATCTATAAATGAAGTCCTCTATCGATTAACAAATGAATATCACCAAACTATCGATGATAGACTATGCTATATAATCGTACTCATTGATAACTCAAATGATACCACTTGCAACCATAAGTCCATCATTTATCTCAGGATTAAGATAGACTCTCCGATTGTCCTGATAATGAAAAGACTATTATCTATTGACGGTTCTAGATAAAGCTTTTCATTGTGATCCAGTTCAATGCACCCAGTGCACTAGATTTTTTTACTCGAAGACCCTCTGATGATTTTAGACTCATCATAACTCATTTGATCCCACTCAAATGCTAGCAAAGGAATTCTACAACTTTAACAAGGTAAATGTGCCCAACCCTTAACTTAAGTTGTGAACATTATTCAAGACTAACTAAAGAATTGTGTCTTCCTCATACATATCCAGATGTACAAACAATTCTTCTTTTCTCATAGTCTTTAGACCTTATGATTATTTACTTTGACAATTATAATATTAAACTATAAATGCTATAAGATTTGTTAAACCAGAAATTACTTTATTAATATGAAAAAGATTGTCAATTACAATATTACACTCTTGCTATTGAGCATAATCCTAACACCTATATGCTTATCTAGGATGATGATGTATCAAGAAATACAATCCTAGATATCAAGAGCTAAGTGACATGTCAAAAAGCTTAGCAAATCATAGATTATGCAAACCTAAAAAGCTATCACAATACAACTCTCAAATATTCAAAACACTAATCTCAAACTTGTATCAAAGATATATATGAATAACATACAAGTAATGAATGAGATTGCTTACAAAGAAAGACACAAAATATGTAAGATATTAGTGAAAAACTTACCAAGCAAAGTGTGATAAAGAATCCATGCAAGATGATATCTAGATGATCAAAGATGATGCTAGATGATGATTGATGATCATGGAAATAGTGTTTGAGTAATCAAAGGTGAGTTCTTGTGTATTTTTCTTGCTTTGAAAAATATCCTAAGTATGGAATTTGAAAATCAATTCACTTGAGTGACCTAAAGTCATAGAAGCATATATATAGGGGTCAAAATCAAAGTGGTGTGTTTTAATTAGTTCCCCTGTTTTTGCATTGGGCGCTGTACGTAGAGTGACTTGTACAGCGCCTACCTGGGAAAATGAAAAATGTTCTTCATTGGCGCTGTTCGAACAGCACTTCTGTACAGCACCTGCGCCTGAACAGCGCCACAACTCTGTTCTCTCGGGACTCAGATGGGCGTTGTACGTACATCGCTTCTGAACAGCGACCGTATAGCGCCTTCCCAAAATGCATCAGACTTGATGCATTTAAAAGGCCATTTTCATCAAGTCTGAAGTGGGCTATTCGTACAACGCCTCTGTAGAGCGCCTGAACAGTGCCCTTTGCAATGCAAGAAATCCAAAGCTATGCATGATGAAAGTTCATTAAATACTCGAGGTGTGTTTATCAATATAAAGCTAGAGGGGGGGTGAATAGATTTTATCTAATTGTTACCCAATTTTCGCATGCAAGTCAATTTTACGAAAATACCCCTAGCAAGTCAACAAAACATACAAGTGTAATAAGATGCGGAAATAGTAAATGACACTTGATGTATACGTGGAAAACCCAACCACTGGGAAAAACCACGGGCTGTTAAGTGCGCCACACTCGGACCTCGAAATCCACTATATGAAAAGACGGTTACACCCTCAAGTGATTCTCGGACTCTCACCCTAGATAACCTCAGGCTATGGACACTACCAATCGCCACTCTTGGTTCAATCCCTAGTGATATCCCCTGATACACTACTCTTGGCGTGAGCACCCTCTAATCTACCACGCGGGCCTTTTACAGCGGCTCTAGTCCAATTTGCTTGCGTTCTAAGCAACCTAATCCCGGATGCTACACACAAGACTTACTTTCTCTTTGAAGAGAATACAACCCTATGTGAATATATATGAATATTCAATAAATGCAATAAGAGCTAGGGTACTCTAAATGCTTATCTAGGATGATGATATATTCAATTTAAATCAACCCTAGATATCAATTGCTAAATGACATGTCAAATAGCATAGATGATCATAGATTATAAAAACCTAGATATCTATCAAAAACAACACTCAATCAATTCATCACAAATAATCTCTTTTCTTGTATTTAGCATATGATCTAAAACATACAAGTAATTTAAAAGAGATGGCTTGGTATTTAAAATACTACAATAAGATGAAATTAATCAAAATCTTACCAAGCAAGTTGTGATGATGCAAACCCATACATGGATGCACTCTATATAGACATAGGAGATGCAATATGAAATTTGATGCAAAAGGGGTTTGATTTGAGTGGTTAAAGATGAGTTCTTGATTTGATTTTCTCTCAAAATCTATCTTTGAAGATTAGGGTTCTTAAGAGTCAAAGAACTGATTCAGATAATGAGAAAGTGTGATATTTATAGACATCAAGAACAGGGCAAGTGAAAAGACAATTTTGCCCCTGAAACGCACCGTTCGGCGGTTTCAATCGGCGGCCAGGCCGCCGATTACGACCGCCGAATTGAGCTCGTGAAGAACAGAGCATTAACGGCGGTTTCATTCGGCGGTTTCGTGACCGCCGATACAACCGCCGAATCAAACCCGAGAGATTAAAATCGATCAGGTATGAACGGCGGTTTCGAACGGCGGTCGTGACCGCCGATCTGGACCGCATAAGTGCTTCAGACCAATCTGGACTGAAACGGCGGTTTCATTCGGCGGCCAGGCCGCCGATAATAACCGCCGATCACCAACAATGGTGAAAACCAAGGAGAAGCCAAGGGCATTCTCCATAGGCGGTCTTCGCGCGAAACCAAGCACTAATTAGTGCAAGCGCGGACGTTTCCGAACAATGTCGGGAAACGAATTATAAGGCACATATACACACAACAAGATATATCAACCAAAGTGCTAGTGTGTAAAGTGACATGTGAAGAGATGCACATAAAAATAAGCAAGTATGCAATCATAGCAAGAATGCTAAGTGAGTGTGTGCTACTAAATCTCTTCAAAGAAAAACAAGCACAAGAGATTATACCTTTGGCGTGCTTGTATCTTGAGGTCATGGAAGGGCCTTTGATCTTCAACACCAAACACTTAGACTACCCTTACATTCAAAACCCCAACATGTGGTTTGACCACGAAATAAGCCAATCAACAAAACGGGAATCCTTACAATCTCCCCCTTTGGCTATTTCGTGACAAAACCACCACTCACATTGATTCCTCACAACAAAAATAAACCTATGGGTCAATGAAGATTTTCTACAATACAAAGAGATATATAAAAATAAAACTTGAAGTCTTCAATCTCTTGTAGAACAATCATTCCCTGAAACAAGGTTTCTATACTTTCCAATTCAAGTAAAAGTGAGATGAATCAAGTGAGGACATAAACAAGCATTTGCATTTAAGAATTTGAGTACAACATCATGCAATGTATGAATGTGCAAATGCTCCCCCTCAAAGGGTTACTCCCCCTCAATTAGTATTCTCCCCAACATGCACAATTGCTACTACAATTTGCAACTCCCCTTACCACACCATACTCCCCCTTTTTGTCATGATATAGACAAGGGAGTAGTCCCCAACCGGGTCACTCAAGGCAAAGAGAGATAGTAGCATTCTAGTATATGCATAATCAATATAAGTCACTTTATGCAATCTCAATTTATTGGAGAGAAACAAGGAGATTTATTTAAAGAAAATGTGTGAATCAAAAAATTGCTTTGCATACAAGACATGTAGCATTTAAGTCCAAAATATCATGGTATTTGGCAAAGCAAATGACAAAGGTTTTCAATATGAATTCAAACCAATTTCACCAATGTCAAGAGAGAAGCAAGGATATAGGTTTTCATTGATTTCAATTTAAGAACAACTATATCCAACTTTATAAGCTAAACATGTCATGAGCGACTTTGCACCCTACTTGATTTTTCCGGATAAGATATCCGTATGATAGTAGACATGTTCAACCAATAAAGAAATAGAGACATTTGGATTGTAAAATCCTTGAATGGATACAAGATCCTTTTTCATTTGAGTCTCATAAGCTTTTTCACACATTATTTGCAGTTAAGAAATGCAATCATCAAAACATGCTTTTCAAGATTAGCATTTAGCATGTCATTTTAGCAATCATCATGCCATGGAGATCATTATAGGTCATTCAAATTAAATCCTATGTAAATATCTCCTAGTCCAAAAATGCATGTTTGAACATAAATATGACATGGATTGCAATACAAGCATTGATCACACTTATTGAATAGAAAATATGTATACATAGTGTAACCAAGCTTACTCAAGCAACAAAAAGAGAAGCACAAGATATTTCGAATTTTTTGCAAGTGACAAGATGCAAAATAGCTCTCTTTGCTTAAGTTCCCCATATGGGGTCAAATTTCCATACCACTTCAAAGAAGGGTATGAGGTCCTATGGACCTACCAAGTCCTTTGGACTTGGATGAACCTATTTGAGACTTGTTAGTCTCGTAGCAAGCGGGTTCATTCTTATTACTCCACTTAGGTGACACTAAATCAATCCTAGTGGACAAAGGTTCTAGAGTACAAGATGAAAAAGGATCATGCACATGATTTTCTTCCTTTTTATGAAGCATCTTAGCTCTAGCCTTTTTCTTGTCAATCATGCTTTTAGCTCTACACATTTCAATGTAATGCAAGCAACTTGGTCTAATATGACCAACAATACCACAAAAATGACAAGTGGGAATAAAGTTAGGAATCATACCATTCCCTTTAGCATGGATAGGAGCTTTCCCTTGTCGTTGTGGTTGTCTTGGTTGTTGGATCGGATCTCTCCTCTTTTGTTGAAAACCAAGACGAGGTTGCTTGCTTGTCTGAGCTTGCATGATTGAACTCTTCCCATTGTGTTTTTGAGTTTGAGGGAAGATAGTGTGAGGAGCCCTTTAGGTGTGAGCTTGAGCTTGACCTTTTGGTGCCTCAACCACTTGGGCACTTCTTGAACACTCTCCTAGGTCACTCTTCTTCCTAGGTTGTTGAGGAGGAGGGGACATATTGAAGTCCATGTTCATGGCACAGGATGTCTTGCTTGTGGAGGAGGCATCCGTGTCATCAATGTAGCCAAGACCTCTCTTGTCACTTGGCTTTCTTCCAACTCCCAACATGTGGTCAAGCTTCTTGGTGCTTGAAGTCATCTTAGCCATTAAGACCTTAACTTCTTCAAGCTCTCTTTCTAGCTCTTCTTCTCTCCTCTTAGATAATGCTAAGTCTTCTTTTAGCTTATCTTCATCCGCCATGGATCTCACCACTTCTTCACACAAGTGGTTTACTAGTGTTGAAAGCTCTAGATTCTCTTCTTTTAATCTTCTAATTTCTTCCTTGTTCCTCATCATCGAGCTCTCAACTTTGACTTTGTAGTCATTAAGATCCATACACTCCACATTTCCATTTGTGGAGTTAGATGACAAACATTCAACATTTGTGTCATCTCCTCTAATCTCCATTTCACCAATGAAGTCATCTCCTTCATCAAGATCATCAAATTTTTCTCTTGATGGGGAAAGAGCCAAATCCCTATGAGTAGCTACACCAACTACTTCTATACCTTGTTCTTCTTGGGGATCACAAGGAAAAGCAACTTTGCCATCTTCTTCAACTTCTACACTCTTGGCTCCAAATTCCGTGTAGATGATGGCAAGTTCTTCATCACTTGAAGGATTTTCGTTATCTTCATATTTATCCCATAAGGTGGCCTTCGCCTTCCCTTTTCTTCTATCCTTCAAGTTTCCACACTCCGGGGAGAAATGCCCGAATCCTCCACATTCGTAGCACTGAATCCCCTCTCTTGAAGACACTCCTTGGTTTGGCTTGTTAATGAGTCCCATGTCTTCAATTGAGATACCCTCCTTCTTGTCATGCTTCGAAGTCTCCAAAGCAATTTTCTTCTTCTTCTTCTTCTTAGGAGGTGCGGTGGTCAACTTCTTCTTAGGAGGTGAGGTGGTTAAATTCACAAATCTCCTAAATCTCTCTAGTAAGAGAGGCATCTCCTCAATGGAGTCAATTTCTTCTCTCACAAAATCACTCATAGTGTTTGCGTTGAATGAATGCAAATGAGAAGAATGCAAAATGTATGAAGAAATCAAACAAACATACAAAATGCAAAAACACACCAAAATGAGCTAGGATCACCTATGTATGTCTAGGAACCCGCTCTGATACCAATTGAAAGTTCATTAAATACTCGAGGTGTGTTTATCAATATAAAGCTAGAGGGGGGGTGAATAGATTTTATCTAATTGTTACCCAATTTTCGCATGCAAGTCAATTTTACGAAAATACCCCTAGCAAGTCAACAAAACATACAAGTGTAATAAGATGCGGAAATAGTAAATGACACTTGATGTATACGTGGAAAACCCAACCACTGGGAAAAACCACGGGCTGTTAAGTGCGCCACACTCGGACCTCGAAATCCACTATATGAAAAGACGGTTACACCCTCAAGTGATTCTCGGACTCTCACCCTAGATAACCTCAGGCTATGGACACTACCAATCGCCACTCTTGGTTCAATCCCTAGTGATATCCCCTGATACACTACTCTTGGCGTGAGCACCCTCTAATCTACCACGCGGGCCTTTTACAGCGGCTCTAGTCCAATTTGCTTGCGTTCTAAGCAACCTAATCCCGGATGCTACACACAAGACTTACTTTCTCTTTGAAGAGAATACAACCCTATGTGAATATATATGAATATTCAATAAATGCAATAAGAGCTAGGGTACTCTAAATGCTTATCTAGGATGATGATATATTCAATTTAAATCAACCCTAGATATCAATTGCTAAATGACATGTCAAATAGCATAGATGATCATAGATTATAAAAACCTAGATATCTATCAAAAACAACACTCAATCAATTCATCACAAATAATCTCTTTTCTTGTATTTAGCATATGATCTAAAACATACAAGTAATTTAAAAGAGATGGCTTGGTATTTAAAATACTACAATAAGATGAAATTAATCAAAATCTTACCAAGCAAGTTGTGATGATGCAAACCCATACATGGATGCACTCTATATAGACATAGGAGATGCAATATGAAATTTGATGCAAAAGGGGTTTGATTTGAGTGGTTAAAGATGAGTTCTTGATTTGATTTTCTCTCAAAATCTATCTTTGAAGATTAGGGTTCTTAAGAGTCAAAGAACTGATTCAGATAATGAGAAAGTGTGATATTTATAGACATCAAGAACAGGGCAAGTGAAAAGACAATTTTGCCCCTGAAACGCACCGTTCGGCGGTTTCAATCGGCGGCCAGGCCGCCGATTACGACCGCCGAATTGAGCTCGTGAAGAACAGAGCATTAACGGCGGTTTCATTCGGCGGTTTCGTGACCGCCGATACAACCGCCGAATCAAACCCGAGAGATTAAAATCGATCAGGTATGAACGGCGGTTTCGAACGGCGGTCGTGACCGCCGATCTGGACCGCATAAGTGCTTCAGACCAATCTGGACTGAAACGGCGGTTTCATTCGGCGGCCAGGCCGCCGATAATAACCGCCGATCACCAACAATGGTGAAAACCAAGGAGAAGCCAAGGGCATTCTCCATAGGCGGTCTTCGCGCGAAACCAAGCACTAATTAGTGCAAGCGCGGACGTTTCCGAACAATGTCGGGAAACGAATTATAAGGCACATATACACACAACAAGATATATCAACCAAAGTGCTAGTGTGTAAAGTGACATGTGAAGAGATGCACATAAAAATAAGCAAGTATGCAATCATAGCAAGAATGCTAAGTGAGTGTGTGCTACTAAATCTCTTCAAAGAAAAACAAGCACAAGAGATTATACCTTTGGCGTGCTTGTATCTTGAGGTCATGGAAGGGCCTTTGATCTTCAACACCAAACACTTAGACTACCCTTACATTCAAAACCCCAACATGTGGTTTGACCACGAAATAAGCCAATCAACAAAACGGGAATCCTTACACATGACATGGCATTTTGACATACAAGATGCAATCAAAATAACATGCAAGAAGAGATGTTAATGAACATTAATGCACAACAATAAGACACACAACATACAAGAATTAACCATATGCATGAGTTGTGAGTGTGTGCAACTATCTCTTCAAAACAAGTAAGCACTTAGAATTTTACCTCCGGTGCTTATCAAGATGAGGTCTTCAAAGGGCACTGAACAATAACACCAATACCTAAGCTACCCTTACACAGAACCCCAACTTGTGGTTTGTCCACGAAATGAGCCAATCAACAAACGGGAACCTTACAGAACGTATTACAAAATCCAAATAAAACATACATTACATAAACCATAATATATTACAAAATCCAAATAATATATAAAAAAAATCATAAAACATATTTTAAATTCCTAATTAACTTCATATCATCATTCACATTGTTAAAGGATCTAAATAATTCGGCATCTAACTTTGGTTCATCAAGAGAAATGTTTGCAATTTCAAGTATCCTGGTATTCTCCATGTCAATGGAATAAAAGCCAAAATTTCCTTACAATTTCATTTTGACCCCTAATATTTTGAAATTATAATTTGACCCTGTTTTATACTAAAATAATTATAATATTGCCCCAAACGTATCCTCCAAGTATCCCCTAAGTATCCCCCAGTCAAACTTGTGAAAAAGTCAACGGATACGTATCCTAGAGTATCCGAGGCGTATCTGAACCGGATACGAGTTCGATACGAGTTACCTTCACCGAATGGAGTATCCGTGCTTCCTAGGTAGTAGATTAGTTGTGTAGAGAATAAAGAGAGAGAGTGTGAGAGTAGAGAGAGAGAGTAAGAATGGAATTATTAAAATATGAAGGTGTAGAGAAATAGAGATTAGAGAGAGTAATGGAGAGTTGGAGAATGTAGAGAATGAGAGAATAAAGATTTAGAGAAAGTGTATGGAAATTGAAATGGGTGGGGGTATTTATAGAAAAATTTGAAATGTGTGTAAAAATATAAAATAGAAGAGATGAGAGGGTAAAGTGTAATTTTTGGCCATTTTGAAAATTTTGACTGTTTGCTAACGTCAGCAACGGTCAAATTTTTCAAAAAAAAAAAAATCAATAAAAAATGGGCAGTATGCAATAACGGTATAATAATAATAATAATAATAATAATAATAATAATAATAATAATAATAATAATAATAATAATAATTGAATGGTCGGCCTGGCAGGCCAGGCCGGGTCGGGACAGCACGCCATGACGTAAATCTATACCTGGCTCGTGCCAGGCATGGCCCATGAAACAGACTGGCCGTGCCTAGAACGGCCCGCTAGCCTTAGCGGGCCGACCGGCTGTGCTGGGCCGGGCCCATCAGACCCGGTACATTTTTACACCATTAGGCAGAGAGGTGGTTGGCCCGTGAGCCTAACGGGCTCCTCACGAGACACACCCCAAAATGGCCTTTGGCCATTTCATGCCTCCTCGTGCTACTCTCGTGTTCTTCAGCTGTATTCGAGCCGCCGAACTCTGATTTTAAATTTGTCTTCGGATTACGAACCGTGACTCCCTCATGCAGAAGGAAGACTACGAAACTTTGACAAAATGTTAAGAATTCGACTCGGTACATGATGACGAAGACAACACAACGTATGAGAACGCAAAGTAGCGTAGCTTCCTAGTTTGGACTCGAAACCTAATGAGTGAGCAACCGAAATGATCGAGACTCAATAAGGAATCATATCAGATCATGTTCAAGTCTAAAAACAATAAAACGAAAACAAATATACACAAAGTCACACAAGTATGCCATTTCCTAGAGATAATCCTAGAATATGCAATTTCACAATGTTTGTCAAATTAAATCTAATACATGTGCATACTTCAACAAGTGTGTGAATGCGTTATACCAATGGTGTACAATTATGCAGGGACACATATGAATGCCATGTGTGTGTGTGCCTTAAGGCCTTGCAAGAGGATAGAGGTCTAAGTATACCTTTGCTGCTTCCTCCTCTTGAAGGCTTCACTTTGCTTGATATGTTGCCCAATTTCCTTGAAGCTTGTTAAACTTTGAATCCTAAACAACTAATCAATACAAAGGAAATGTCGTTTTGATATAGAATAGTGCCGACAAAACTCAAAATCCTAACAATCTCCCCCTTTGGCAAATTCTATGTCAAAACACCTATACAAATACTAAAACATACAACATGAAATTGGTCACAAAAACTCACCCTCACATTACAATGAGTTAATCACCTAGACTAATCTTTAACAAGACTTGAACTTCTTCACTTGAGCTTCTCTTGACATCACCTAAAATAAATTTGAAAGCATAAGAATATCCAAGGGAATATATGGCAATATACTTGACAAGAATATGGCATTTAAGTTCAATATGGAATATGACAATTAACTTCAAAAAGGATACATGTATGCTCCCCCTAAATACATGCATATCCATCAAAGATATCTTATCCAAGATATTACATGTCATATGAAGTTCAATACTTGACATATACACAAAGAAGATATGCTAAAACAATATCATATTTCTCCCTATTTTGACATAAAATGAAGCCAAAAGGAAAAGAGAAAGATACCTTGTGGTCACAAAAGCTTTGCTAGCAACTTGTGCCACCAAAGAACATTGAACGATTTGATGATCTCACATTTGGAGGTGGATGCTATGCTTGAAGAAAATGTTTTCTTCCAAGTTCTTGATTTGTGCATCTTGTTGAACCACCTTTGTGTTTAGCTCCTTTATCTTCTCCCTTGAATCTTGTTTGTTATCCTTGTTAACCTAGCAAAGGTTATACAAATCTATACAACACAGCAAACTCATCAAGGTAAAATGAATCACAAATGCATAAATTTTACTCTTAAGAACATGGGTCATTTCTACTAAGTTCAACAATTGCATAAATAATCATATCAACCCCAAATATGAAGGAATTGGTATCAACAACAATCATCTCGACCCCAAACAAGAAGAGATTTGATTACAACCACAACTACTATCACTATAAGCAAAAAGGAATTTTCTACAACTGCAATCAATGGAATTGATTGTAACCACAATTACTATCACCCTAAGCAAGGAGGAATTTTTTTCAACCATAATCAATTGAATTGATTACAACCACAATTACTATCGACCCCAAAACAAAGAGGAACTCATTGCAACTACACTCAATTAAATTGATTACAACTACAATTACTATCGACCCCAAACAAAGAGGAACTCATTGCTATTACTCTCTTATCAACCTCAAGAATGAAGAAATTGATTGCAATCTCAACTACTATACAACCCCAAACAAGGAGAAGGTGATTGCAAACACAATCATACAATTATTACAAAAAGTTTCATGTATTAATTGTGACCAAAAATACAAAGGCATATAACATTATGAAGAATCATCATGCATAACAAGGAATATGAAATTGCATCTTCAAGATTCATCATATCAACCAAAGAATATGCCAACATTTATCAACTTGAAGCATGTGAACATATCATTAAAAGATAATAAAGTCTAGCATACTATGCTCCCCCTTGATAAATGTTCTATCTAAGATCAAGATAGAAAATTGTTCACAACGAAATCCATACAATCACACATTCAAGCAATTAGATAAAATATTTCATCACTTTTCAAAGTATAAGAGAGTTTGTTTGCTCTTTCTTTTGTGTTTGTTTTTGCTTTGTTAAAGCCTTTGTTTAGCTCTTGCTTATGAGCTTTGTTGTGTTTGTTTTTTTGGTCCTTTGTGCTCTGGTTTCTTTGTTTCCTGGGGTATGCCTCTTGTACTTGTACTTTCTTTCCTTTTTCTATGATACTATTTATTTACCCAAAAAAACAAAAAAAAATCATAAATTTTCATTAATTTCTAAAAAATATTCTCACATTACTAATGAATCAAGTAATATAAACAAAATATATGTGTGTGTGTGTGTGTGTGTGAATGCTTTTAGAATATATACAAGGAGTAATTATGATATCAACATACAAACTATATCCACACCTATCCATCTAAAGCGTTTCCAATCTAGGTCAAACCGATATTTATCCTATTTTTTTGCTTTAAAGAGAATAGATTTCAACATGTGAGCGTGTGTATGCATGTGGCTCGTTTATTCATTTCTATTTGACAATCCGAGTATTTCACAATTCTCAACTATACTCCATTAAGCCTTTTATTTTTCATTTCTTTTAGGCTTAGAATCAAAGATTTGTTTATTATTTTTTAATGATTCTTTTCAACACTTCTTTGATTTTTCTAACATAAACATATACGCTTCATAACAGTTTTCACTCATCACAATGACGTAGCCCTTTCCTACATTGGGCGGCTGTAAAACCAAGGTGTGTAGCCCTTTCCATGAAGGTGCTCGTTGAGTTCTATATAGTGCCGAAGCAAAATGGATACATATCATAGGTCATCTATCATGTACTAAAAGCAACCACCCGATGTGCTTTTACGGTCATCAATGTTTCCCGCCTAATCGGCATCACAATAGCCTACTAGGATATCATTGGTGTCAAATGAATAAAATAGACCAAGACTATGAGTCCCTTTGACATACCTAATGATCCTCTTGACGGCTTTCAAGTGAGATTCCTTAGGATTTGCTTTGAATCTAGCACACAAGCCTACACTAAAGCAAATGTCGGGTCTACTAGCCGTTAGGTAAAGTGCTTCTATAAAGGCTTTGGTCAACACTTTTCCCTTTTTCATCTTTGTCAAGTTTTAAAGTGGTGCTCATGGGAGTTTCAAAATCTTTTCCATTTTCTAGGCCAAATCTCTTAACTAGATTTTTAGCATATTTAGATTGATTCAACATTATGCCCATGCTAGTTTGCTTTACTTGCATTCCTAGAAAATGATTCAACTCACCCACCATGCTCATTTCAAATTCACTTGACATAACACTTACAAATTCATCAACCTTGGTTTTATTAGTAGACCCAAAAACAATGTCATCAACATATATTTGTGCAACAAAAATATCATGATCATGATGTTTGATAAACAAAGTTCTATCAATGCCACCTCTCCTATATTGGTTGTCATAAGGTATTGAGTCAACCTATCATACCAAGCTCTTAGAGCTTGTTTAAGGCCATAGAGAACCTTTTTCAATTTAAACACATGATTAGGAGAGTGTGGGTCTACAAAACCCTTAGGTTGTTCAACATACACTTCTTCTTGAAGGTATCCATTGAGGAAAGCACTTTTGACATCCATTTGAAATAATTTGAACTTTTTAATGCATGCAATGGACAACAAAAGTCTAATGGACTCAAGACGAGCAACTGGGGCAAACGTCTCATCAAAGTCTACACCTTCCACTTGAGTGTAACCTTGAGCCACTAGTCTAGCTTTATTCCTCACAATCTTGCCACTTTCATCGGTCTTATTCCTAAACACCTATTTAGTGCCAATTACATTTATATCTTTAGGTCTAGGAACCAAGGACCACACTTCATTCCTCTCAAATTGATTAAGTTCATCTTGCATAGCCCCAACCCAATATTCATCAACAATTGCTTCATTAATATTTTTGGGTTCAATTTGAGAAGTGTAGCAAGCATAAGAAATTTGGTTAGCAATTTGATTTCTTGTTCTAACCCCTTCATTTAAATCACCTATGATGTCTTCTTGATAGTGTAAGTTTCTAAGTCTTGGGTGAGAATGTTCAACAACTTGGTCATTTTGTTGATTATCATTTAAAGCATTTTCCAACCCTTGACTTTCAACTTCAACATGACTATCATTTTCATCATCTTGACTAGAAACACTACTAGCCACATCAATAGGTGTTTTAATGTCATTCAACATGTTTTCTTTAGGTTCATTGACACCATTATCATCACACAAATTAAGCATGCTAAGATCATCTATCTTCACATTGATAGACTCCATGATAGTCTTAGTAGTCAAGTTAAAGACTCTATATGCACAACTATTAATAGCATACCCAATAAAGAGACCAACATCACTTTTAGCATCAAACTTTCCTAAGTGATCTCTATCATTCAAAATATAACATTTACTCCCAAAAGTGTGGAAGTAACTCACATTGGGCTTCTTGCCCTTCCATAGCTCATAGGATGTTTGTTTTGTGTCGGGCCTCCTAAAAACATGATTAGACACATAACAAGCGGTATTGACCGCCTCGGCCCATAGGTTTCTAGGGATTTTCTTGCTATTGAGCATGACCCTAGCCATCTCTTGCAAGACACGGTTTTTCCTCTCAACAACACCATTTTGTTGAGTAGTTCTAGGTGCGGAGAACTCATGAGAAATCCCTAAACCATCACAAAACTCACTAAATTTTGCATTTTCAAATTCCGTCCCATGATCACTCCTAATGTGACATATTTTCTTGATACCAAGACCTTTTTCATTTTGAACTTGATTACAAAACTTTTTAAAGTAATCAAAAGCCTCGGTCTTGTTTCTAAGAAAATAAACCCAAGTAAACCTAGAGAAGTCATCAACGCATACAAAAATGTACTTTTTGCCATTGATGCTCTCGGTTTGAATTGGCCCCATTAGGTCCATGTGCACAAGTTCTAAAGGTCTCTTGGTAGCTATGTAAGAATTTTTCTTATGAGACACTTTGGTTTGCTTACCTAATTGGCAAGGTTCACAAACCACCTCAAGCTTTTTACCAAGATTAGGAAGACCTCTAACAATGCCATGTTTTTCAAGCTTTTTCAAATCTTTAAAATTCATGTGACCCAAACGTTGATGCCACAAATCAAGCTTGTTGCACTCATGTGCCATGTTACAAGTTAGAGGATCTATCTCAAGACAATAGCAATTATCTATAGACCTTTTGACTCTTAGGACAACATTGCTCTTTTTATCAATTATAGTGCACACATCTTTGTTAAAGCTAACTTCTTTAAAAATTTCACACAAGTGAGTAATGCTTATCAAATTAGCTTGTAACCCATCAACATACAAAGTATTGCGAAGTTTAGGAAATCCGGGGATACAAATTGTTCCCTTGCCAAGAACTTGCTTTTTGGTACCATCACCAAAAGTAACCCAACCTCCATCCTTTAAAACAAGATTCTTAAAGAACTCTTTGTTCCCAATGTTCCTAGAGCAACCGCTATCTAGGTACCAAGAATAGGAGGAGTTGGCACGTAAAGCATATTGTGCAATATGACATTTAGATGTGTCTTTTCTAATCCACACATTTTTCACAACATGCCTCTCACTCTTACTATTAACATGCTTTGACTCAATGTTAGACTTTTTAACATGCACCTTGACCTCATTGGTCACATTTTCAAAAATATCAAACAAAGCATTATTGACTTTCTTATGCATAGTAGAGTGAGGCACAACACAAGATTTAGCAAGCAAGTCATCAACAACATTCTTCACAACATGTTTTTCCAAGGTCTTCCTAGGTCTATTGCTATATCCATACATGGATGATTGCCTAGGTCCATTCAAAGACATATCATGAAAAGCATTATCAAGTTTGCATTTCCGAATATACTCAAAACATCTAGGTCGAATATGTCCTATCATATTACAATGATGACAAATAGGAATAAATTTGAGAGATTTACCATTTGCATTTGCTTCCATAGCTTTTGGCCTTCTCACAATTTTTCCTCTTTGAAGAGCAATCCTTGATGCTTCACCTCTTGCATTTGAGGTTGTTGCTCCTTGATGTTTATGTTGTTGAGTTCTTCCATTGAACATCCTTGTTGATGAAGAGGCACCTCCGGTAGCTTTCATAGCTTTACCTTGAGTGAGTGTACCTACATTTGTTTCAATGCTTGCTTTGACAAAAGTAGATTTGTTAGATGAATGAGTCTCCTTCTCATTGATATAACCCAAACCTCTTTTGTCACATGGATGCTTTCCACTTTTAATGAGGGTTTCAACTTTGTTAGAGTTAGATGACATCTTGTTAATCATTCTATTAGCCTCATCAAGTTTCTCACTAAGCACCATATTTTTAATGGCATATTTTTCTAAGATGTCAACACTTTTCCTAACATCTTCTCTTGATTTATTAAGCCATTGTTCATACTTTTTCTCTTGATTTAAGTGCTCACTAAGTTTGGCTTTAAGCATATTTTCTATCCTTTTAGCACTAACAAGAGAAATATCCCTTTGCTCAATTTCTTGCTTCAAGATGCCAAGTCTATCATTGCTATCTTTTAGATTCAATTCTAGACTTAGGATCTTGTCTTTAAGTTCATTAAATTCCTTTGAGCCAAGACCATGATTCTCTAGCTTCTTATTGAGGGACATATTGACTTTAGATAAACGCTCATTTTCAAAAGTAAGATCATTGATCTTTTTCTCATCTAAGTCAATATGTTCAACAAAAGAAGCCACATAGGAATACACTTCCTTAATCATGATTATTACAAACAAAACACAAACACTACAAAGAAAGGATCTATCTAAGTGCGTCTAGACACCCGCTTTGATACCAAATTAAATTTCCCTTAAGGAGTAGTGTAAAATATACCTAGAGGGGGGGTGAATAGGTATAGGCCCAAATTCTTCCAATATTAAAAACTATGCGGAATATAATAAAGAAAATGCACACTTGATTAGATTTAACAAATGAATTGATTTAACTAATGCAAGAGTAAATCAATATTCAAGATATACAATTCAATGTAAGATATGGAAGATAAAGCAAAGTAAAATAAAAATAGACACAAGGATTTTTACGTGGTAAAACCTTAAAGAGGAAACATCCACGGGTTGATACCACAACCATCGGCAAAGCAATCCACTATACGAAAAGGACTTACACACTCAAGCTATCAACACAAGATATCCGCTCAAGCTATCACCTCCTAATCTACCCTCGGGCAAGTGAACCACCAAGCCTACTTCCTATCCGAGATGTGTCCTACACCTCTAGAAAGCAACTTCCTATCCAAGACGCTCAAGTCTCTAGGAAGATTTCTTGCTTGCCTTTCCGAATCCTCCCGACCCTAGACAAGTCTCCCTTGCTTGATTATCCGAGTCCTCCCGACTCTAATCAAGACTTCCCTGCTCTATCCACAAAGCTTCACTCATTTTGCTAGAGACTTCAACCTAATGCAAGGCTATGATCTACGTGATGCAAATGATGTAAACACAATCAAATTAAGCTAGATTATCAATCAAGCTAAATGTACATGTTCAATGATAATCTAGAATATGCTTTCAACAAACAATCACAAAAGTATCTAGAAATCAAGACATGCAAATCAATAAGAACAAGGTATGAATATTCAATATATCACACTAAAAAAACCTAGTTCTTAGATCATGAAATTAAATCTAGAAAATAATATGAGGCACATCATATATACATTTTCTAAAATCAATTTCAAACAAAATCAAGTTTAGCACATATATGTTCAAAAGAAATCACAAAGCTAAAACTCAATTGACAAATGATCAAACACCCCTAGCATATGATCTAACATCCTTCTCAACATATTTCATCAATCAAATAGTAAGAATCAAAGAGATGATCAAAGATGAAATGAAAAAGAAGAAGTTGAACAAAACAACCTTGACCACGTACTGAAGATCAGTCTACTGGGAAGAATGGCGAAGTCAGATGCCTCTGGAAATGCTTGGGGTTTGTAGCTCTCATCAAGACCAACAATTTTGGCTTTTGGATCAATCGATTTCGAGTTCGTACGAGAAAGTTATGACCAAAATACTAAAACTAAAACTTGAAGAATTTCTGCAGAATATTTGAAAGTGTTCTTGAAAATCTTCAAAAAAAAATGTTTGGAGGGAAGGAGAGAGGATTAAATGGAGGAGAGAGAAGGCAAAAACGAGCCAATCAAGCATGGCCACGTCACCCAGCCCGTGGGGGGCACGTGGGCCACATGGGGGCAGAGAGCCCCTCTGGCCGTGGGGCCCACGGCTCCCACACGGCTTGGGCCACACGTGGCCTCTTGGCCACCTTCGCCTCTCGCGCGCTCCCTCACGTTCTTCAGCCGTATCTTGGGCATCCGAACTCCGATTTCAAATCCGTTTTCTGATTACAAACCGTGACTCCCTCACGCACAACGATGACTACACAACTTTGAAAAATGGTTGAGAAATCATCTTGGAAAACAACGATGAAGTCAACTCAACGAATGAGAACGAAAAGTAGCGTAGCTACATCATTTGGACTCGAAACCTTATGAATGAGTAACCAAAATGACCGGAACTCAATAAGGAATCATAATAGAGCATATTCAAGTCCAAATACAAAAAATATGGAAACAAACAAACACTAATTCACACAAGCATGCCATATCAAAGAGATAGTCACAAAGCATGCAATTCTACAATGTTTATCTATTAGAGATCAATGCATGTGCATACTAAGAAATGTGTGAATGTGTTATACCAAATGTTTGAACTATGATGCAGGGACACACATGTATGAATTGTGTGTGTGTGCGCTAACGCCTTACAAGAGGATCGAAGTCGAAGTATACCTTTGACGCTTTCACCTCTTGAAGACGACTTTTGCACTAGACGTTGCTCTTCACCTTTTAAGCTTCTTTTCTTTCAAGAACATCCTAAGCAACAACTAATACAAATATAGAGCGTTTTGCAATGGAATCAAGCCAATACAAATCATGAACCTTACACCTTGCCTTTCTTGGCAATTCATTTCTTCTTCTTCTTCTTCTTCTTGCTAGAGGACTCCGATGGGTTGGAGGGACCTATAATCATGATCCCATCTATTTTTTTGATCTTTGAGTGCCATAGGGACTGATCCGGAGAGGTTGTAGAAGGAAAGTCATCATCATTGCAATAGTCACCATCCGGAGAGACTACACATGGAGAGACATCATCCTCAACAAGGGCTGAGAACTTGTTAAAGGTGTCAACAACACTTTCCATAGGGAGGTCATTGGAATTGCTATGAATCTCAATTTCAGTACTACAAGTGGATATAACTTCATCACCTTTCAAGGTAGCAAGGGGAGGAAGTGGTTCTAGGTTTACTTAAGGTGAGGAAACTAGGGGGTAACCCTTCTATTGACACATCTCCATTCTTGCTTAGGATTGGGAGCAAAATCAGTATCGGAGGGAGGATGTAAGGGCTTGAGCCTAGGACATGTCAGAATAGAGTACCCAAATGACTTGCATTCACTATAGACTTTTGGTTTCCATTGGTATTCAACCAAGATTTCCACACTTTCATCCAAATTTGGATCCGAATTATCTCCCATAAATAAGTCAAAGGAATCAACTAAGTCACAAGTGGCATCAATTTCGACACAAATTCTAGCAAAGGAAATTCTCTTCATGGATTTGGTGAGGCTGTCCGTATAGAGGGGCTTACCAACCGCACTAGCAATGTGGCTCAATCCATCTTCAGTCCAATATTCATGGGGGATGTTGAAGAGCTTAACCCAAACCGAGATTTTAGAGTAGGTTTCTTTAGTTAGAATGAGCCTAGGATGCCATTTTTTGAGAATCACCATTCTTCCAGCAAATAACCATGGGTCTGATTCTAACACACTAGAACAAGCTTCATCATCTAAGAATTTGAAGAAATAAAACTCCTTTTCATTAGCCAAGACTTCCACTAGGCCACGATTGCCTCAG
>CM017769.1:12312869-12419743 GCA_008009225.1 Acer yangbiense
TTCTTTAGAGTTCAAGAGTTGGAACTCTAGTAATGGTTTGTGTAGGACTATCATTAGATTCCCAGTACATTGGGCATCACCACAACCCTCTCCAAAGGAGAGTCATCCTCTAGACATCCTCCTCCTCGTAGGGTGTTTATTAGACTTTAGCCTAGTATCATTCCAGCAGACTGCACATGTTTGATGATTCCATGAGGTTCGAGTCTTCAAGTTGAAAACTCTATAGGCTTTACTATTCAAGGCGTAGCCAATAAAGATACCCTCATCACTCTTAGCATCAAACTTGTCCAAGTTGATCACGGTCATTAAAATGTAGCATTTGCTTCCAAATGTGTGGAAGTAGCTAACATTGGCTTCCTACCCTTCCATAGCTCATAGGAGGTGTTTCTAGAACCGGCCTTAGGAACACACGATTTCCTATATAGCAAGCCGTATTGATAGCTTCGGCCCATAGGTTCCTAGGGGACATTGTTGCTAAGCAACATCACTGGGCCATCTCTTGGTAGGACCCTATTCTTCCTCTCAACAACTCCATTTTGTTGAGGTGTCCTAGGAGCCGAAAACTCATGGGAGATGCCTAAGCTATCACAAAAGCTTTCAAAAGAGGCATTCTCAAACTACTCCCATGGTCACTTCTAATCGTTTAATGCTTCTAATGTTAGATTTCATTTCATTTTGTAATTTAGTACAAAGCATTTTAACTTATCAAAAGTTTCGGATTTTTCTCTAAGAAAGTATGTCCATGTAAATCTAGAGAAATCATCAACAACATACAAAAATGTATCTCTTTCCCCCAAACTTTCGGTTTGCATGGGACCCATGAGGTCCATGTGGAGAAGCTCAAGAGGCTCCTTGGTGGTGAGATACTTACCCTTTTTGTGCATGCTTTTTAGTTTGCTTTCCTTGTTGGCAAGGTCCACAAACACCATGGTCTTTCTTCCCAAGCTTAGGGAGGCCACGCACACACTCGAACTTTCCAAGGGTCCGTAGATCCTAAAGTTCATGTGGCCAAGTCTTTCATGCCACAACTCAATTTGCTAATCCATGGACAATGTTTGAGACTATTCTAGCTTCAAGACAATAGCAATTGTCGCTAGATCTCATACCTTTCAATAAGGTGTCCATCGGGCTTTAGGAACGAGCAATCATCTTTACAAAACAAGACGGAATATCCTTCATCACTTAGATGTGAAATGCTTATTAATTGGCTTCAAGCCATCAACAAATAAAGCATCGGATAAGAGGGTAATCCGGGAACGGAAATGGTTCCTTTCCCTACAACTTTCTTTTTGGATCCATCACAAAAGTGACATATCCACCTTCCTCTCATAACAAGAGTCTCGAAGAAACTCTTGTTTCCCGTCATGTGCCTAGAGCACCCACTATCTAGATACCAAAAATTAGAAGAATTTGCCTTCAAGGCTATTTGAGCAACATGGCAAACAATGTCATTCTTTCTAATCCACATAGAAACAATCTTAGTTTTCTTAGTGGTCTTTGGTATATGGGCTCTAGATGTCCTAGGATCATGCATAATAATATTATCATCCTAGGAACATGCATCATGGCTCTTTCTTTTTCTTCTCAATCATGCTTTGTTTTCTACACATTTTATATATTGAAAGCAATTGGTCTAATATGACCATCACAACCACAAAAGTGACAAATAGGATGAAATAAGAAATCATACCTTGCCTTTGTCTTTGTGGATGAAAGGGTTCATCCTTCTTCGTTGTTGAAACCGGTCTTGGGTGCTTCCTAGCTTGAGGTTGCATGATAGGTCTCTTTCCTTTGTGAGCCATTTGAGGAGGAATGTTATCTTGAGAGACCCTAGGGGGGTGAGCTTGAGGTTTCCTTCTTGACCCTTCTTCACTTGTGCATTAGAGCATTGTCCTACTTCTAATTTCTTTCTAGGAGCTTGCACAATGAAGTTTCTTCTTTCTTCAAGCTCTTGACAAAACACGGTCTTGTTAGAGGTAGAGATCTTCTTGTCATCTTCATACCCAAGACCCCTCTTGTCACATGGACTCTTTCCAACACCAAGCATATGGTCAAGCTTCTTGGTGCTAGAATCCATCCTAGTCATAGAATTTCTAACTTCTTCAAGCTCACTCTTTAGACTTTCTTCATTCCTTCTAGATAAAGCTAACTCTCTCTTAGCTTATCTTCTATCTTCTTGAATTTTTCCACTTGTTCACCTAAGTGGTCATTATGAGATGCAAGCTCAAGATTTTCTTCTCTCAACATCTTGATCTTTCTTGTGCTCTTGATTGCTAAATCATTAAACTCGGCATGGCATTTAGCAAGTACCTTTTTCTCCACAAAACTACTTATGGAGTTAGATGAGGAATCACTTTCTTCTTCACTTGAGTCATTTTCCTCTTGACTCATTTCCTCTTTCTCACTACCACTTTTGCTCTTATGTGAGGAGGCAAAAGCTAGGAGGTTAGCCATGAGCTCTTCTTCACTTGAAGACTCATCTTCCCATTGGAGTCATCACTACTCCCACTCCAAGTGGCGGCCTCACTTTGCTCTTCTTCTTATCATTGTGATTAGCACATTCGGGGCAAAGTGACCAACCACCACATTCAAAGCATCGGACCCCTTTCCTTTCGGTCCTCTCTTGTCTAGGCTCAAACTTCTTGAAGGAACTCTTTTTCTTCAAATCTTGTCCTCTTGACCCAAATCCCTTCTTCTTCTTGAACCCCATAACCTTGTTGAACCTTTTCACAAATAAGGCAAGGTCTTCATCCGATTCATGCTTTGCCTCCTTTGCATCCTTAGATGCTTTCAAAGCTATTCCTTTAGACTTCTTAGGAGGAGTAGTGGTGCTAGGAGCCTTCCTAGACTCATATGCAAGGAGACGCCCAATCACCTCACTTGGCTTCATATCCATGTAGCCACTATTTTCTTTCTATGGCCGTCACCTTGGATTCAAACCTATCGGGGAGAGATCTCATAATTTTTGCTTGACTCTCCTATCCGAATACGGGTCTCCGAGTTGATGGCTTTGATATTACAATTCCATCAATTTGATTTCGAAGTCATTGAAGCATTCATCCTCTCCCATCCTAAGTAGCTCAAACTGAGTTTGGAGGACTTGAAGCTTGGACTCCTTCACCACCTCGGTTCCCTCATGTGCAACTAGAAGGATGTCCCATGCCACTTTGGCAATCTGAGTATTCTGAATAAGCTTGTACTGATTCTCATCCATAGCACACATAATGGCATGCATAGCCTTCCTATTCCACTTAGAAGCCTCAAACTCTTGCGCGTTCCATTGCGCCTTAGGCTTCAAAACATCTTGTCCTCCACCATCGGGAGTCATCATAGGGAGATCATATCCGTCTTCGCCATCCACACGCCGTCATGAATTTGGCATATGTAGGATTCCATCTTCCCTTTCCATTGGGAATAGTTCAATCCGGTAAGAAGTGGAGGCCTTGTGCTAGAAGCTCCTTCGTGGCCACCACCATTTCCACCGTTTCCACTCATTGTGTTTATGAATGAATGATGAAATGAATGCAAATGTATGAATGATCAAAAAATCACACAAAATGCAAAACACACCAAAATAAGCAAGGATCACCTATGTATGTCTAGGAACCGCTCTGATACCAATTGAAACAAATTATAGCACGGTGTGTATATAAGCTATCTAGAGGGGGGGTGAATAGATTTTACGCTTTTTACCCAATTTTTCGTGTTAGTCAAAATTACGAAAAATGCCCTCAAGATAATATAACCAAGCAATTGTAATATGGTGCGGAAATTAAAACAACACTTGGTTTTTACGTGGAAACCCTCACGGGAAAAACCACGGGCTATGTAAGTAAGCCACACTCGAACCTCGAATCCACTAAATGTGCAAACGATTACAACCTAATCCCGGAAGTAATCACACACCTACCTAATCCCGTATGAGTGAACCTAGTCCAATTTGCTTGCGTTCTAAGCAACCTAATCCCGGATGCTACACACAAGACTTACTTTCTCTATGAAGAGAATACAACCCTAAGTGAATATATGTAAATATCCAAAATGCAACATAGAGCAAGGGAAACCCTATATGCTTATCTAAGATGATTAATATGCAATTAAGAACAATCCTAGATATCAAAACTAAATGACATGTCATTAGTTTAGCTAATCAATATTAAGCACAAAACCTAATATGCAAGCACAATATAAAATCCAAACATACATCATACTCATCTCAATATTGTATCAAGCATACAAAATAACAAACAAGTAATTAATTGAGATTGCTAGATAAGAGAAACACAAAACATGTAAGATATTATGTGAAAAGCTTACCAAGCAAAGTATGATGAAGATTCCATGCTAGATGACATCTAGATGATCTAAGATGATGCTAGATGATGATTGATGATCATGAAAAGTGTTTGAGAATCAAGAATGGAGTTCTTGGAATTTTTCTTCTCTTTGAAAAATATCCTAAGTATGATTCTGAATATGAACTCTCTTAATTGACCTAAAGTCAAAGTGGCATATATATAGGGGGCCAAAACAAAGTGTGGTCGTTTAAGTAAGTTTCAAAGAAACGCGCCAATCGGCGGTTTTAATCGGCGGCCAGGCCGCCGTTAATGACAGCCGAATTGAGCTCGTGAAGAACAGAGCATAAACGGCGGTTAATTCGGCGGTTTCGTGACCGCCGATTCCAACCGCCGAAACAGAACAGAGAGATCAAAATCAACCAGGTATGAACGGCGGTTTGAACGGCGTTTCATGCCCGCCGTTTCAACCGCCGAATTAGACTGAGAGATAAATCAATCAGGTCTTGAAACGGCGGTTTCGAACGGCGGTCGTGACCGCCGATCTTAACCGCAGAAATGCTCCAGACCAATCTGGACTGAAACGGCGGTTTCATTCGGCGGCCAGGCCGCCGATCATAACCGCCGATCACCTAGATAGGTGAAAACCAAGGAGAAGCCAAGGGCATTCTCCATAGGCGGTCCTCGCGCTAAACCAAGCACATTCTCGTGCATGCGCGGACGTTTCCGAAAGTTACGGGAAACGAATTACACAACAACATGACACAATTAACACCATAAAATATAATAAATAAGTGCAAGTGTGAAATGTGACAAATGAAGAGAATGCAACATATGCAATGAATGTTAAGTGTGTGTGTGCAACTAATCTCTTCAAAGAAAAGTAAGCACATAGAAATTTACTTTCGGTGCTTATCAACACGAGGTCTTCAAAAGGGCTTCGAACAACAAGACCGATACTTAGGCTACCCTTACAAAAACCCCCACATATGGTTTGATCACGAAATAAGCCAATAAAAACAACGGGAATCCTTACAGTCATGAATTTGGCATATGTAGGATTCCATCTTCCCTTCCATTGGGAATAGTTCAATCCGGTTAAGAAGTGGAGGCCTTGTGCTAGAAGCTCCTCGTGGCCACCAAATTTCCACCGTTTCCACTCATAGTGTTTATGAATGAATGAATGTTGAATGCCAATGATGATAATGATCAAAAATCACACAAATGCAAAACACACCAAAATAAGCAAGGATCACCTATGTATGTCTAGGAACCCGCTCTGATACCAATTGAAACAAATAATAGCACGGTGTGATAAAGCTATCTAGAGGGGGGGTGAATAGATATTTCGCTTTTTACCCAATTTTTCGTGTTAGTCAAAATTACGAAAATACCCTCAGATTATATAAACAAGCAAGTGTAATATGGTGCGAAATTAAAACAAACACTTTTTTTACGTGGAAACCCTCACGGGAAAAACCACGGGCTATGTAAGTAAGCCACACTCGAACCTCGAATCCACTAAATGTGCAAACGATTACAACCTAATCCCGGAAGTAATCACACACCTACCTAATCCCGGTATGAGTGAACCTAGTCCAATTTGCTTGCGTTCTAAGCAACCTAATCCCGGATGCTACACACAAGACTTACTTTCTCTATGAAGAGAATACAACCCTAAGTGAAATATGTGAATATCCAAAATGCAACATAGAGCAAGGGAAACCCTATATGCTTATCTAAGATGATTAATATGCAATTAAGAGCAATCCTAGATATCAAAACTAAATGACATTGTCAATTAGTTTAGCTAATCAATATTAAGCACAAAACCTAATATGCAAGCACAATATAAAATCTCAAACATACTCATAACATCTCAATATTGTATCTAAAGCATACAAAATAACAAACAAGTAATTAATTGAGATTGCTAGATAAGAGAAACACAAAAACATGTAAGATATTAGTGAAAAGCTTACCAAGCAAAGTATGATGAAGATTCCATGCTAGATGACATCTAGATGATCTAAGATGATGCTAGATGATGATTGATGATCATGAAAAAGTGTTTGAGAATCAAGAATGGAGTTCTGGAATTTTTCTTCTCTTTGAAAAATATCCTAAGTATGAATTTCTGAATATGAACTCTCTTAATTGACCTAAAGTCAAAGTGGCATATATATAGGGGGCAAATCAAAGTGTGGTCGTTTAAGTAAGTTTCAAAGAAACGCGCCAATCGGCGTGGTTTCAATCGGCGGCCAGGCCGCCGTTAATGACCGCCGAATTGAGCTCGTGAAGAACAGAGCATAAACGGCGGTTCATTCGGCGGTTTCGTGACCGCCGATTCCAACCGTCGAAACAGAACAGAGAGATTAAAATCAACTAGGGATGAACGGCGTTTTCGAACGGCGGTTTCATGCCCGCCGTTTCAACCGCCGATTAGACTGAGAGATAAATCAATCAGGTCTTGAAACGGCGGTTTTGAACGGCGGTCGTGACCGCCGATCTTAACCGCAGAAATGCTTCAGACCAATCTGGACTGAAACGGCGGTTTCATTCGGCGGCCAGGCCGCCGATAATAACCGCCGATCACCTAGATAGGTGAAAACCAAGGAGAAGACAAGGGCATTCTCCATAGGCGGTCCTCGCGCTAAATCAAGCACATTCTCGTGCATGCGCGAACGTTTCCGAAAGTTATCGGGAAACGAATTACACAACAACATGACACAATTACACACAACAAAATATAATAAATAAGTGCAAGTGTGAAATGTGACAAATGAAGAGAATGCACACATATGCAATGAATGTTAAGTGTGTGTGTGCAACTAATCTCTTCAAAGAAAAGTAAGCACATAGAAATTTACCTTCGGTGCTTATCAACACGAGGTCTTCAAAGGGCTTCGAAAAAAAGACCGATACTTAGGCTACCCTTACAAAGAACCCCCACATATGGTTTGATCACGAAATAAGCCAATTAAAAACAACGGGAATCCTTACACCAGGATATTGGAACAGGTAACACTTACAGAGCCATAGAGCTCTCATGCGTCTTGTCCAGACGGAAAATCTCGCGCTAGGTGGGAGGCACCCCACCCAGGTACAATTTTCTTACCTAGTGTTATTACGTATTTTAAGGGTATATAATATATATGGTAGTTTGTTTAGTATTGATTTTATTGTTGCTATATCTAAACTCTAACTAACCATGTTTGGTTTAGGTTTGGGTGTGGCACAAGTTTTAGTGTTTTTGTAGTATTTTAATAATTATGTTTATATTATGTAGTGTTAGGTAGACATGTAGGAAATTTTCAAATCTCTGTAACAATTTTGAAAATTGGTTTTGAGGGTTGTGAAAGTTCTCAAAGTGTGTTTATCGGTGTGTGTTTAAAACTATCTAGAGGGGGGGGGGGGAATAGATTTTATATAATTATTACCCAATTTTCGCGTGCATGTCAATTTTACGAAAATGCCCCTACTAGTCAAAAATACATACAAGTGTAATAAGATGCGGAAATAGTAAATGACACTTGATGTTTTACGTGGAAACCCTCAACAGGGAAAAACCACGGGCTGGTAAGTGCGCCACACTCGAACCTCGAAATCCACTATATGAAAAGACGGTTACACCCTCAAGTGATTCTCGGACCCTCACCCTAGATAACCCCAGGCTGTGGACACTACCACACGCCACTCTTGGTTCAATCCCTAGTGATATCCCCTGATACACTACTCTTGGCGTGAGCACCCTCTAATCTACCACGCGGGCCTTTTATAGCGGCTCTAGTCCAATTTGCTTGAGGCCTAAGCACACTTAGCCCCAAGACTTCAATCTCTCAAAAGAGATGCACAACCCTATGTGAATATATATGAATATTCAATTAATGCAATAAGAGCTAGGGTACTCTAAATGCTTACCTAGGATTATAAGATAACAATATAATCAATCCTAGATATCACATATAGCTATATGACATGGCATATAACTTTAGCTAAGTAAAGGATAACCAATCCTAGATACAAAGCTATCATATAAAACCCACAAACATTCAAAGGATTAACTAGTTGATTAAAAAACAATCTATCAACCTAGTTATCATACATCACATAAGAATGTTCATGGCATAGCTTTTAGGCAATAATGACCTAATCAAATAAGCTATGAAAAATAATCTCAATCAATAATGAGATCAATTAGCTAGATGGCATATGAACATTAAAGCCTAGCTAACAAATAATAACCCAATCAACACATAATCTCAATCTTATATGTAGAAATTAATCTAAACACATATAAGTAAAATATGAGATAAAATTGATAAGTAGAAACACTAATTATGTAAGATAAAAGTGTTCAACAAATCATACCATGTGTGTTGAAGAAGACCCATGCATTGACATATGCTAGATGAACCTAGATGATGCCTAGATGATGATTTGTGCATGTGGGAATGGGTTTAGAGAATTAAAGATATGATCTTTAAGCTTTTTCTCTCAAGTCTCTCTAAATATCTCTCTAGGGTTCTTGGGATGCAAGACTTGTGTTCTGAACCAGAGATAAGGATGTATTTATAGAGACCAAAAATAGGGCAGGTGAAAATACAATTTTGCCCCTGAAATCGCACGATCGGCGGTTTCATTAGGCGGCCAGGCCACCGAATTGAACCGCCGAATGGCTCCCGAGAGGAACAGGGGAACTTCGGCGACTTCGTTCGGCGGTTAAGAAACCGCCGATCCCAACCGCCATTTTGGACCCGAGAGATATATTTCAATCAGGTCTCATTCGGCGGTTTCGAACGGCGGCAAGGTCGCCGAACGTAACCGCCGTTTCACCAAAAATGGTGAAACCAAGGAGAGAGCCAAAGGCATCTCCACCGGTGATCATCGCGCAAAACAAAGCACATCAACGTGCACGCGCGGACTTTTCCGAACATCCTTCTGGAAACGAATTACACCACACTAAAAGCTAACATTCATGAAGTGCAAGTGTGGGTATTGAATGCATCCTAATGCCTATCATGTCAAGGCATTTCATAAACAAGATGCAATCAATTTAATGCAAGAAGAGACATTGAATAAACAATAAAGCACAATGCACACAAAATATAAACACAACATTCAAGAATAAGAGTTATGCATGTTGTGTGTGTGTGCAACTATATCTCTTCAAGCCAAAGTAAGCACAAGATATACCTTTGGTGCTTGTCCTCTTGAGGTCTTGGAAAGGGTCTTTGATCTTCAACCTTAATGACCTAGACTACCCTTACAACCAAACCCCAACATGTGGTTTGACCACGAAATAAGCCAATCAACAAAAGGGAATCCTTACAGGTTGTTATTTATATATGCCAATGGAATATTCCATACTTGCTTGGAAGCTAAATTTTGACTAATATGCTTGCCATCTAAGAAGTTGCACCACTATAAATATACTTGTACAGTGCCAATTTTCGGATGTTTAGGTAAAGGGACCTTAGACTGTTTGATCCTAGGGGAATTGTGGAGACTACCCATGTGAGGAATCGAGCCCGTGCTGATTAATTGAGAGGGTATAATCCATTCTTCTTGTAAAAAGCACTATTCAAATTTAGGATGCATTGAGATCTCAGTCATATGCACTAGTATTGATTGCCATTGAACAGGAAATATTGTGGACTGATTGTGAATTTGTATTCCTTGTTAGAAGATCTGATAGAGATGATCCTAGGCATGTGTGTTTAACTTCATTACCCAAACACTCTCCTTATGATGTGTGCTCCAATTGCCAAATTTGAGGCCAAACACAACCATTCATTTCATACACATCAACCACATGAAATCTTTAGATGTTGATAATAGTTGCATAAGTAAAATGCAAGTGGATAGCTCAAATCTGTAAATAGCGTGTACTCAGGCGATGATAGAAATAACTGTGCAATAGAAAGGCTACATTGTAAAGGTGTAAAAATAAACACTTAAAGCCATAAAAAATATATCAATTGAATACTTGCAGTGAGTACCAATTAGCACGTGATCAAATTGTTAATCTTAGCCTAGACTCTTGTGGACATTGAAAAATGAGCTAGTAAAGTGATTGAAAGGTTGATCAACATCTTTAGGATTCCATCAAATTCATTCCACTCACCATAAATTACCCATGGCCCCAATACAACCAAGGAAAGCCCTAGTGGATCTGTGAGAAGTCTAAGCACGTTCTCTCCACGTTCATGGTTATTCATTCATTCATTCATGAGACTTGACATTATGAGAGTGCGTTGTTTCTATATTCACATGCGTTATGTTCGAATTCTATATACATACATTTAATTCGCATGTGATTGAGAGAGATAACCTAGGATTCTGAGAGAAGAAAGAGATGGATCTGTGAGAAATAGGAGTCCAGGCAAATTTACCTTTGGCAGATAATTTACTGATTCTTGGACCAAAAACATCCAAATTATTTGGCATACAAGTATTATGTGTTGTTACGACTGAAGTGGAATCTTATTAGTCCTAATTGAGAATGCTTAGCTTGTATGATTTTCTGTTGTAATATACAAGGTAACTCCTCAGTTGTAGATTACAGAGTTACGTTTGTGGGTATCGTATCTGGTAAACCCTCAGGAGACTACACTCCTCCTACTAGGGGCACCTAGAGGTTTAAAAGGCATGTGGTATGTGCTAAGTACCATCGTGTTTCCTACGAAAATGGATTAGTTAATTGTTATTAATTTGTAGTAGCATTATTCTTACTTTCTTTGTTTTGCTCGAGGACGAGCAAAAGATAGGTTTGGGGTTCTAATCGCGCTATGAATGTTCACATTTAGCGCCCCTAATTCCTACCTTTTGTGTTCGTATTCGAGCACCTTTTGTGTACATAACGTGTGTTTTTGTTAAGTTCAGGTAAATAGGCCAGAAGGAAGGTGTTTGCATCAAAATAGTTAAAAGAGGAGCAAAACCATGAGAATGAGGCAAGGCGGGCTCTAAAGGCGGGCACATGCCAGCCTTCCCGAAGGTATGAAGTCGCCTGAAATCAAGGCGGGTTCATGAGGCGGGAAAATGCCAGCCTTACCGAAGATCTGAAGTCGCCCTAAATCAAGGTCAGTTGCAAGGCGGGTTCGTGCGGCGAGCTAGTGCAGCGGGAAATAGGCCGCCGTAATCTTTTCAGAAGCGCGGCGACTTCATGACGACGGGAAAGAAGACTCCGCAAAGCTCGCCAGAAGGAAGGCGGGTTCTCGCGGCGAGTTATTTCGGCGGGAATAAGCCCGCCCCGGGCACGTCCAAAGGCCAAAATTGGCACTTCTTGCCTCATTTGAAGAAGACATATATATATACTTCTCTCTCCTACTGCAAAGAGAGTGACAAGTAGTGATAAACTTAGCTTAGAATAATTCTTAGTAGTTTTTGGTTAAATTATCATAGAATAGATTAGAGATTCAAGTAGTTCATCACTTGTAATCTTGTAGTTAGAAGGTATTTGATCTTAGAAGTACCTTGATCATCAATCTTCTGAAGGTTATTTGTGATCATTGGGTTTGTATTGCTGTGGAAGAAGGAGAGGTCGTCCTTGATCCCTTGAGGGTAGTATTTCTTCTTTTTATTCATTCATATGCTATATTTAATGATCATGTGTAACTAAACACATTGTTAGGGAATTTATGGAGGGTATTGATGTAATCACTTGTTACCACCTTTCTTATATGCATCACTTGTGTTTGAATGCTTGAATTGATTAAATCATGCCATATATCTCATATTCTTAGAAGCATGGAGTTGGTTATTGTAAAGTGATAAAATACTAGTTCATGATATTTG
The DNA here is from genome assembly GCA_008009225.1 of Acer yangbiense. Classification (NCBI taxonomy): domain Eukaryota; kingdom Viridiplantae; phylum Streptophyta; class Magnoliopsida; order Sapindales; family Sapindaceae; genus Acer; species Acer yangbiense. Next base: position 12,324,962 of record CM017769.1, read on the forward strand.
AATTGAGTATGATTAGTCAAAACTCCTAGATTAGAATGTGTTTGTTCATATAGAATCCTAAGAATACATTCTATCAATTTAGTTCCACAACTTACATTCCTTGATGATTAATCTAAACCTTAGATTAGATATTAAGTGAATGGTTGAGTGTACCAATTGTATAAATGGAACTACATGAGTGATTTGATCTATGTTGCATGAAAGTGGTTATTTGTGGTGCATCATTACTAATTTCATACATTCCCTAGCATCTTAGCTTATCGAATATAATTGTATATCATCACAATAGTTTAATCCTGTAAAATACTCACTAATCCTAGCATTTACTAGTGACTAGATTTCCCTGTGGACCGACACCCTTACTTTGTACACTATACTAGCATAACGACTTGTACGATTGCAAAAAGGGTAAAACACTCGCACGCCCCTTTAATACAACCGAGGTAGAATAGGTTTCATTATAGTGACATTTGTAGAACCGGTTTGGGCGTGTCAAGATTTATGGCGCCGTTGCCGGGGAAACTCTTACTTTTTCTTGTAGCGCGGTTAGTTAGGTTTAGGATTGTCATTTTAGAGTAAATTTAGAATTACTACACTTTGAGTCACATATTAGTATAACGTTTAACTTTTTTCACATTGATCTTCGTTACCTTTCTTGCACTTGTGTGCAGAGTCTTCACAGTGAACTAAATGGAGGACGTACGATGTATGAAGGAATTTTCATTGCCCATCGTGGGGTCACACCCTTCGGCTATAGCATTGAATGCCGCTCAGCGGGATTATGAGCTGAAGAACTTGCATTATAACATCTTGCCATCCTACTATGGGAAACCTAGTGAGGACGCACTTCAGTTTATGAAAGAATATTACAATGCTATCACTACGATACCATTGTGCCGGTTGACAGAGGACTTACTGAGGATGCGTTGCTTTTCATACTGTTTGAAGGACAATGCCAAGAAATGGCTAATGGCTTTGCCAGCTGGTACACTGACCACATGGGCCAAGGTAGAGCAGAAATTTTTCTCCAAATTCTTTCCGTCCTGGAAAACCAAAGAAATAAAGGGAAGAATTGCAAACTTCCAAGAGGAGGAAGGAGAAGCATTCCATGAATCATGGGAGTGGTTCAAGCTATTGTTAGCTCAGTGCCCACACCATGATTTCACACTTCAGTCACAGGTGCAATCATTTTATGATGGACTTACTGGACTCACACAAGCAATTGTCGACAATGCTTGTGGTAGGGCAATGAGGGAATGTACCGCTGATTATGTGTTCAAAAGTATGAAATGCTGGGACAGAATTCTCAACAAAGGAGCACAAAGGAAAGCCGCAGTGAGACCGCACATTTAGCAATGCAGATGGAGACCTTGAATAACAGTGTCAGGGCAATGATGGTAAATCAGCAGAGGCAACAGAATAGCCCGGGTAAGGTATGCCAAGCATGTGGCATGATTGGACATGGAGCAGATGTATGCACCTCCCACAGAGAGGTTTATTCAGAGGCAGAAGCTCAAGCAATGTACCAGTGGAATCAAGGCAGGCAGAGAAACAGCAACAATGCCTACCAGCAGCCGAGGTATGATCAGAATCAATCATGGGGTGGAAACAACCCTCGTGGTCAGTATCAAGTCCAACAGGGTGCTGGGAATTCAGGTCAATGGAGCAGTCAGAACCCTCCACAGTCATATCAACAAGAAATGGACCAAAGGATGATGGGAATAGAGGTGTCACTGAAAAAGTTATCTATTCAATTAGGGCAGGTGATGGAGGCTAACGGGCAGCAAGACAGGGGGAAAGCCCCAATGCATGAGCAGGCCCACGCCATTACTAGTTCTATGAGTGGGTACACTACCAAGGAACAAGATCCAGGGAGTTTCGAGTTAAGTATTACTATAGGAAATTCCTCAGCTGAAAAAGCAATGCTTGATCTAGGAGCCAGCATCAACATGATGCCATACTCTATTTATGAAAGGCTTGGATTGAGTGAACTCAAGCCGACTTCCATTAATTGCTGATCAGTCTTCTAGAAACCCTAGAGGAGTAGTGGAAAATGTGATCCTTAAGGTGGATCGATTGCTCATTCCCACTGACTTTGTAGTGTTGGATATAGAGGATAGAGATGAGAATGGAAACTCACAACCAGTGTTGTTAGGAAGACCGTTTATGGGAACCTCACGAGCAATTGTGGATGTTCATGGAGGGAAACTCACTTTGAGTGTTTTGGATGATGTAGTAGAGTTCAACATGTTTGGAGCTCAACCATTGCCAAAGAAGGAAGCTAGGATGGAGGAAGAAAGTCCACCTAGTCAAGACACTCAGGATTCTGAGACCATAGAAGAATTTTTGAGGACACTGGAAGAAGAGGAGAGAAGCCTGAAGGATTCTGAGACTCTAAAAAAGGAAGAATTGCTTGATCATAACAAAGGCTTGTTAAAAAGAATTGAGCAGCTAGAGCAAGAGAAGGAGGAACAGATGAAATATCTTGCAGAGGTTATGAAAATCATATCTGGTTTGAAGGAGGCCTATACGTCCTCTACACAAAAGATGCAAGATAGGATCTTTGATCTAATGAAAGAATTGGAGGTACGAGATATGGTGGACGACTTGAACGCAACTTGTCCAGGAAGGAAGCAAGCCAGCCACAACCTCAATACCGCAGAAGGAGTTAACAATCATGGAGGTACTTTCTACTCTCCAACTTGTTATTATTGTGGAACTCAGGGGCACAAGAGGCCCAATTGCATGAGATATCACGAGTTTTGTAAAACAAGGAATGTGTCTCCTAGAAGGGTTGTGGGAAGACCAAGGCAAATATGGGTCTGAAAAGACACATACAAGGAATCTTCCTCACCACAAGTGAACTCCACACCGGAATTGAAAATGTGGCCACCTGAGGCACCCATGACCTTGACCTTGTTATGTCGACCTCTTATGTCTTGTTCTGAGTTTGGGAGCACAAGCACGGCTCGTTCACCTTTGAATATGTGAACGATTTAATGAATATTGTGTGTGTGTAGGTGAATGACCCGAAGAACAGGGTCGGAAATGGAATGTTTTACTTATGTTGTTTGTATTTATTAATTAAAGGACAAGTAATGAGGTGTGGGATCATTTGACCCACAACCTTGGACTATAATAATAATAATATCTATTATGTGTGTATTTTCCCCGAGCAATTGAGCTAGGGTTGTATATATATTGTGTGTTATGTGTGAAATGTGTTGTGCAGGTAAAACGTTCCAAATTTGGAAAAGGGGGAACTCAAATTGTTGAATACATTTCGGCAAGTTGGTTAGGCGGGACATTGGCCGCCTTCCCGAAGGTGTGAGCTCCCCAAAGGAGAAATGAGCATCTCGGCGACCTTGTTTAGGCGGGACATAAGCCGCCTTCCAGAAGAGACTAGCTCGCCGGAAATTGATGATCTTGCGGCGAGGCCATGGACGGCGGGCTACAAACCGCCTGGCAGAAGAAACAAGCTCGCCAAGTATGGAAGGAGTGCACCGCGACCTTACGCGGCTAGAAATTGGCCGCCGTCCAGAAGGTATAAAACCGCCGCGAGTTGCTTCTGAAGAAGGGCAATGTTGGGCGGCGAGTCAGTACGGCGGGCCTGAACCCGCTGCACAAACCCGCCGAGGCAATCAGAAGGGGTTTTAAAGGTAGAGTCTTGGCTTTTGGGTTTGTACTCTAATTTTCAACTGAAGTTTTCATTTCAAACATCCTTGCTCTTCCTAATCATCAAACAAGGTACCTTTTAGATACTAATTCTTTACTTGGTTTGCAAGTCATCTCTCTTTCTCTATTCTTTCTTGTTTATGTGGTGATGTTAGGCTACAAAAATTTCAAGGATTAGAAAAGAGAAATCATCGGAAGTTATCTAGAGACATGTACATGCTAGGATGATAGGTTCGTCAAGAGAAAGATAAAATCAATGATATGTGAGCCAACTTTTGATTTTGATTGTTGAATGACTTGTTTTTATGCATAATGGGTTACACACATACCTGATTTTAGTAAATAACAATAGGATTAAGGAAGACTTAGGAAAATAAGGTACTTTCAGTAGAGATAGAATTCACTGTTCCAGTAGTCTTGTTAACATTGATTCTATATAGTGTATAAATTGTTCATACCAGGAAATGGAAAACTCCATTGAAGATGTGTTAGTGATCGAATTCGCTGAGAAGAATATCCGTGACTCTATGGCTTCAGAAAGCTACGAAATAGAAGAGGGTCAAGAAACTGACTGGGTAGAAATGTTAGTATGGGCTAGTACATCAGTAGAAGATGAGGAAACCGGGGAGCACATTCTGAGGGATGAGCAGCCAAGCACAACTCCCCCACCTATCTTGGAACTCAAGCTACTACCATCTACTTTGAAGTATGCATTCCTAGGGGATAATGAGACACTTCCGGTGATCATTGCATCAGACTTGCAACCAGAGGAGGAGAAAGAATTGATACATGTGTTGCGATACTACAGAGAGGCTATAGGTTGGTCGTTGGATGACTTGAAGGGAATTAGCCCTACCACTTGTATGCACAAGATTTTTCTTGAGGAAGAATCCTGAAACAAATTATAGCACGGTGTGTATAAAACTATCTAGAGGGGGGGTGAATAGATTTTAAGCTTTTTACCCAATTTTTCGTGATAGTCAAAATTACGAAATTACCCCTTTATAGATAAAGCAATAAATCAAGTAAAATATGCGGAAATTAAATAACACTTGATTTTTACGTGGAAACCCTCACGGGAAAAACCACGGGCTAGTAAGTAAGCCACACTCGAACCTCGAATCCACTAAATGTGTAAAACGATTACAACCTAATCCCGGAAGTAATCACACACCTACCTAATCCCGGTATGAGTGAACCTAGTCCAATTTGCTTGCGTTCTAAGCAACCTAATCCCGGATGCTACACACAAGAATTACTTTCTCTATGAAGAGAATACAACCCTAAGTGAATATATGAATATCCAAATGCAACACAGAGCAAGGGAAACCCTATATGCTTATCTAAGATGATTAATATGCAATTAGAACAATCCTAGATATCAAAACTAAATGACATGTCAAATAGTTTAGCTAATCAAGATTAAGCACAAAACTTAATTAGCTATCACAAAACAACTTCTCAAACATACATCATACTAATCTCAAACTTGTATTCAAAGTATATAAAATAACATACAAGTAATTAATTGAGATTGCTAGCTAAGAGAAACACAAAATATGTAAGATATTAGTGAAAAGCTTACCAAGCAAAGTATGATGAAGAATCCATGCAAGATGACATCTAGAAGATCAAGGATGATGCTAGATGATGATTGATGATCATGAAAAAGTGTTTGAGTAATAAAAAATGAGTTCTGGGAATTTTTCTTCTCTTTGAAAAATATCCTAAGTATGAATTCTGAATATGAACTCTCTTAATTGACCTAAAGACAAAATGGCATATATATAGGGGGCCAAATCAAAGTGTGGTCGTTTAAGTAAGTTTCAAAGAAACGCGCCGATCGGCGGTTTCAATCGGCGGCCAGGCCGCCGATCATGACCGCCGATCATGACCGCCGAATTGAGCTCGTGAAGAACAGAGCATAAACGGCGGTTTCGTGACCGTCGATTCCAACCACCGAACCAAAACAGAGAGATTAAAAACAATCAGGTATGAACAGCGGTTTCGAACGGCGGTTTCATGACCGCCGATTCAACCGCCGAATTAGACTGAGAGATAAATCAATCAGGTCTTGAATCGGCGGTTTCGAACGGCAGTCCTGATCGCCGATCTTAACCGCAGAAATGCTTTAGACCAATCCAGACTGAAACGGCGGTTTCATTCGGCGGCCAGGCCGCCGATAATAACCGCCGATCACCTAGAAAGGTGAAAACCAAGGAGAAGCCAAGGGCATTCTCCATAGGCGGTCCTCGCGCTAAACCAAGCACATTCTAGTGCATGCGCAGACATTTCTGAAAGTTATCGGGAAACGAATTACACGACAACATGACACAATTACACACAACAAAATATGATAAATAAGTGCAAGTGTGAAATGTGACAAGTGAAGAGAATGCACACATATGCAATGAATGTTAAGCGTGTGTGTGCAACTAATCTCTTCAAAGAAAAGTAAGCACAAAGAAATTTACCTTCGGTGCTTATCAACACGAGGTCTTCAAAGGGCTTCGAACAATAAGACCGATACTTAGGCTACCCTTACAAAGAACCCCAACATGTGGTTTGTCCACGAAATGAGCCAATCAACAAATGGGAACCTTACAATCTCCCCCTTTGGCTATTTCGTGACAAAACCACCACTCACATTGATTCCTCTCAAAGAAATAGAAACTACGGGACAACTATGATATTCTACAACACAAAGAGATAAGAAAATAAAACTTCAAGTCTTCAATCTCTTGTAGAATAATCAAGCCCTGTAAATAAGATTTCTATGTTTTCCAATACAAGTGAAATGTGAGATTAATCAAGTGATATCAAAACAAGCATGTGCATTTTTAGAATTTAGGCACAACATTACAAAATATATGCAATGTATGATAAATGCAATGCTCCCCCTCAAAGGGTTACTCCCCCTCAATGTGTTATCTCCCCAATGTGCACAATTGCAACACCAATTTGCATCTCCCCTTACCATATACTACTCCCCCTTTTTGTCATGATATAGGCAAAGGAGTAGTCCCCAACCGGGTCACTCATAGTAACAAGAGATAGTAGCATGCAAGATATGCATAATTAATATAAGTCACTTTATGCATCTCAATTTAATCGGAGAGAAACAAGGAGATTTATTTGAGAGAAAATGTGTGAATCAAACATGCTTTGCATACAAGACATGTAGCATTCAAGTCCAAAATACAATGGTATTTGGCAAAGCAAATGACAAAGGTTTCTAATAGGAATTCAAACCAATTTCACTAATGTCATGAGTAAAGCAAGGATATAGAATACATTGATTTCAATATAAGAGCAACTATATCCAACTTTATAAGCGAAACATGGCATGAGCAACTTTGCACCCTTTTTGATTTTTCCGGATAAGATATCCGTATGATAGTAGCCATGTTCAACCAATAAAGAAAGAGAGACATTTGGAATATAAATTCCTTTGAACGGATACAAGATCCTTTATTCATTTTGAGTCTCATAAGCTTTCACACAAGTTTTGCATTTTTAAGAATATGCAATCATCAATTCATGCTTTTCATGTGAGCATGTTATATGAATTTCATGCTTTTTCATTTGACATTAGCATGTTATTAAAGAATCATCATGTCATGGAGATAATCATAGGTCATTCAAATCATACTTCCTATATACATCTCCTAGTCCAAAAATGCATGTTTGAACATAAATATGACATGGATTGTAAACAAGCAAGGTTCACACTTATTGAATTGAAAACATATATACATATGTGCAACCAAGCTTACTCAAGCAATTAAAAGAAGAGGCATAAGATATTTCAAATTTTTTGCAAGTGACAAGAATGCAAACTAGCTCTCTTTGCTTGAGTTCCCCATATGGGGTCAATCATAGAATATCACTCCACAAGACATATCCCAATAGATCTACTAAGAGTTTTAAATCGAGTAGCATCTAAGGGTTTAGTAAATAGGTCCGCAAGTTGATCATTAGTACCTACATGTTCAAGTACTATGCATTTATTTTCAACAAGCTCTCTAATGAAGTGATGGCGGATGTCAATATGCTTAGTTCTAGAATGTTGCACCGGATTCTTGGAAATATTAATGGCACTCATGTTATCACAAAAGAGAGTGAGAGTACCTTGGTTGAATCCGTAATCTACTAGCATTTGCTTCATCCATATAAGTTGAGTGCATCCACTCCCCGCGGCTATGTACTCGGCTTCCGCCGTGGACAAGGAAATCGAGTTTTGCTTCTTGCAAAACCAAGACACCAAGTTGTTGCCTAGAAAGAAGCAACCGCCCGATGTGCTCTTCCTATCATCACAATTTCCTGCCCAATCCGCATCACTATATCCTACAAGACTAGGATTAGTGTCAAATGAGTACCAAATCCCATAGTTGGAAGTCCCATTCATAAAGCGAATGACTCTCTTAACCGAAGAGAGATGGGACTCCTTGGGATCGGATTGGTACCTAGCACAAACTCCTACACTAAATGATATATTGGGCCTACTTGCGGTCAAATAGAGCAAGCTCCCTATCATGCCACGATATAAGGTTTGGTCCACACTTTTACCGCTAGCATCCTTGCTTAGCTTCAAAGTGGTGCTCATAGGAGTGTCACAATGTTTGGCTTTTTCAAGACCAAACTTCTTCACAAGGTTTTTGGCATATTTGGCTTGGGTTATGAAAATCCCATTATCTAGTTGCCTAATTTGCAAACCTAGGAAGTAATTAAGCTCACCAACAAGACTCATCTCAAATTCATGAGACATAACATCAACAAATTGTTGGACCTTGGTGTTGTTGGTGGAGCCAAACACTATGTCATCGACATATATTTGAGCTATGAAAAGCTCATCATTGTCTCTCTTGATGAATAGTGTCTTGTCAACACTACCTCTTGTGTAGTTATTGTCAACAAGAAATTGAGTGAGGCGCTCATACCAAGCCCTCGGTGCTTGTTTCAACCCATATAGTGCCTTCTTGAGGCGATAGACATGGTTGGGGTGGTGAGCATCCACAAACCCCTTGGGTTGTTCAACAAACACTTCCTCTTGCAAGAAGCCATTGAGGAAGGCACTCTTGACATCCATTTGGTGCAATTTGAACTTGTGCACACAAGAAATGGACAAGAGAAGCCTAATAGACTCTAAACGGGCAACGGGAGCAAAAGTCTCCTCAAAGTCGATACCCTCAATTTGAGAGTACCCTTGTGCTACAAGTCTAGCCTTGTTCCGCACTATGTTGCCATCCTCATCGGATTTGTTCCTAAATATCCATTTAGTGCCTATGACATTAGTGGTCTTAGGCCTAGGAACTAGAGTCCAAACCTCATTTCTTTCGAATTGGTTTAGCTCTTCTTGCATGGCAAGAACCCAAAATTCATCATTTAAGGCTTCTTCAACCTTTTTGGGTTCAATTTGAGAGGTGTAGCATGTGTAGCTAATAAGATTAGCAAGTTGACGTCGAGTCCTAACACCCTCATTTACATCTCCAATAACATCCTCTTTGTTATGGAGTCTTCTAACCCATGGAGCGGGTTCATTAGAGTCCAAGAGAGGGACTCTAGTAGTGGGTTGTGTGACTTCATCATTTTCATTAGATGTCCCAACATTGGGAGTCACCACAACCCTCTCCAAAGGAGAAACATCACTAAAAACAACCTCCTCCTCATGATCATTAGACTTGAGCATAGTATCATCAAATACGACATTGGATGATTCCATAACACTTAGAGTTTTTAAATTGAAAACTCTATAGGCTCTACTATTCAAGCCATAGCCAATAAAAATACCCTCATCACTCTTAGCATCGAATTTGCCAAGTTGATCAAAGTCATTTAAAATGTAGCATTTGCTTCCAAAAGTGTGGAAGTAGCTAACATTTGGCCTCTTGCCTTTCCATAACTCATAGGAGGTATTTCTAGTACCGGGCCTTAGGAAAACACGATTCCCTATATAGCAAGCCGTATTGACCGCTTCGGCCCATAGGTTCCTAGGGACATTGTTGCTAAGCAACATCACACGGGCCATCTCTTGAAGGACCCTATTCTTCCTCTCAACAACTCCATTTTGTTGAGGTGTCCTAGGAGCCGAGAACTCATGGGAGATGCCTAAGCTATTGCAATAGCTTTCAAATGAGGCATTCTCAAATTCCCTCCCATGGTCACTTCTAATCCGTTTTATGCTTTTAATATTAGAATTCATTTCATTTTGTATTTTATTACAAAGAATTTTAAACTTATCAAAAGTTTCGGATTTTTCTCTAAGAAAATATGTCCATGTGAACCTAGAGAAATCATCAACACATACAAAAATGTATCTCTTTCCACCCAAACTTTCGGTTTGCATAGGACCCATGAGGTCCATGTGGAGAAGCTCAAGAGGCTCCTTGGTGGTGAGATACTTACCCTTTTTGTGCATGCTTTTAGTTTGCTTTCCTTGTTGGCAAGGTCCACAAACACCATTGGCTTTCTTCCCAAGCTTAGGGAGGCCACGCACACAATTGAACTTTCCAAGGGTCCGTAGATCCCTAAAGTTCATGTGGCCAAGTCTTTCATGCCATAACTCAATTTGCTCATCCATGGACACATGATTAGATACAATACTAGCTTCATGACAATAACAATTGTCGCTAGATCTCATGCCCTTCAACAAGGTTTGTCCATCGGGTTTTAGGATAGAGCAATAATCTTTAGAAAACAAGACGGAATATCCTTCATCACTAAGATGTGAAATGCTTATTAAATTGGCTTTCAAGCCATCAACAAATAAAGCATTGGATAAGGAGGGTAATCCGGGAACGGAAATGGTTCCTTTCCCTACAACATTTCTTTTGGATCCATCACCAAAAGTGACATTTCCACCTTCCTCCATAACAAGAGTCTCGAAGAAACTCTTGTTTCCCGTCATGTGCCTAGAGCACCCACTATCCAAATACCAAAAATTAGAAGAATTTGCCTTCAAGGCTATTTGTGCAACATGGCAAACATTTTCATTCTTTCTAATCCACTTAGCAACAATTTTAGCTTTCTTAGTGGTCTTTGGTACATGGGCTCTAGATGTCCTAGGATCATGCAAAATAAAATTATCATTCCTAGGAACATGCATCTTGGCTATATTCTTTCTCTTTTCAATCATGCTTCGTGTTCTACACATTTTAATATATTGAAAGCAATTTGGTCTAATATGACCATCACAACCACAAAAGTGACAAATAGGGATGAAAAAAGGGATCATACCTTGTCTTTGTGCACGTATAGGAGCTCGTCCATGTCTTTGTGGATAAGTGGGTTCAATCCATCTTCGTTGTTGAACTGGTCTAGGTTGCTTCCAAGCTTGAGGTTGCATGATTGGTCTCTTTCCTTTGTGAGCCAATTGTTGAGGAATGTTGGCTTGAGGGACCCTAGGGGGTTGAGCTTGAGGTTGCCTTCTTGGTCCCATCTTCACTTGAGCATTTGAACTTTGTCCTATTTCTAACTTCTTCCTAGGAAGTTGCACAAATGAAGTTTCTTCTTTCTTCAAGCTCTTGACAAACACGGTCTTGTTAGAGGTAGAGATCTTCTTGTCATCTTCATACCCAAGACCCCTCTTGTCACATGGACTCTTTCCAACACCAAGCATATGGTCAAGCTTCTTGGTGCTAGAATCTATCCTAGCCAAGGACCCTTTAACTTCTACAAGTTCCCTCTTCAAGCCTTCTTCACTTCTCTTGGATAAGTATAATTCCTCAATTAACTTATCCTCTCTCCTCTTCAACCTTTCCACTTGTTCACTTAAGTGGTCGTTGTGAGCCGAAAGTTCAAGGTTCTCTTCTTTCAACCTCTCAATCTTTCTTGTGCTTTTAATTGCTAAATCATTGAACTCGGCATGGTATTTAGCAAGCACCTTTTGCTCCACAAATTTCTTTATGGACTTAGAAGAGGAGTCACTTTCTACTTCACTAGAGTCAATTTCCTCTTGACTCATTTCCTCTCTCTCACTAGCACTTTTGCTCTTATGTGAGGAGGCAAAAGCTAGGAGATTAGCCATGAGCTCTTCTTCACTTGAAGACTCATCTTCCTCATTGGAGTCATCACTACTCTCACTCCAAGTGGCGGCCATCACTTTGCTCTTCTTCTTTTCATTGTGATTAGCACATTCGGGGGCAAAGTGACCAATCCCACCACATTCAAAGCATCGGACCCCTTTCCTTTCGGTCCTCTCTTGTCTAGGCTCAAACTTCTTGAAGGAACCTTTTTTCTTCAAATCTTGTCCTCTTGACCCAAATCCCTTCTTCTTCTTGAACCCCATAACCTTATTAAACCTTTTCACGAATAAGGCAAGGTCTTCATCCGAGTCATGCTTTGCCTTCTTTGCATCCTTAGATGCCTTCAAAGCTATTCCTTTAGACTTCTTAGGAGGAGTTAGTGGTGCTAGGAGCCTTCCTACTCATATGCAAGGAGACGTCCAATCACCTCACTTGGCTTCATATCCATGTAGCCACTATTTTCTTCTATGGCCGTCACCTTTGATTCAAACCTATCGGGGAGAGATCTCATAATTTTTTGCTTGACTCTCCTATCCGAATACGGGTCTCCGAGTTGATGGCTTTGATTTATGATGTCCATCAATTTGATTTCGAAGTCATTGAAGCATTCATCCTCTCCCATCCTAAGTAGCTCAAATTGAGTTTGGAGGACTTGAAGCTTGGACTCCTTCACCACCTCGGTTCCCTCATGTGCAACTTGAAGGATGTCCCATGCCACTTTTGCAATCTGAGTATTCTGAATAAGCTTGTATTGATTCTCATCCATTGCACACATGATGGCATGCATAGCCTTCCTATTCCACTTGGAAGCCTCAAACTCTTGCGCGTTCCATTGCGCCTTAGGCTTCAAAACTTCTTCTCCTCCACCACCGGGAGTCATCATGGGTAGATCATATCCGTCTTCCACCGCCATCCATGCACGGTCATGAATTTGGCATATGTAGAATTCTATCTTCCCTTTCCATTGGCAATAATTTAAACCGGTAAGAAGTGGAGGCCTTCTGCTAGAAGCACCTTCATGGCCACCACCATTTCCACCGTTTCCACTCATAGTGTTTATGAATGAATGAAATGAATGCAAATGTATGAATGATCAAAAAACACACAAAACGCAAAACACACCAAAATAAGCAAGGATCACCTATGTATGTCTAGGAACCCGCTCTGATACCAATTGAAACAAATTATAGCACGGTGTGTATAAAACTATCTAGAGGGGGGTGAATAGATTTTAAGCTTTTTACCCAATTTTTCGTGATAGTCAAAATTACAAAATTACCCCTTTATAGATAAAGCAATAAATCAAGTAAAATATGCGGAAATTAAATAACACTTGATTTTTACGTGGAAACCCTCACGGGAAAAACCACGGGCTAGTAAGTAAGCCACACTCGAACCTCGAATCCACTAAATGTGTAAAACGATTACAACCTAATCCCGGAAGTAATCACACACCTACCTAATCCCGGTATGAGTGAACCTAGTCCAATTTGCTTGCGTTCTAAGCAACCTAATCCCCGGATGCTACACACAAGACTTACTTTCTCTATGAAGAGAATACAACCCTAAGTGAATATATGAATATCCAAATGCAACATAGAGCAAGGGAAACCCTATATGCTTATCTAAGATGATTAATATGCAATTAGAACAATCCTAGATATCAAAACTAAATGACATGTCAAATAGTTTAGCTAATCAAGATTAAGCACAAAACTTAATTAGCTATCACAAAACAACTTCTCAAACATACATCATACTAATCTCAAACTTGTATTCAAAGTATATAAAATAACATACAAGTAATTAATTGAGATTGCTAGCTAAGAGAAACACAAAATATGTAAGATATTAGTGAAAAGCTTACCAAGCAAAGTATGATGAAGAATCCATGCAAGATGACATCTAGAAGATCAAGGATGATGCTAGATGATGATTGATGATCATGAAAAAGTGTTTGAGTAATAAAAAATGAGTTCTTGGAATTTTTCTTCTCTTTGAAAAATATCCTAAGTATGAATTCTGAATATGAACTCTCTTAATTGACCTAAAGACAAAATGGCATATATATAGGGGGCCAAATCAAAGTGTGGTCGTTTAAGTAAGTTTCAAAGAAACGCGCCGATCGGCGGTTTCAATCGGTGGCCAGGCCGCCGATCATGACCGCCGATTCGAGCTCGTGAAGAACAGAGCATAAACGGCGGTTCATTCGGCGGTTTTGTGACCGCCGATTCCAACCGCCGAACCAAAACAGAGAGATTAAAAACAATCAGGTATGAACGGCGGTTTCGAACGGCGGTTTCATGACCGCCGATTCAACCGCCGAATTAGACTGAGAGATAAATCAATCAGGTCTTGAATCGGTGGTTTCAAACGGCGGTCGTGACCGCCGATCTTAACCGCAGAAATGCTTTAGACCAATCTGGACTGAAACGGCGGTTTCATTCGGCGGCCAGACCGCCGATCGTAACCGCCGATCACCTAGAAAGGTGAAAACCAAGGAGAAGCCAAGGGCATTCTCCATAGGCAGTCCTCGCGCTAAACCAAGCACATTCTAATGCATGCGCGGACGTTTCCGAAAGTTATCGGGAAACGAATTACACGACAACATGACACAATTACACACAACAAAATATGATAAATAAGTACAAGTGTGAAATGTGACAAGTGAAGAGAATGCACACATATGCAATGAATGTTAAGCGTGTGTGTGCAAATAATCTCTTCAAAGAAAAGTAATCACAAAGAAATTTACCTTCAGTGCTTATCAACACGAGGTCTTCAAAGGGCTTCGAACAATAAGACCGATACTTAGGCTACCCTTACAAAGAACCCCAACATGTGGTTTGTCCACGAAATGAGCTAATCAACAAATGGGAACCTTACAGATCCAAACCAACCATCGAAGGCAAACGAAGGCTAAATCCAATCATGAAGGATGTAGTCAAGAAGGAAATCCTGAAGTTGTTAGAAAATGGGATCATTTACCCTATTTCAGACAGCAAGTGGGTTAGTCCTATTCATGTAGTGCCTAAGAAGTCTGGGTTGACTGTGGTGAAGAATGAAGACAATGAGTTAGTACCACAAAGGGTTCAGACAGGCTGGCGAGTATGCATCGATTACAGGAAACTTAATTCAGCTACTAAGAAGGATCATTTCCCTCTGCCATTCATTGATCAGATGTTGGAACGTCTGGCAGGTCATAGTCATTACTGTTTTTTGGACAGGTACTCCGGATACAATCAGATTGCTATCGCTCCAGAAGATCAGGAGAAAACCACTTTCACATGTCCTTTCGGTACATTCGCTTACCGACGGATGCCATTTGGGCTATGTAATGCTCCAGGTACATTTCAGAGGTGCATGACATCTATATTTTCAGACATGGTGGAGGGCATAATAGAGATCTTCATGGACGACTTTTCAGTAATGGGGAATTCTTTTGGTGACTGTTTGAGAAACCTATCCTCAGTGCTAGCAAGGTGCAAGCAGGCTCATTTAGTGTTGAACTGGGAGAAAAGTCACTTCATGGTGAAGGAAGGAATTGTGCTAAGGCACATTATCTCGAGTCGAGGCATTGAAGTAGATAAGGCAAAAGTCAATGTCATGAAAAGTTTACTGTTTCCAAGATCAGTGAGAGAAATTCGAGCTTTTTTGGGACATGCAGGGTTTTATAGACGGTTTATCAAAGATTTTTTGAAGATTTCTAGACCCCTGTGTCGACTACTTCAAAAAGAGATCGAGTTTGATTTTGACGAGAAATGTATGGCAGCATTTACAGGACTCAAGGAATTGTTAACCACGGCTCCCATAATGAGACCACCGGATTGGAGTTTGCCTTCCGAGCTCATGTGTGATGCGTCTGACTATGCTGTTGGTGCAGTACTAGGACAGAGGGTTGACAAAATTCCACATGCCATATACTACGCTTCAAGGACCCTGAATGACGCACAGTTGAACTACTCTACAACAGAAAAGGAGTTGTTAGCAGTTATCTTTGCGTTAGAAAAATTCAGATCATATCTAATTGGCGCAAAAGTTATTGCATTCACTGATCACTCAGCACTCCGATATCTCCTCCAGAAGAAGGATGCCAAGCCAAGACTCATTCGATGGATCCTTCTACTACAGGAATTCGATTTAGAGATCAGAGACAAGAAAGGGAGTGAGAATGTGGTAGCAGACCACTTGAGTAGACTGATGTTAGATTCATATTCAGAAGAATATACTCTACCACTGAGGGACAGTTTTCCAGATGAGCAGCTTTTGAAATTAAGCGACACAGAGCCGTGGTACGCTGATATAGTCAATTTCATCACAAACAAGATTTTGCCAGCAGGTATGACAAGTCAAGGAAGGAAGAGATTCGTCTTCAATGCACGACAGTACTTTTGGAACGACCCATTCTTGTTCAAACACGGGGCAGACCAAATCATTAGAAGATGTATACCAGAGGATGAACAATTAGACATCCTGAAGTTCTGCCATGAACTTCAATGCGGAGGCCACTACAGTTCTAGAAAGACAGCGATGAAGGTTCTTCACTTGGGATTCTATTGGACAACATTGTTCAAAGATGCTTATAACTTCTGTTTACGATGTGACCGATGTCAGAGAACAGGGAACATTGGTAAGAGGAATGAGATGCCGCAGTCAGGCCAAATGGTGGTAGAGATTTTCGATGTCTGGGGAATCGATTTCATGGGACCATTCCCACCATCGGACGGATACAGCTACATCCTGGTAGCCGTGGACTACGTTTCTAAATGGATTGAAGCTATAGCCACGAAGACCAATGACAGTAAAGTAGTTGTGAAGTTTGTTAGGGGCACGATTTTCTCCAGGTTCGGGACTCCACGGGCCATCAAAAGTGATGGGGGAAGTCACTTTTGTAACAAGATATTCGCTACACTGCTGAAGAAATATAGTGTGAATCACAAGGTTGCAACCCCCTATCATCCTTAGACCTCCGGTCAAGTAGAAGTTAGTAATAGGCACATCAAGCAAATCCTTGAGAAGACTGTGAACACAAGCAGGAAAGATTGGTCATTGAAACAAATTATAACACGGTGTGTATAAAACTATCTAGAGAGGGGTGAATAGATTTTAAGCTTTTTACCCAATTTTTCGTGATAGTCAAAATTACGAAATTACCCCTAAATAGATAAAGCAATAAATCAAGTATAATATACGGAAATTAAATAACACTTGATTTTTATGTGGAAACCCTCACGGGAAAAAACGACGGGCTGTTATGTGCGCCACATACGAACCTCGAATCCACTAATTGAAATGATTACAACCTAATCCCGGTTTAATGATCTAATCCCAATCAATAATCATCTCAACTACCTAATCCCGGTATAAGTGGACCTAGCCAATTGCTTGTGATTGAAGCTACCTAATCCCGATAGCAACACAAGACTTAATTCTCTAAGAAGAGATAATACAACCTATGTGAATATATAAAATATCCAAAATGCAATTAAGAGCTAGGTTACTCTATATGCTTATCTGGGATAGTGATTATGCAATTAATTCAATCCTAGATATTAAAAGCTAGATGACATGTCAAATAGCTTAGCTAAACATAGATTAACAAAACCTAGATAGCTATCAAAAATACAACACTCAATCATGTCAACACAACAATCTCTAATTTGTATCTAGAATATATTCAAGAGCATACAAATAATATAAGAGATGTCAATGATAAATAAAACACTAATTATGTATGATAATAGTGAAGAACTTACCAAAGAATATGTGTTGACCAAAACCCATGCAAGCAAGCATCCTAACTAAGCTAGAAAATGCTAGATGATATTTTGATGCATATGAGAATGGTTTTTGAGTGTTAAAAAAGTGTTCTTGATTTGATTTTCTCTCAAATGTCTCTCTTTGAAGTTTAGGGTTCTTAGAGTTAAAGAACATTAATTCTGAAAATGAGAAAGTGTGATATTTATAGACATCAAGAACAGGGCATGTGAAAAAACAAGTTTGCCCTTGAAATGCACCGTTCGGCGGTTTCAATCGGCGGCCAGGCCGCCGATCATGACCGTCGAATTGAGCTCGTGAAGAACAGAGCATAAACGGCGGTTCATTCGGCGGTTTCGTGACCGCCGATATCAACCACCGAATCAGACCCGAGAGATCGAAATCGATCAGGTATGAACGGCGGTTTCGAACGGCGGTCGTGACCATCGATCGTGACCGTAGAATTGCTCATAGAAGCAAACGGCAGTTCCATTCGGCGGCCAAGTCGCCGATCACCAACAGAGGTATAAACCAAGGAGAAGCCAAGGGCATTCTCCGTGGACGGTCTTCGCGCAAAACCAAGCACATTCTAGTGCATGCCCGGACGTTTCCGAACACTATCGAGAAACGAATTACAAGACACATAAATACACAACAAGATATAACAATCAAAGTGCTAGTGTGTAATGTGACATATGAAGAGAATGCACACAAATGTAAGAATGCAAAGTGTGTGTGTGCTTCTAAATCTCTTCAAAGAAAGTTAAGCACTAGAAGTATACCTTTGGAGTGCTCGTCCCTTGAGGTCTTGAAAGGGCCTTTGAGAATGATTCTCAATCATCTAAACTACCCTTACATACAAACCCCAACACGTGGTTTGTCCACGAAATAAGCCAATCAAAGAATGGGAATCCTTACAATCTCCCCCTTTGGCTATTTCGTGACAAAACCACCACTCACATTGATCCTCACAAACATAATTGAATCTACGGGATAACAAAGATAATCTACATTACAAAGAGATAAGAATAAAAAAAACTTCGAGTCTTCAATCTCTTGTAGAACTATCAACCCTTCAAAACAAAAGATTATACTTTCCAAAGAAAGAGTATGTGAGATGATCAAGTGAGAATAAAACAAGCATTTGCATATAAGAATTTTAAGCACAATATCATGCAATGTATGTGTATGCAATGCTCCCCCTCAACGGGTTACTCCCCCTTAATGTATATTCTCCCCAAAATGCACAATTGCCACTACAATTTGCAACTCCCCTTACCACATCCTACTCCCCCTTTTTGTCATGATATAGGCAAAGGAGTAATCCCCAACCGGGTCACTCATAGCAACGAGAGATAGAGGCATGCAAGATAATTGCATAATCAATATAAGTCACTTTATGCATCTCAATTAATTGGAGAGAAACAAGGAGATTTATTTGGTAGAAAATGTGTGAATCAAACATGCTTTGCATACAAGACATGTAGCATTTAAGTCCAAAATACAATGGTATTTGGCAAAGCAAATGACAAAGGTTTCTAATAAGAATTCAAACCAATTTCACCAATGTCATGAGTAAATCAAGGATATAAAATATATTGATTTCAATTTAAGAGCAACTATATCCAACTTTATAAGCGAAACATGGCATGAGCAACTTTGCACCCTTTTTGATTTTTCCGGATAAGATATCCGTATGATAGTAGCTGAGACAAATTATAGCACGGTGTGTATAAAACTATCTAGAGGGGGGGTGAATAGATTTTAAGCTTTTTACCCAATTTTTCGTGATAGTCAAAATTACGAAATTACCCCTAAATAGATAAATCAATAAATCAAGTATAATATGCGGAAATTAAATAACACTTGATTTTTACGTGGAAACCCTCACGGGAAAAACCACGGGCTAGTAAGTAAGCCACACTCGAACCTCGAATCCACTAAATGTGTAAAACGATTACAACCTAATCCCGGAAGTAATCACACACCTACCTAATCTCGGTATGAGTGAACCTAGTCCAATTTGCTTGCGTTCTAAGCAACCTAATCCCGGATGCTACACACAAGACTTACTTTCTCTATGAAGAGAATACAACCCTAAGTGAATATATGAATATCCAAATGCAACATAGAGCAAGGGAAACCCTATATGCTTATCTAAGATGATTAATATGCAATTAGAACAATCCTAGATATCAAAACTAAATGACATGTCAAATAGTTTAGCTAATCAAGATTAAGCACAAAACTTAATTAGCTATCACAAAACAACTTCTCAAACATACATCATACTAATCTCAAACTTGTATTCAAAGTATATAAAATAACATACAAGTAATTAATTGAGATTGCTAGCTAAGAGAAACACAAAATATGTAAGATATTAGTGAAAAGCTTACCAAGCAAAGTATGATGAAGAATCCATGCAAGATGACATCTAGAAGATCAAGGATGATGCTAGATGATGATTGATGATCATGAAAAAGTGTTTGAGTAATAAAAAATGAGTTCTTGGAATTTTTTTTCTCTTTGAAAAATATCCTAAGTATGAATTCTGAATATGAACTCTCTTGATTGACCTAAAGACAAAATGGCATATATATATGGGGCCAAAACAAAGTGTGGTCGTTTAAGTAAGTTTCAAAGAAACGCGCCGATCAGCGGTTTCAATCGGCGGCCAGGCCGCTGATAATGACCGCCGAATTGAGCTCGTGAAGAGCAGAGCATAAACGGCGGTTCATTCGGCGGTTTCGTGACCGCCGATTCCAACCGCCGAATCAAAACAGAGAGATTAAAAACAATCAGGTATGAACGGCGGTTTCGAATGGCGGTTTCATGACCGCCAATTCAACCGCCGAATTAGACTGAGAGATAAATCAATCAGGTCTTGAATCGACGGTTTCGAACGGCGGTCGTGACCACCGATTCTAACCTTAGAAATGCTTCAGACCAATCTGGACTGAAACGGCGGTTTCATTCGGCGGCCAGGCCGCCGATCATAACCGCCGATCACCTAGAAAGGTGAAAACCAAGGAGAAGCCAAGGGCATTCTCCATAGGCGTTCCTCGCGCTAAACCAAGCACATTCTAGTGCATGCGCGTACGTTTCCGAAAGTTATTGGGAAACGAATTACACGACAACATGACACACAACAAAATATGATAAATAAGTGCAAGTGTGAAATGTGACAAGTGAAGAGAATGCACACATATGCAATGAATGTTAAGTGTGTGTGTGCAACTAATCTCTTCAAAGAAAAGTAAGCACATAGAAATTTACCTTCGGTGCTTATCAACACGATGTCTTCAAAGGGCTTCGAACAATAAGACCGATACTTAGGCTACCCTTACAAAGAACCCCAACATGTGGTTTGTCCACGAAATGAGCCAATCAACAAATGGGAACCTTACAATCTCCCCCTTTGGCTATTTCGTGACAAAACCACCACTCACAATGATTCCTCACAAAGAAATAGAAACTACGGGACAACTATGATATTCTACAACACAAAGAGATAAGAAAATAAAACTTCAAGTCTTCAATCTCTTGTAGAATAATCAAGCCCTGTAAATAAGATTTCTATGTATTCCAATAAGAAATGTGAGATTAATCAAGTGATATCAAAACAAGCATTTGCATTTTTAGAATTTAAGCACAACATTACAAAATATATGCAATGTATGATAAATGCAATGCTCCCCCTCAAAGGGTTACTCCCCCTCAATGTGTTATCTCCTCAATGTGCATAATTGCAACACCAATTTGCATCTCCCCTTACCATATACTACTCCCCCTTTTTGTCATGATATAGGCAAAGGAGTAGTCCCCAACCGGGTCACTCATAGTAACGAGAGATAGTAGCATGCAAGATATGCATAATTAATATAAGTCACTTTATGCATCTCAATTTAATCGGAGAGAAACAAGGAGATTTATTTGAGAGAAAATGAGTGAATCAAACATGCTTTGCATACAAGACATGTAGCATTCAAGTCCAAAATACAATGGTATTTGGCAAAGCAAATGACAAAGGTTTCTAATAGGAATTCAAACCAATTTCACCAATGTCATGAGTAAAGCAAGGATATAGAATACATTGATTTCAATATAAGAGCAACTATATCCAACTTTATAAGCGAAACATGGCATGAGCAACATTGCACCCTTTTTGATTTTTCCGGATAAGATATCCGTATGATAGTAGCCATGTCCAACCAATAAAGAAAGAGAGACATTTGGAATATAAATTCCTTTGAACGGATACAAGATCCTTTATTCAATTTGAGTCTCATAAGCTTTCACACAAGTTTTGCATTTTTAAGAATATGCAATCATCAATTCATGCTTTTCATGTGAGCATGTTATATGAATTTCATGCTTTTTCATTTGACATTAGCATGTTATTAAAGAATCATCATGTCATGGAGATAATCATAGGTCATTCAAATCATACTTCCTATATACATCTCCTAGTCCAAAAATGCATGTTTGAACATAAATATGACATGGATTGTAAACAAGCAAGGTTCACACTTATTGAATTGAAAGCATATATACATATGTGCAACCAAGCTTACTCAAGCGATTAAAAGAAGAGGCATAAGATATTTCAAATTTTTTGCAAGTGACAAGAATGCAAACTAGCTCTCTTTGCTTGAGTTCCCCATATGGGGTCAAACATAGAACATCACTCCACAAGACATATCCCAATAGATCTACTAAGAGTTTTTAATCGAGTAGCATCTAAGGGTTTAGTAAATAAGTCCGCAAGTTGATCATTAGTACCTACATGTTCAAGTACTATGCATTTATTTTCAACAATCTTTCTAATGAAGTGATGGCGGATGTCAATATGCTTAGTTCTAGAATGTTGTACCGGATTCTTGGAAATATTAATAGCACTCATGTTATCACAAAAGAGAGTGAGAGTACCTTGGTTGAATCCGTAGTCTACTAGCATTTGCTTCATCCATAGGAGTTGTGTGCATCCACTCCCCGTGGCTATGTACTCGGCCTCGGCCGTGGACAAGGAAATCGAGTTTTGCTTCTTGCAAAACCAAGACACCAAGTTGTTGCCTAGGAAGAAGCAACCGCCCGATGTGCTTTTCCTATCATCACAATTTCCTGCCCAATCCGCATCACTAAAGCCTACAAGACTAGCATTAGTGTCAAAAGAGTACCAAATCCCATAGTTGGATGTCCCATTCACATAGCGAATGATTCTCTTTACGGAAGAGAGATGGGACTCCTTAGGATCCGCTTGGTACCTAGCACACACACCCACACTAAAAGAAATATCGGGCCTACTTGCGGTTAAATAAAGCAAGCTACCTATCATGCCCCGATATAGAGTTTGTTCCACACTTTTACCACTAGCATCCTTGCTTAGCTTCAAAGTGGTACTCATGGGTGTATCACAATGTTTGGCATTCTCTAAACCAAACTTCTTCACAAGGTTTTTGGCATATTTGGCTTGGGTTATGAAAATCCCATCATCTAATTGCCTAATTTGCAAACCTAGGAAGTAACTAAGTTCACCAACAAGACTCATCTCAAATTCATGAGACATGACATCAACAAATTGTTGGACCTTGGTGTTGTTGGTGGAGCCAAATACAATGTCATCAACATAGATTTGAGCTATAAATAACTCATCTTTGTTTCTCTTGATGAACAAGGTCTTGTCAACACTACCTCTTATGTAGTCATTGTCAACAAGAAATTGAGTGAAGCGCTCATACCAAGCCCTCGGTGCTTGTTTCAACCCATATAGTGCCTTCTTGAGGCGATAGACATGGTTAGGGTGGTGTGCATCCACAAACCCCTTGGGTTGTTCAACAAACACTTCCTCTTGCAAGAAGCCATTGAGGAAGGCACTCTTGACATCCATTTGGTGCAATTTGAACTTGTGCACACAAGAAATGGACAAGAGAAGCCTAATAGACTCTAAACGGGCAACGGGAGCAACTGTCTCCTCAAAGTCGATACCCTCAATTTGAGAGTACCCTTGTGCTACAAGTCTAGCCTTGTTCCGCACTATGTTGCCATCCTCATCGGATTTGTTCCTAAATATCCATTTAGTGCCTATGACATTAGTGGTCTTAGGCCTAGGAACTAGAGTCCAAACCTCATTTCTTTCGAATTGGTTTAGCTCTTCTTGCATGGCAAGAACCCAAAATTCATCATTTAAGGCTTCTTCAACCTTTTTGGGTTCAATTTGAGAGGTGTAGCATGTGTAGCTAATAAGATTAGCAAGTTGACGTCGAGTCCTAACACCCTCATTTACATCTCTAATAACATCCTCTTTGTTATGGAGTCTTCTAACCCATGGAACGGGTTCATTAGAGTCCAAGAGAGGGACTCTAGTAGTGGGTTGTGTGACTTCATCATTTTCATTAGATGTCCCAACATTGGGAGTCACCACAACCCTCTCCAAAGGAGAAACATCACTAAAAACAACCTCCTCCTCATGATCATTAGACTTGAGCCTAGTATCATCAAATACGACATTGGATGATTCCATAACACTTAGAGTTTTTAAATTGAAAACTCTATAGGCTCTACTATTCAAGCCATAGCCAATAAAAATACCCTCATCACTCTTAGCATCGAATTTGCCAAGTTGATCACGGTCATTTAAAATGTAGCATTTGCTTCCAAAAGTGTGGAAGTAGCTAACATTTGGCCTCTTGCCTTTCCATAACTCATAGGAGGTATTTCTAGTACCAGGCCTTAGGAAAACACGATTCCCTATATAGCAAGCCGTATTGACCGCTTCGGCCCATAGGTTCCTAGGGACATTGTTGCTAAGCAACATCACACGGGCCATCTCTTGAAGGACCCTATTCTTCCTCTCAACAACTCCATTTTGTTGAGGTGTCCTAGGAGCTGAGAACTCATGGGAGATGCCTAAGCTATTGCAATAGCTTTCAAATGAGGCATTCTCAAATTCCCTCCCATGGTCACTTCTAATCCGTTTTATGCTTTTAATATTAGAATTCATTTCATTTTGTATTTTATTACAAAGCATTTTAAACTTATCAAAAGATTCAGATTTTTCTCTAAGAAAATATGTCCATGTGAACCTAGAGAAATCATCAACACATACAAAAATGTATCTCTTTCCACCCAAACTTTCGGTTTGCATAGGACCCATGAGGTCCATGTGGAGAAGCTCAAGAGGCTTCTTGGTGGTGAGATACTTACCCTTTTTGTGCATGCTTTTAGTTTGCTTTCCTTGTTGGCAAGGTCCACAAACACCATTGGCTTTCTTCCCAAGCTTAGGGAGGCCACGCACACAATTGAACTTTCCAAGGGTCCGTAGATCCCTAAAGTTCATGTGGCCAAGTCTTTCATGCCACAACTCAATTTGCTCATCCATGGACACATTGTTTGAGACTATTCTAGCTTCAAGACAATAGCAATTGTCGCTAGATCTCATACCTTTCAATAAGGTTTGTCCATCGGGCTTTAGGATCGAGCAATCATCTTTACAAAACAAGACGGAATATCCTTCATCACTTAGATGTGAAATGCTTATTAAATTGGCTTTCAAGCCATCAACAAATAAAGCATCGGATAAGGAGGGTAATCCGGAAACGGAAATGGTTCCTTTCCCTACAACTTGCTTTTTGGATCCATCACCAAAAGTGACATATCCACCTTCCTCCATAACAAGAGTCTCGAAGAAACTCTTGTTTCCCGTCATGTGCCTAGAGCACCCACTATCTAAATACCAAAAATAAAAAGAATTTGCCTTCAAGGCTATTTGAGCAACATGGCAAACAATTTCATTCTTTCTAATCCACCTAGAAACAATCTTAGCTTTCTTAGTGGTCTTTGGTACATGGGCTCTAGATGTCCTAGGATCATGCATAATAATATTATCATTCCTAGGAACATGCATCATGGCACTTTTCATTTTCTTCTCTATCATGCTTCTAGTTTTGCACATTTTTATATATCGAAAGCAATGTGGTCTAATATGACCATCAAATCCACAAAAGTGACATATAGGAGTAAAATAAGGAATCATACCTTGTCCTTGTCTTTGTGGATGAAAGGGTTCAATCCTTCTTCGTTGTTGAACCGGTCTTGGTTGCTTCCTAGCTTGAGGTTGCATGATAGGTCTCTTTCCTTTGTGAGCCATTTGAGGAGGAATGTTGGCTTGAGGGACCCTAGGAGGTTGAGCTTGAGTTTGCCTTCTTGGCCCCATCTTCACTTGTGCATTTGAACATTGTCCTACTTCTAACTTCTTCCTAGGAATTTGCACATATGAAGTTTCTTCGTTCTTCAAACCCTTGACAAACACGGTCTTGTTAGAGGTTGAGATCTTCTTGTCATCTTCATACCCAAGACCCCTCTTGTCACATGGACTCTTTCCAACACCAAGCATATGGTCAAGCTTCTTGGTGCTAGAATCCATCCTAGTCATAGAATTTCTAACTTCTTCAAGCTCCCTCTTTAGACTTTCTTCATTCCTCCTAGATAAGACTAACTCCTCTCTTAGCTTATCTTCTATCTTCTTGAATTTTTCCACTTGTTCACCTAAGTGGTCATTATGAGATGCAAGCTCAAGATTTTCTTCTCTCAACATCTTGATCTTTCTTGTGCTCTTGATTGCTAAATCATTAAACTCGGCATGGCATTTAGCAAGCACCTTTTTCTCCACAAAACTACTTATGGAGTTAGACGAGGAATCACTTTCTTCTTCACTTGAGTCATTTTCCTCTTGACTCATTTCCTCTCTCTCACTAGCACTTTTGCTTTTATGGGAGGAGGCAAAAGCTAGGAGATTAGCCATGAGCTCTTCATCACTTGAAGACTTATCTCCCTTAATGGAGTCATCACTACTTCCACTCCAAGTGGCGGCCATCACTTTTCCCTTTTTCCTCTCATTGTGATTTGCACATTCGGGTGCAAAGTGACCTATGCCACCACACTCGAAACATCGTACCCCTTTCTTTTCGGTCCTTTCGGTCCTTTCTTGCCTAGGTTCAAACTTCTTGAAAGTGCCCTTTTTCTTCAAATCTTGATCTTTTGATCCAAGGCCCTTTCTTCTAAACTTCATAACCTTGTTGAACCTTTTTACAAACAAGGCAAGGTCTTCATCCGAGTCAACCTTCTTTGCCTCCTTTTCATCCTTGGAGGTTTTTAAAGCAATTCCTTTTTGCTTTTTAGTGGGTGTGGAGATAGGCCCTTTCCTAGACTCATAAGCTAGAAGTCTCCCAATCACCTCACTCGGCTTCATATCCTTATAACCACTATTTTCTTCTAAAGCCGTCACCTTCGATTCAAACCTATCGGGTAGAGATCTCATAATCTTTTGCTTGATTCTCCTATCCGAATATGGATCACCAAGTTGATGGCTTTGGTTGACAATATCCATCAACTTGATCTCAAAGTCGTTGAAGCACTCATTCTCCTCCATCTTAAGCATCTCGAATTCAGTTTGGAGGACTTGAAGCTTAGAGTCCTTCACCACTTCGGTTCCTTCATGTGCAATCTCTAGGATGTCCCAAGCCTCTTTAGCTATCCTAGTATTTTGAATCAATTTATATTGATTTTCATCCATAGCACACAAGATGGCATGCATCGCCTTCCTGTTCCACTTTGAAGCCTCAAACTCTTGCGCGTTCCATTGCGCCTTAGGCTTCAATACTTCTTCTCCTCCACCATCGGGAGTCATCTTGGGTAGATCATATCCATCTTCAACCGCCATCCATGCACGGTCATGAATTTGGCATATGTAGGATTCCATCTTCCCTTTCCATTGGGAATAGTTCAATCCGGTAAGAAGTGGAGGCCTTGTGCTTGAGGCACCTTCGTTGCCACCATCATTTCCACCGTTTCCACTCATAGTGTTTATGAATGAATGAAATGAATGCAAATGTATGAATGATCAAAAATCACACAAAATGCAAAACACACCAAAATAAGCAAGGATCACCTATGTATGTCTAGGAACCTGCTCTGATACCAATTGAGACAAATTATAGCACGGTGTGTATAAAACTATCTAGAGGGGGGGTGAATAGATTTTAAGCTTTTTACCCAATTTTTCGTGATAGTCAAAATTACGAAATTACCTCTAAATAGATAAAGCAATAAATCAAGTATAATATGCGGAAATTAAATAACACTTGATTTTTACGTGGAAACCCTCACGGGAAAAACCACGGGCTAGTAAGTAAGCCACACTCGAACCTCGAATCTACTAAATGTGTAAAACGATTATAACCTAATCCCGGAAGTAATCACACACCTACCTAATCCCGGTATGAGTGAACCTAGTCCAATTTGCTTGCGTTCTAAGCAACCTAATCCCGGATGCTACACACAAGACTTACTTTCTCTATGAAGAGAATACAACCTTAAGTGAATATATGCATATCCAAATGCAACATAGAGCAAGGGAAACCCTATATGCTTATCTAAGATGATTAATATGCAATTAGAACAATCCTAGATATCAAAACTAAATGACATGTCAAATAGTTTAGCTAATCAAGATTAAGCACAAAACTTAATTAGCTATCACAAAACAACTTCTCAAACATACATCATACTAATCTCAAACTTGTATTCAAAGTATATAAAATAACATACAAGTAATTAATTGAGATTGCTAGCTAAGAGAAACACAAAATATGTAAGATATTAGTGAAAAGCTTACCAAGCAAAGTATGATGAAGAATCCATGCAAGATGACATCTAGATGATCAAGGATGATGCTAGATGATGATTGATGATCATGAAAAAGTGTTTGAGTAATAAAAAATGAGTTCTTGGAATTTTTTTTTCTCTTTGAAAAATATCCTAAGTATGAATTCTGAATATGAACTCTCTTGATTGACCTAAAGACAAAATGGCATATATATAGGCGGCCAAAACAAAGTGTGGTCGTTTAAGTAAGTTTCAAAGAAACGCGCCGATCGGCGGTTTCAATCGGTGGCCAGGCCGCCGATAATGACCGCCGAATTGAGCTCGTGAAGAACAGAGCATAAACGGCGGTTCATTCGGCGGTTTCATGACCGCCGATTCCAACCGCCGAATCAAAACAGGGAGATTAAAAACAATCAGGTATGAACGGCGGTTTCGAACGGTGGTTTCATGACCGCCGATTCAACCGCCGAATTAGACTGAGAGATAAATCAATCAGGTCTTGAATCGGCGGTTTCGAACGACGGTCGTGACCGCCGATTCTAACTACAGAAATGCTTCAGACCAATCTGGACTAAAACGGCGGTTTCATTCGGCGGCCAGGCTGCCGATCATAATCGCCGATCACCTAGAAAGGTGAAAACCAAGGAGAAGCCAAGGGCATTCTCCATAGGCGGTCCTCGCGCTAAACCAAGCACATTCTAGTGCATGCGCGGACATTTCCGAAAGTTATTGGGAAACGAATTACACGACAACATGACACACAACAAAATATGATAAATAAGTGCAAGTGTGAAACGTGACAAGTGAAGAGAATGCACACATATGCAATGAATGTTAAGTGTGTGTGTGCAACTAATCTCTTCAAAGAAAAGTAAGCACATAGAAATTTACCTTCGGTGCTTATCAACACGAGGTCTTCAAAGGGCTTCGAACAATAAGACCGATACTTAGGCTACCCTTACAAAGAACCCCAACATGTGGTTTGTCCACGAAATGAGCCAATCAACAAATAGGAACCTTACAGTGGCCATGTTCAACCAATAAAGAAAGAGAGACATTTGGAATTTAAATTCCTTTGAATGGATACAAGATCCTTTATTCATTTAGAGTGTCATAAGCTTTTTCACATATTATTGCAGTTAAGAAATGCAATCATCAAAACATGCTTTTTAAGATTAGCATTTAGCATGTCATTTAGCAAACATCATGTCATAAAGATCATTATAGGTCATTCAAATCATACTTCCTATGTAAATATCTCCTAGTCCAAAAATGCATGTTTGAATATAAATATGACATGGATTGCAATACAAGCATTGCTCACACTTATTGAATAGAAAATATATATACAATGCAACCAAGCTTACTCAAGCAACAAAAAGAGAAGCATAAGATATTTCAAATTTTTTGCAAGTGACAAGAATGCAAAATAGCTCTCTTTGCTTGAGTTCCCCATATGGGGTCATCATCAACCTTCAACAATGAAGGTCATGAGGTCCTATAGACCTCCCAAGTCCATTTGGCTTGGATGAACCTATTTGAGACTTGACAGTCTCGTAGCAAGCGGGTTCATTTTTCCTTATCCACATAGGTGTAACATTTTTCTTCCTAGTAGTCAATTGTTCTAGAGATCTAGATGTCATAGGATCATGTAAATGAATTTCTTCCTTCCTATGAGCATGCATTCTAGCTCTGGCTTTCTTTTTCTCAATCATGCTTTTAACTCTACACATTTTAATGTAACGAAAGCACTTTGGTCTAATATGACCATCAACACCACAAAAATGACATGTAGGGACAAAGTTAGGAATCATACCATGTCCTTGTGCATGTATAGGAGCCTTCCCATGTCTTTGTGGTTGTCTTGGTTGTTCGATAGGATTTCTCCTTCTTTGTTGTTGATCAAGACTTGGTTGCTTCCACGGTTGAGTTTGCATGATTGGTCTCTTCCCTTGATGGATTTGAGTTTGAGGGAAGTTAGCATGAGGAACTCTTGTAGGTTGAGCTTGAGGTTATCTTCTTGGAGCTACCTTCACTTGTGCACTATGAGAGCATTGTCCTAGCTCAATCTTCTTCCTAGGAGTTTGCACCGGTGAATCTTCTTTGTAGCTCAAGCTTTTGACAAACATGGTCTTGTTAGGAGTGGAGGACTCCTTACTATCTTCAAACCCAAGACCTCTCTTATCACAAGGACTCTTTCCAACACTTAATATGTGGTCAAGTTTTTCGGTGCTAGAAACTATCCTAGTCCTTGATCCTTTAGCCTCTTCAAGCTCTCTTTTTAATTCTTCTTCATTCCTCTTAGATAAGTCTAACTCCTTTATTAGCTTATCTTCAATATTCTTAGATCTATCCACTTGTTCACTTAAGTGGTCAACATGAGCCACAAGGTCTAGATTCTCTTCTCTCAATCTTCGTATCTTTTCCTTGGTCTTCATTGCTAAGCTTTTAAACTCAGTGAAGTATTCATCTAGAACCTTTTTCTTCACATATCCATGTGAGGAGTTAGATGAAGAGTCATCTTCATTAGAGTCACTTTCTTCTTGACTCTCATTCTCTTCTTCATTGTAGGAGATCGGAAAGGCAAAATAGTTGTTCTCACAATCATTCAAGCTTGAGGGACTTCCTTCAACAACTTTCACTTTGTTGTCCCGCTTGTGAGAGCAACCTAATGCCAAGAATTTTGCCACAATCTCTTCATCACTATTACTTGAAGTGGTGGCCTCCTTTCTTTCATCTTCCAAGTTAGCACATTCCTTGGAGATATGCCCGAATCCTCCACATTCGTAGCATTGAATCTTCTCTCTTGAAGACATCTCATGATATGGCTTGACATTCTTAATAGTGGACTTCTTCTTCTTGAAGTCATTCCCCTTTGAGCCATAATCACTCTTTTGAAGATTCAAGAACTTCTTGAATCCCTTGGCAATGAGTGCCATGTCTTCATATGAGTCATCCTCCTCCTCTTCCATCTTGGATGTCTTCAAGGCAATATCCTTTTTCTTCTTAGGAGGAGATGTGGTAGCCTTTCTTGATTCATAGGCTAGAAGTCTTCCAATGACTTCACTCGGCTTCATTTCCTTGTAAGTGTCATTTTCTTCTAAAGCCGTCACTTTGGGTTCGAACCTCTCGGGAAGTGATCGCATGATCTTTTGCTTGATTCTTCTATCCGAGTAAGGATCACCAAGTTGGTGACTTTGGTTCACAATGTCCATTAGTCTCACTTGGAAGTCATTGAAGTGCTCGTGCTCTTCCATCATAATGGTCTCAAACCGAGTTTGAAGGACTTGAAGCTTTGAGTCCTTGACAACCTCGGTGCCTTCATGTGC
Organism: Acer yangbiense; assembly: GCA_008009225.1. Taxonomy (NCBI): domain Eukaryota; kingdom Viridiplantae; phylum Streptophyta; class Magnoliopsida; order Sapindales; family Sapindaceae; genus Acer; species Acer yangbiense. Next base: position 12,356,412 of record CM017769.1, read on the forward strand.
AACTTCTAGGATGTCCCATGCCTCTTTAGCAATCCTAGTAATTTGAATCAGTTTGTACTGATTTTCACTCACTGCACATCGGATGGCATGAATAGCCTTGTTGTTCCACATGGAGTCAATAAATTCTTGAGGACTCCACTGTGCCTTAAGCTTGAGAACTTCTTCTCCTCCATCCGTAGAAGTCATCATAGGTGGAGCATATCCATCTTCAACCGCCATCCATGCCCTATCATGGATTTGGCATATGTATGCTTCCATCTTCCCCTTCCATGAGGAGTAATTATCGCCGGTGAGCAACGGTGGCCTCACGCTCGACGCTCCCTCTTTGCTCATCCCGAAACCACTCATAGTGTTTGGATGAATGCAAATGAGATGAATGCAAAATGTATGAATAAATCAAAAAATCACACAAGATGCAAAACACACCAAAATGAGCAAGGATCACCTATGTATGTCTAGGAACCCGCTCTGATACCAATTGAAACAAATTATAGCACGGTGTGTATAAAACTATCTAGAGGGGGGGTGAATAGATTTTAAGCTTTTTACCCAATTTTTCGTGATAGTCAAAATTACGAAATTACCCCTAAATAGATAAAGCAATAAATCAAGTATAATATGCGGAAATTAAATAACACTTGATTTTTAAGTGGAAACCCTCACGGGAAAAAACCACGGGCTGTTATGTGCGCCACACACGAACCTCGAATCCACTAATTGAAATGATTACAACCTAATCCCGGTTTAATGATCTAATCCCAATCAATAATCATCTCAACTACCTAATCCCGGTATAAGTGGACCTAGTCCAATTGGTTGTGATTTAAGCTACCTAATCCCGATAGCAACACAAGACTTAATTCTCTAAGAAGAGATAATACAACCTATGTGAATATATAAAATATCCAAAATGCAATTAAGAGCTAGGTTACTCTATATGCTTATCTAGGATAGTGATTATGCAATTAATTCACTCCTAGATATTAAAAGCTAGATGACATGTCAAATAGCTTAGCTAAACATAGATTAACAAAACCTAGATAGCTATCAAAAATACAACACTCAATCATGTCCACACAACAATCTCTAATTTGTATCTAGAATATATTCAAGAGCATACAAATAATATAAGAGATGTCAATGATAAATAAAACACTAATTATGTATGATAATAGTGAAGAACTTACCAAAGAATATGTGTTGACCAAAACCCATGCAAGCAAGCATCCTAACTAAGCTAGAAAATGCTAGATGATATTTTGATGCATATGATAATGGTTTTTGAGTGTTAAAAAAGTGTTCTTGATTTGATTTTCTCTCAAATGTCTCTCTTTGAAGTTTAGGGTTCTTAGAGTTAAAGAACATTAATTCTGAAAATGAGAAAGTGTGATATTTATAGATATCAAGAACAGGGCATGTGAAAAGACAAGTTTGCCCTTGAAACGCACCATTCGACGGTTTCAATCGGCGGTCAGGCCGCCGATCATGACCGCCGAATTAAGCTCGTGAAGAACAGAGCATAAATGGCGGTTCATTCGGCGGTTTCGTGACCGCCGATATCAACCGCCGAATCAGACCCGAGAGATCGAAATCGATCAGGTATGAACGGCTGTTTCGAACGGCCGGTCGTGACCGCCGATCGTGACCGTAGAATTGCTCCTAGAAGCAAACGGCGGTTCCATTCGGCGGCCAGGCCGCCGATCATAACCGCCGATCACCAACAGAGGTGAAAACCAAGGAGAAGCCAAGGGAATTCTCCGTGGACGGTCTTCGCGCAAAACCAAGCACATTCTAGTGCATGCGCGGACGTTTCCGAACACTATCGAGAAACGAATTACAAGACACATAAATACACAACAAGATATAACAATCAAAGTGCTAGTGTGTAATGTGACATATGAAGAGAATGCACACAAATGTAAGAATGCAAAGTGTGTGTGTGCTTCTAAATCTCTTCAAAGAAAGTTAACACTAGAAGTATACCTTTGGAGTGCTCGTCCCTTGAGGTCTTGAAAGGGCCTTTGAGAATGATTCTCAATCATCTAAACTACCCTTACATACAAACCCCAACACGTGGTTTGTCCACGAAATAAGCCAATCAAAGAACGGGAATCCTTACAGTCGTTCAAGTTGAATGACGCCTTATGGGCCTACAGAACTACTTTCAAAACTCCAATAGGGATGACACCTTATCGTTTGATCTTTGGGAAGGCTTGCCATTTGCCAGTGGAATTAGAGCACAATGCTTACTGGGCACTCCAGAAGGTGAACTTTGATATGGATGCAGTAGGGGAAGAACGTAAACTTCAACTGAACGAACTCCAGGAACTCCGGGATGAAGCATATAAGAATGCAAAAATCTACAGAGAGAAGACTAAGAGAATGCATGACAAGAGAGTGATCCTCAAGGATCTGTGCCCGGGGATGTTAGTCCTCCTATTCAACACTAGATTGAAGCTGTTTCTGGGAAAGCTCAGATCGAGATGGTATGGGCCATATAGGATACTTCAGATATTCCCATATGGAGCTGTTGAGCTACTGAATGAGAAAAATGGGGATACATTCAAGGTGAATGGGCATCGGGTGAAGCCATATCTGCAAGGAGTGAATGAAGCCAGGATATTGGAACAGGTAACACTTACAGAGCCATAGAGCTCTCATGCGTCTTGCCCAGACGGAAAATCTCACGCTAGGTGGGAGGCACCCCACCCAGGTACAATTTTCTTACCTAGTGTTATTTACGTATTTTAAGGTATATAAATATATATGGTAGTTTGTTTAGTATTGATTTTATTGTTGCTATATCTAAACTCTAACTAACCATGTTCGCCATTACATTGAGGACAATGTTTGGTTTAGGTTTGGGGGTGTGGCACAAGTTTTAGTGTTTTTGTAGTATTTTAATAATTATGTTTATATTATGTAGTGTTAGGTAGACATGTAGGAAATTTTCAAATCTCTGTAACAATTTTGAAAATTGGTTTGAGAGTTGTTATTTATATATGCCAATGGAATATTCCATACTTGCTTTGGAAGCTAAATTTTGACTAATATGCTTGCCATCTAAGAAGTTGCACCACTATAAATATACTTGTACAGTGCCAATTTTCGGATGTTTAGGTAAAGGGACCTTAGACTGTTTGATCCTAGGGGAATTGTGGAGACTACCCATGTGAGGAATCGAGCCCGTGCTGATTAATTGAGAGGGTATAATCCATTCTTCTTGTAAAAAGCACTATTCAAATTTAGGATGCATTGAGATCTCAGTCATATGCACTAGTATTGATTGCCATTGAACAGGAAATATTGTGGACTGCTTGTGAAATTTGTATTCCCTTGTTAGAAGATCTGATAGAGATGATCCTAGGCATGTGTGTTTAACTTCATTACCCAAACACTCTCCTTATGATGTGTGCTCCAATTGCCAAATTTGAGGCCAAACACAACCATTCATTTCATACACATCAACCACATGAAATCTTTAGATGTTGATAATAGTTGCATAAGTAAAATGCAAGTGGATAGCTCAAATCTGTAAATAGCGTGTACTCAGGCGATGATAGAAATAACTGTGCAATAGAAAGGCTACATTGTAAAGGTGTAAAAATAAACACTTAAAGCCATAAAAAATATATCAATTGAATACTTGCAATGAGTACCAATTAGCACGTGATCAAATTGTTAATCTTAGCCTAGACGCTTGTGGACATTGAAAAATGAGCTAGTAAAGTGATTGAAAGGTTGATCAACATCTTTAGGATTCCATCAAATTCATTCCACTCACCATAAATTACCCATGGCCCCAATACAACCAAGGAAAGCCCTAGTGGATCTGTGAGAAGTCTAAGTTGGGAATACAAGTCAAACATGTTCTCTCCACGTTCATGGTTATTCATTCATTCATTCATGAGACTTGACATTATGAGAGTGCGTTGTTTCTATATTCACATGCGTTATGTTCGAATTCTATATACATACATTCAATTCGCATGTGATTGAGAGAGATAACCTAGGATTCTGAGAGAAGAAAGAGATGGATCTGTGAGAAATAGGAGTCGAGGCAAATTTACCTTAGGCAGATAATTTACTGATTCTTGGACCAAAAACATCCAAATTATTTGGCATACAAGTATTATGTGTTGTTACGACTGAAGTGGAATCTTATTAGTCCTAATTGAGAATGCTTAGCTTGTATGATTTTCTGTTGTAATATACAAGGTAACTCCTCAGTTGTAGATTACAGAGTTACGTTTGTGGGTATCGTATCTGGTAAACCCTCAGGAGACTACACTCCTCCTACTAGGGGCACCTAGAGGTTTAAAAGGCATGTGGTATGTGCTAAGTACCATCGTGTTTCCTACGAAAATGGATTAGTTAATTGTTATTAATTTGTAGTAGCATTGTTCTTACTTTCTTTGTTTTCCTCGAGGACGAGCAAAAGATAGGTTTGGGGGTCTGATCGCGCTATGAATGTTCACATTTAGCACCCCTAATTCCTACCTTTTGTGTTCGTATTCGAGCACCTTTTGTGTACATAACGTGTGTTTTTGTTAAGTTCAGGTAAATAGGCCAGAAGGAAGGTGTTTGCATCAAAACAGTTAAAAGAGGAGCAAAACCATGAGAAGGAGGCAAGGTGGGCTCTGAAGGTGGGCACATGCCAGCCTTCCTGAAGGTATGAAGTCGCCTGAAATCAAGGCGGGTTCATGAGGCAGGAAAATGCCAGCCTTACCAAAGATCTGAAGTCGCCCTAAATCAAGGTCAATTGCAAGGCGGGTTCGTGCGGCGAGCTAGTGCAGCGGGAAATAGGCCACCGTAATCTTTTCAGAAGCGCGGCGACTTCATGACGGCGGGAAAGAAGACTCCGTAAAGCTCGCCAGAAGGAAGGCGGGTTCTCGCGGTGAGTTATTTCGGCGGGAATAAGGCCGCCCCGGGCACGTCCAAAGGCCAAAATTGGCACTTCTTGCCTCATTTGAAGAAGACATATATATATACTTCTCTCTCCTACTGCAAAAAGAGTGACAAGTAGTGATAAACTTAGCTTAGAAAAATTCTTAGTAGTTTTTTGGTTAAATTATCATAGAATAGATTAGAGATTCAAGTAGTTCATCACTTGTAATTTTGTAGTTAGAAGGTATTTGATCTTAGAAGTACCTTGATCATCAATCTTCTGAAGATTATTTGTGATCATTGAGTTTGTATTGCTGTGGAAGAAGGAGAGGTCGTCCTTGATCCCTTGAGGGTAGTATTTCTTCTTTTTATTCATTCATATGCTATATTTAATGATCATGTGTAACTAAACACCTTGTTGGGGAATTTATGAAGGTATTGATGTAATCACTTGTTACCACCTTTCTTATATGCATCACTTGTGTTTGAATGCTTGAATTGATTAAATCATGCCATATATCTCATATTCTTAGAAGCATGGAGTTGGTTATTGTAAAGTGATAAAATACTAGTTCATGATATTTGAATTGAGTATGATTAGTCAAAACTCCTAGATTAGAATGTGTTTGTTCATATAGAATCCTAAGAATACATTCTATCAATTTAGTTCCACAACTTACATTCCTTGATGATTAATCTAAACCTTAGATTAGATATTAAGTGAATGGTTGAGTGTACCAATTGTATAAATGGAACTACATGAGTGATTTGATCTATGTTGCATGAAAGTGGTTATTTGTGGTGCGTCATTACTAATTTCATACATTCCCTAGCATCTTAGCTTATCGAATATAATTATATATCATCACAATAGTTTAATCCTGTAAAATACTCACTAATCCTAGCATTTACTAGTGACTAGATTTCCCTGTGGACCGACACCCTTACTTTGTACACTATACTAGCATAACGACTTGTACGATTGTAAAAAGGGTAAAACACTCGCACGCCCCTTTAATACAACCGAGGTAGAATAGGTTTCATTATAGTGACATTTGTAGAACCGGTTTGGGCGTGTCAGATGTCATTCTTATCATGGAGTTGTCTAACCTATGGAGCGGGTTCTTTAGAGTTCAAGAGAGGAACTCTATTAATAGGTTGAGTGTACTCATAATCACCATTGGACGTCCCAACATTGGGAGACTCCACAACCTTCTCCGAAGGAGAATCATCATCTAAAACTACCTCCTCCTCATGGTTACTAGACTTAAGCCTTTCATCATTAAAGACAACATTGGATGATTCCATGACACTTAGAGTCTTTAAATTGAAAACTCTATAGGCTCTACTATTTAAGGCATAGCCAATAAAGATACCATCATCACTCTTAGCATCAAATTTGCCAAGTTGATCACGGTAATTTAAAATGTAGCATTTGCTTCCAAAGGAGTGGAAGTAGTTAACATTTGGCCTTTTACCTTTCCACAGCTCATAGGAGCTATTTCTAGTTCCGGGCCTTAGGAAAACTCTATTTCCTATATAGCAAGCCGTATTGACGGCTTCGACCCATAGGTTCCTAGGAACATTGTTGCTAGCAACATCACACGGGCCATCTCTTGAAGGACCCTATTCTTCCTCTCAACAACTCCATTTTGTTGAGGTGTCCTAGGAGCCGAAAACTCATGGGAGATACCTATACTGTCACAATAGGTTTCAAAAGAAGCATTTTCAAATTCTCTCCCATGGTCACTTCTAATCCGTTTTATACTTTTAATGTTTGAGTTCATTTCGTTTTGAATTTTAGTACAAAGCATTATAAACTTATCAAAAGTTTCGGATTTTTCTTTAAGAAAATATGTCCACGTGAACCTAGAGAAATCATCAACACAAACAAAAATATATCTCTTTCCACCTAAGCTTTCGGTTTGCATAGGACCCATGAGATCCATGTGGAGAAGTTCTAGGGGTTCCTTGGTGGAGAGATACTTGCCCTTTTTGTGCATGCTTTTGGTTTGTTTTCCTTGTTGGCAAGTGTTAGGATTATGCTCAATAGCAAGAGTGTAATGTTATAATTAACAATCTTTTTCATATTAATAAAGTGATTTCTGGTTTAACAAATCTTATAGCATTTATAGTTTAATATTATAATTGTCAAAGTAAATAATCATAAGGTCTAAAGACTATGAGAAAAGAAGAATTGTTCGTACATCTGGATATGTATGTGGTAGACACAATTCTTTAGTTAGTCTTGAATATTGTTCATAACTTAAGTTAAAGGTTGGGCACCTTTATCTTGTTAAAGTTGTAGAATTCTTTTGCTAGCATTTGAGTGGGATCAAATGAGATATGATGAGTCTAAAATCATCGGAGTGTCTTCGAGCAAAAGAATCTAGTGCACTGGGTGCATTGAACTGGATCACAATGAAAAGCTTTATCTAGAACCGTCAATAGATAATAGTTTTTTCATTATCAGGACAATCGGAGAGTCTATCTTAATCCTGAGATAAATGATGGACTTATGGTTGCAAGTGATATCATTTGAGTTATCAATGAGTACAATTATATAGCATAGTCTATCCTCGATAGTTTGGTGATATTCTTTTGTTAATCGATAGAGGATTTCATTTATAGATATGGACATCGTGGCTCCATTTATTAAATGAGAGTATAATATCATCATATGGATGTGAAACAAATTATAGCACGGTGTGTATAAAGCTATCTAGAGGGAGGGTGAATAGATTTTACGCTTTTTACCCAATTTTTCGTATTAGTCAAAATTACGAAAATGCCCTCAAGATAATATAACCAAGCAAGTGTAATATGGTGCGGAAATTAAAACAACACTTGGTTTTTACGTGGAAACCCTCACGGGAAAAACCATGGGCTATGTAAGTAAGCCACATTCGAACCTCGAATCCATTAAATGTGCAAACGATTATAACCTAATCCCGGAAGTAATCACACACCTACCTAATCCCGGTATGAGTGAACCTAGTCCTATTTGCTTGCGATCTAAGCAACCTAATCCCGGTTGCTACACACAAGACTTACTTTCTCTAGAAGAGAATACAACCCTAAGTGAATATATGAAAATATCCAAAATGCAACATAGAGCAAGGGAAACCCTATATGCTTATCTAAGATGATTAATATGCAATTAGAACAATCCTAGATATCAAAACTAAATGACATGTCAATTAGTTTAGCTAATCAATATTAAGCACAAAACCTAATATGCTAGCACAATACAACTTCTCAAACATACATCATACTCATCTCAATATTGTATCCAAAGCATACAAAATAACAAACAAGTAATTAATTGAGATTGCTAGATAAGAGAAACACAAAACATGTAAGATATTAGTGAAAAGCTTACCAAGCAAAGTATGATGAAGATTTCATGCAAGATGACATCTAGAAGATCAAGGATGATGCTAGATGATGATTGATGATCATGAAAAAGTGTTTGAGTAATCAAAAATTGAGTTCTTGGAATTTTTCTTCTCTTTGAAAAATATCCTAAGTATGAATTCTGAATATGAACTCTCTTAATTGACCTAAAGACAAAATGGCATATATATAGGGGGCCAAAACAAAGTGTGGTCACAATATGAATTCTGACCGAATGAAACCGCCGTTAATGCTCTGTTCTTCACGAGCTCAATTCGGCGGTCGTCATCGGCGGCCTGGCCGCCGATTGAAACCGCCGAACGGTGCGTTTCAAGGGCAAAATTGTCTTTTCACTTGCCCTGTTCTTGATGTCTATAAATATCACACTTTCTCATTATCTGAATCAGTTCTTTGACTCTTAAGAACCCTAATCTTCAAAGATAGATTTTGAGAGAAAATCAAATCAAGAACTCATCTTTAACCACTCAAATCAAACCCCTTTTGCATCAAATTTCATATTGCATCTCCTATGTCTACATAGAGTGCATCCATGTATGGGTTTGCATCATCACAACTTGCTTGGTAAGATTTTGATTAATTTCATCTTATTGTAGTATTTTAAATACCAAGCCATCTCTTTTAAATTACTTGTATGTTTTAGATCATATGCTAAATACAAGAAAAGAGATTATTTGTGATGAATTGATTGAGTGTTGTTTTTGATAGATATCTAGGTTTTTATAATCTATGATCATCTATGCTATTTGACATGTCATTTAGCAATTGATATTTAGGGTTGATTTAAATTGAATATATCATCATCCTAGATAAGCATTTAGAGTACCCTAGCTCTTATTGCATTTATTGAATATTCATATATATTCACATAGGGTTGTATTCTCTTCAAAGAGAAAGTAAGTCTTGTGTGTAGCATCCGGGATTAGGTTGCTTAGAACGCAAGCAAATTGGACTAGAGCCGCTGTAAAAGGCCCGCGTGGTAGATTAGAGGGTGCTCACGCCAAGAGTAGTGTATCAGGGGATATCACTAGGGATTGAACCAAGAGTGGCGATTGGTAGTGTCCATAGCCTGAGGTTATCTAGGGTGAGTGTCCGAGAATCACTTGAGGGTGTAACCGTCTTTTCATATAGTGGATTTCGAGGTCCGAGTGTGGCGCACTTAACAGCCCGTGGTTTTTCCCAGTGGTTGGGTTTTCCACGTATACATCAAGTGTCATTTACTATTTCCGCATCTTATTACACTTGTATGTTTTGTTGACTTGCTAGGGGCATTTTCGTAAAATTGACTTGTATGCGAAAATTGGGTAACAATTAGATAAAATCTATTCACCCCCCCTCTAGCTTTATATTGATAAACACACCTCGAGTATTTAATGAACTTTCAATTGGTATCAGAGCGGGTTCCTAGATATACTTAGGTGATCCTAGCTCATTTTAGGTGTGTTGTGCATTTGTGTGATTTTTGCTCATTCATACATTTTGCATACATTTCATTCATTCATTTGATACAATGAGTGGATTCGGTGGCAACCATGAGGGTGCTTCAAGCACACGGCCAGCCCTCCTCACCGGCATAAATTACTCCCAATGGAAAGGGAAGATGGAGGCATATGTGTGTCAAATCCATGATAGGGCATGGATGGCCATTGAAGATGGATATTCGCCTCCTATGATGACTCCCACGGGTGGAGGAGAAGAAGTGCTCAAGCCTAAGGCACAGTGGACACAACCTGAGTTTGAGTTGTCCAAGTGGAATCAAAAGGCATGGCACGCCCTCATATGTGCAGTGGATGAAAATCAGTACAAACTGATTCAGAACACTAAGATAGCCAAGGAGGCATGGGACATCTTAGAGGTTGCACACGAGGGAACCGAAGTAGTGAAGGACTCCAAACTTCAAGTCCTCCAAACTCAATTTGAGACACTTAGGATGGAGGAGAATGAGTGCTTCAACGACTTCGAGATTAGGTTGATGGACATTGTCAACCAAAGTCATCAACTTGGTGACCCTTACTCAGATAGAAGGATCAAGCAAAAGATAATGAGATCGCTTCCCGAGAGGTTTGAGTCTAAGGTGACGGCTTTAGAAGAAAACAGTGATTTTAAGGACATGAAGCCGAGCGAGGTTATAGGTAGACTTCTCGCCTACGAGTCTAGGAAGGGTCCTAGCTCCACTCCTTCAAAGAAGCAAAAAGGGATTGCTTTGAGAGCTTCCAAGGTTGAGAAGAAGGACAAGGATGACTCGGATGAAGACATGGCACTTTTAATGAGAAAATTCAAGAAGCTTGTAAAATTCGAGAAGAAGGGTCATGCATCCAAAGGGCAAGAATTGAAGAAAAGGGTTCCTTTCAAGAAGGTTGAGCATAGGCAAGAGAATAGTGAAAGGAAAGGGATCCAATGCTATGAGTGTGGTGGCATAGGTCATATCTCACTAGATTGTGGGAATTTGAAGAACAAGAGAGAAAAAATGATGGCCGCCATTTGGAGTGAAAGTGATGACTCCGAAGAAGGAGATAAGTCATCAAGTGATGATGAGCTTATCAATAACTTCAAGGCATTGGGTGCCAATTGTGAAGAAAATGAAGTTGTTGGTAAGAATTCCGTTGCTAGTGATCCCATAGAAGAGAAAGTCGAAGAAGTAGCTCTAGAGGAGATAGTTGTTGCTTCACATTGGGATATGGCACTTATTGACTCAAGAGATCAAGGTGAAGGTCTTGATGAGGAAATTGGATCCATAAGAGAGGAGGAGAGCCTAGAAGATGACACTAGTGGAGATGACTCCTTATCTAACTCTACAAATGGAAATGTAGAGAATATGGATATGCATAACTTTATAGTCAATGTTGAAAGCTCCATGAAGAAGAAAGATAGATTTCTAAGGATTTTAGAGGAAGAAAATCTAGAGCTTACAACATACAATGACCTCCTAAAGAAGCAAGTGGAGAAAATGGATCTTAAGGACAACTTTGAAAGTTTTGAAAGCTCTAAGTTAAAGAATGAAAAAGAGATTCAAAGGTTAAAGGAAGAACTACTTAGGCTTTCAACACAAGTTGATCACTTGAATGATGAAGTGATAAGATCCATGGTGGAAGAAGACAAGCTAAAAGATGAGCTAGCTTTATCTAAGAGGAATGAAGAGGGTTTGAAGAGAGAGCTTGTTGAAGCCAAAGAGTCATTGACTAGAATGACCACAAGCACCAAGAAACTTGACAACATACTTGGTGTAGGAAAAAGCCCTTGTGACAAAAGAGGACTTGGATTCGAAGTGAGCAAGGATTGCTCTATTCCTAAGAAGACCGTCTTTGTGAAGAGTTTGGGTAAGATAGAAGCGTCACCGGTGCAAACTCCTAGGAAGAAGTTAGAACTAGGACAATGTTCGAAAAATGCACAAGTGAAGGTGGTGAAAACGAGACAACCCCAAGCTCAACGGATTAGAGCCTCTCAAGTCATCTCTCCTCAACAAATGACTCACTATGAAAAGAGGCAAAACATGCTACCTAATCCAAGGAGGCAACCCATTCCGGTTCAACCAAATAGAAGACATGAACCGACTCAACACCAAAGGAGACATCAAATGCATGATGAGTCTCCAATGACTTCACAAGAACATGGTATGAATTCTTACTTTGTACCAACTTGTCATTATTGTGGTGTTTATGGGCATATTAGGCCTAAGTGCTTTAAGTACATTAACCATTGTAGGATTGATAGCATGATAAAGAAAAAGAGGCTAAGAAGAGCCCATTTGCATGAGCCTAGGAAATCTTTTGTCAATAATCCTAGGTTAGTGAATGACATGCAACCTTTGACCACTAAGAAGAAAAATGTTATATCTATGTGGATAAGGAAAAATGAACCCGCTTGCTATGAGACTAACAAGTCTCAAATAGGTTCAACCAAGTCAAATGGACTTGGTAGGTCCATAGGACCTCATGCCCTTCATTAATGAAGGATGATACTAACCCCATATGGGGAACTCAAGCAAAGAGAGCTATTTTTGCATTCTTGTCACTTGCAAAAAATTTGAAAAATCTTATGCTTCTTGGTTGATTGCTTGAGTAAGCTTGGTTGCACATATGTATATATGTTTTCAATTCAATAAGTGTGAACCTTGCTTGTTTACAATCCATGTCATATTTATGTTCAAACATGCATTTTGGACTAGGAGATGTATGTAGGAAGTATGATTTGAATGACCTATGATTATCTCCATGACATGATGATTCTTAAATAACATGCTAATGTCTTATGAAAAGCATGAAATTCATGTACATGCTCAAATGAAAAAGCATGAATTGATAATTGCGTTATTAAATGCAAAAAACTTGTGTGAAAAAGCTAATGAGACTCAAATGAAAAAGGATCTAGTATCCATTCAAGGATTTTACAATCCAAATGTCTCTCTTTCTTTATTGGTTGAACATGTCTACTATCATACGGGTTTCATTCCCGGAAAAATCAAATAGGGTGCAAAGTTGCTCATGACATGTTTAGCTTATAAAGTTGGATATAGTTGTTCTTAAATTGAAATCAATGAAATTTCTATATCCTTGCTTCTCTCATGACAATGGTGAAATTGGTTTGAATTCCTATTAGAAACCTTTGTCATTTGCTTTGCCAAATACCATGGTATTTTGGACTTGAATGCAATATGTCTTGTATGCAAAGCATTTTGTTTCACACATTTTATCTAATAAATCTCCTCGTTTCTCTCCGATTAATTGAGATTGCATAAAGTGACTTATATTGATTATGCATATACTAGAATGCTACTATCTCTCTTTGCCTTGAGTAACCCGGTTGGGGACTACTCCTTTGTCTATATCATGACAAAAAGGGGGAGTAGAATGTGGTAAGGGGAGGTGCAAATTGTTGTAGCAATTGGTGCACATTGGGGAGAATATACATTGAGGGGGAGTAACCCTTTGAGGGGGAGCATTGCATTCATCATACATTGCATGATGTTGTGTTTAATTTCTTAGAAATGCAATTGCTTGTTTATGTCCTCACTTGATTCATCTCACTTTTACTTGAATTGGAAAGTATAGAAACCTTGTTACAGGGAATGATTGTTCTACAAGAGATTGAAGACTTCAAGTTTTATTTTTATATATCTCTTTGTATTGTAGAAAATCTTCATTGACCAATAGGTTTATTTTTGTTGTGAGGAATCAATGTGAGTGGTGGTTTTGTCACGAAATAGCCAAAGGGGGAGATTGTAAGGATTCCCGTTTTGTTGATTGGCTTATTTCGTGGTCAAACCACATGTTGGGGTTTTGAATGTAAGGGTAGTCTAAGTGTTTGGTGTTGAAGATCAAAGGCCCTTCCATGACCTCAAGATACAAGCACGCCAAAGGTATAATCTCTTGTGCTTGTTTTTCTTTGAAGAGATTTAGTAGCACACACACACTTAGCATTCTTGCCTATGATTGCATACTTGCTTATTTTTATGTGCATCTCTTCACATGTCACTTTACACACTAGCACTTTGGTTGATATATCTTGTTGTGTGTATATGTGCCTTATAATTCGTTTCCCGACATTGTTCGGAAACGTCCGCGCTTGCACTAATTAGTGCTTGGTTTCGCGCGAAGACCGCCTATGGAGAATGCCCTTGGCTTCTCCTTGGTTTTCACCATTGTTGGTGATCGGCGGTTATGATCGGCGGCCTGGCCGCCGAATGAAACCGCCGTTTCAGTCCAGATTGGTCTGAAGCTATTATGCGGTCAAGATCGGCGGTCACGACCGCTGTTCGAAACCGCCGTTCATACCTGATCGATTTTAATCTCTCGGGTTTGATTCGGCGGTTGTATCGGCGGTCACGATACCGCCGAATGAAACCGCCGTTAATGCTCTGTTCTTCACGAGCTCAATTCGGCGGTCGTCATCGGCGGCCTGGCCGCCGATTGAAACCGCCGAACGGTGCGTTTCAGGGGCAAAATTGTCTTTTCACTTGCCCTGTTCTTGATGTCTATAAATATCACACTTTCTCATTATCTGAATCAGTTCTTTGACTCTTAAGAACCCTAATCTTCAAAGATAGATTTTGAGAGAAAATCAAATCAAGAACTCATCTTTAACCACTCAAATCAAACCCCTTTTGCATCAAATTTCATATTGCATCTCCTATGTCTACATAGAGTGCATCCATGTATGGGTTTGCATCATCACAACTTGCTTGGTAAGATTTTGATTAATTTCATCTTATTGTAGTATTTTAAATACCAAGCCATCTCTTTTAAATTACTTGTATGTTTTAGATCATATGCTAAATACAAGAAAAGAGATTATTTGTGATAAATTGATTGAGTGTTGTTTTTGATAGATATCTAGGTTTTTATAATCTATGATCATCTATGCTATTTGACATGTCATTTAGCAATTGATATCTAGGGTTGATTTAAATTGAATATATCATCATCCTAGATAAGCATTTAGAGTACCCTAGCTCTTATTGCATTTATTGAATATTCATATATATTCACATAGGGTTGTATTCTCTTCAAAGAGAAAGTAAGTCTTGTGTGTAGCATCCGGGATTAGGTTGCTTAGAACGCAAGAAAATTGGACTAGAGCCGCTGTAAAAGGCCCGCGTGGTAGATTAGAGGGTGCTCACGCCAAGAGTAGTGTATCAGGGGATATCACTAGGGATTGAACCAAGAGTGGCGATTGGTAGTGTCCATAGCCTGAGGTTATCTAGGGTGAGTGTCCGAGAATCACTTGAGGGTGTAACCGTCTTTTCATATAGTGGATTTCGAGGTCCGAGTGTGGCGCACTTAACAGCCCGTGGTTTTTCCCAGTGGTTGGGTTTTCCACGTATACATCAAGTGTCATTTACTATTTCCGCATCTTATTACACTTGTATGTTTTGTTGACTTGCTAGGGGCATTTTCGTAAAATTGACTTGTATGCGAAAATTGGGTAACAATTAGATAAAATCTATTCACCCCCCCTCTAGCTTTATATTGATAAACACACCTCGAGTATTTAATGAACTTTCACAAGCACATTCTAGTGCATGCGCGGACGTTTCCGAAAGTTATCGGGAAACGAATTACACAACAACATCACACAATTACACACAACAAAATATAATAAATAAGTGCAAGTGTGAAATGTGACAAATGAAGAGAATGCACACATATGCAATGAATGTTAAGTGTGTGTGTGCAACTAATCTCTTCAAAGAAAAGTAAGCACATAGAAATTTACCTTCGGTGCTTATCAACACGAGGTCTTCAAAGGGCTTCGAACAATAAGACCGATACTTAGGCTACCCTTACAAAAAACCCCAACATGTGGTTGTCCACGAAATGAGCCAATCAACAAAAGGGAACCTTACAATCTCCCCCTTTGGCTATTTCGTGACAAAACCACCACTCACATTGATTCCTCACAAAGAAATAGAAACTACGGGACAACTATGATATTCTACAACACAAAGAGATAAGAAAATAAAACTTCAAGTCTTCAATCTTTTGTAGAATAATCACGCCCTGTAAATAAGATTTCTATGTTTTCCAATACAAGTGAAATGTGAGATTAATCAAGTGATATCAAAAACAAGCATTTGCATTTTTAGAATTTAGGCACAACATTACAAAATATATGCAATGTATGATAAATGCAATGCTCCCCCTCAAAGGGTTACTCCCCCTCAATGTGTTATCTCCCCAATGTGCACAATTGCAACACCAATTTGCATCTCCCCTTACCATATACTACTCCCCCTTTTTGTCATGATATAGGCAAAGGAGTAGTCCCCAACCGGGTCACTCATAGTAACGAGAGATAGTAGCATGCAAGATATGCATAATTAATATAAGTCACTTTATGCATCTCAATTTAATCGGAGAGAAACAAGGAGATTTATTTGAGAGAAAATGTGTGAATCAAACATGCTTTGCATACAAGACATGTAGCATTCAAGTCCAAAATACAATGGTATTTGGCAAAGCAAATGACAAAGGTTTCTAATAGGAATTCAAACCAATTTCACCAATGTCATGAGTAAAGCAAGGATATAGAATACATTGATTTCAATATAAGAGCAACTATATCCAACTTTATAAGCGAAACATGGCATGAGCAACTTTGCACCCTTTTTGATTTTTCCGGATAAGATATCCGTATGATAGTAGCCATGTTCAACCAATAAAGAAAGAGAGACATTTGGAATATAAATTCCTTTGAACGGATACAAGATCCTTTATTCATTTTGAGTCTCATAAGCTTTCACACAAGTTTTGCATTTTTAAGAATATGCAATCATCAATTCATGCTTTTCATGTGAGCATGTTATATGAATTTCATGCTTTTTCATTTGACATTAGCATGTTATTAAAGAAACATCATGTCATGGAGATAATCATAGGTCATTCAAATCATACTTCCTATATACATCTCCTAGTCCAAAAATGCATGTTTGAACATAAATATGACATGGATTGTAAACAAGCAAGGTTCACACTTATTGAATTGAAAACATATATACATATGTGCAACCAAGCTTACTCAAGCAATTAAAAGAAGAGGCATAAGATATTTCAAATTTTTTGCAAGTGAAAAGAATGCAAACTAGCTCTCTTTGCTTGAGTTCCCCATATGGGGTCAATCAAAGAACATCACTCCACAAGACATATCCCAATAGATCTACTAAGAGTTTTAAATCGAGTAGCATCTAAGGGTTTAGTAAATAGGTCCGCAAGTTGATCATTTGTACCTACATGTTCAAGTACTATGCATTTATTTTCAACAAGCTCTCTAATGAAGTGATGGCGGATGTCAATATGCTTAGTTCTAGAATGTTGCACCGGATTCTTGGAAATATTAATGGCACTCATGTTATCACAAAAGAGAGTGAGAGTACCTTGGTTGAATCCGTAATCTACTAGCATTTGCTTCATCCATATAAGTTGAGTGCATCCACTCCCCGCGGCTATGTACTCGGCTTCCGCCGTGGACAAGGAAATCGAGTTTTGCTTCTTGCAAAACCAAGACACCAAGTTGTTGCCTAGAAAGAAGCAACCGCCCGATGTGCTCTTCCTATCATCACAATTTCCTGCCTAATCCGCATCACTATATCCTACAAGACTAGGATTAGTGTCAAATGAGTACCAAATCCCATAGTTGGAAGTCCCATTCACAAAGCGAATGACTCTCTTAACCAAAGAGAGATGGGACTCCTTGGGATCGGATTGGTACCTAGCACAAACTCCTACACTAAAAGATATATCGGGCCTACTTGCGGTCAAATAGAGCAAGCTCCCTATCATGCCACGATATAAGGTTTGGTCCACACTTTTACCTCTAGCATCCTTGCTTAGCTTCAAAGTGGTGCTCATAGGAGTGTCACAATGTTTGGCTTTTTCAAGACCAAACTTCTTCACAAGGTTTTTGGCATATTTGGCTTGGGTTATGAAGATCCCATTATCTAGTTGCCTAATTTGCAAACCTAGGAAGTAATTAAGCTCACCAACAAGACTCATCTCAAATTCATGAGACATAACATCAACAAATTGTTGGACCTTGGTGTTGTTGGTGGAGCCAAACACTATGTCATCGACATATATTTGAGCTATGAAAAGCTCATCATTGTCTCTCTTGATGAATAGTGTCTTGTCAACACTACCTCTTGTGTAGTCATTGTCAACAAGAAATTGAGTGAGGGGCTCATACCAAGCCCTCGGTGCTTGTTTCAACCCATATAGTGCCTTCTTGAGGCGATAGACATGGTTGGGGTGGTGTGCATCCACAAACCCCTTGGGTTGTTCAACAAACACTTCCTCTTGTAAGAAGCCATTGAGGAAGGCACTCTTGACATCCATTTGGTGCAATTTGAACTTGTGCACACAAGAAATGGACAAGAGAAGCCTAATAGACTCTAAACGGGCAACGGGAGCAAATGTCTCCTCAAAGTCGATACCCTCAATTTGAGAGTACCCTTGTGCTACAAGTCTAGCCTTGTTCCGCACTATGTTGCCATCCTCATCGGATTTGTTCCTAAATATCCATTTAGTGCCTATGACATTAGTGGTCTTAGGCCTAGGAACTAGAGTCCAAACCCCATTCCTTTCGAATTGGTTTAGCTCTTCTTGCATGGCAAGAACCCAAAATTCATCATTTAAGGCTTCTTCAACCTTTTTGGGTTCAATTTGAAAGGTGTAGCATGTGTAGCTAATAAAATTAGCAAGTTGACGTCGAGTCCTAACACCCTCATTTACATCTCCAATAACATCCTCTTTGTTATGGAGTCTTCTAACCCATAGAGCGGGTTCATTAGAGTCCAAGAGAGGGACTCTAGTAGTGGGTTGTGTGACTTCATCAGTTTCATTAGATGTCCCAACATTGGGAGTCACCACAACCCTCTCCAAAGGAGAAACATCACTAAAAACAACCTCCTCCTCATGATCATTAGACTTGAGCCTAGTATCATCAAATACGACATTGGATGATTCCATAACACTTAGAGTTTTTAAATTGAAAACTCTATAGACTATACTATTCAAGGCATAGCCAATAAAAATACCCTCATCACTCTTAGCATCGAATTTGCCAAGTTGATCACGGTCATTTAAGATGTAGCATTTGCTTCCAAAAGTGTGGAAGTAGCTAACATTTGGCCTCTTGCCTTTCCATAACTCATAGGAGGCATTTCTAGTACCGGGCCTTAGGAAAACACGATTCCCTATATAGCAAGCCGTATTGACCGCTTCGGCCCATAGGTTCCTAGGGACATTGTTGCTAAGCAACATCACACGGGCCATCTCTTGAAGGACCCTATTCTTCCTCTCAACAACTCCATTTTGTTGAGGTGTCCTAGGAGCCGAGAACTCATGGGAGATGCCTAAGCTATTACAATAGCTTTCAAATGAGGCATTCTCAAATTCCCTCCCATGGTCACTTCTAATCCGTTTTATGCTTTTAATATTAGAATTCATTTCATTTTGTATTTTATTACAAAGCATTTTAAACTTATCAAAAGTTTCGGATTTTTCTCTAAGAAAGTATGTCCATGTGAACCTAGAGAAATTATCAACACATACAAAAATGTATCTCTTTCCACCCAAACTTTCGGTTTGCATATGACCCATGAGGTCCATGTGGAGAAGCTCAAGAGGCTCCTTGGTGGTGAGATACTTACCCTTTTTGTGCATGCTTTTAGTTTGCTTTCCTTGTTGGCAAGGTCCACAAACACCATTGGCTTTCTTCCCAAGCTTAGGGAGGCGACGCACACACTCGAACTTTCCAAGGGTCCGTAGATCCCTAAAGTTCATGTGGCCAAGTCTTTCATGCCGCAACTCAATTTGCTCATCCATGGACACATGATTAGATACAATACTAGCTTCAAGACAATAACAATTGTCGCTAGATCTCATGCCCTTTAACAAGGTTTGTCCATCGGGTTTTAGGATTGAGCAAAAATCTTTAGAAAACAAGACGGAATATCCTTCATCACTAAGATGTGAAATGCTTATTAAATTGGCTTTCAAGCCATCAACAAATAAAGCATCGGATAAGGAGGGTAATCCGGGAACGGAAATGGTTCCTTTCCCTTTAACATTTCTTTTGGATCCATCACCAAAAGTGACATGTCCACCTTCCTCTATAACAAGAGTCTCGAAGAAACTCTTGTTTCCCGTCATGTGCCTAGAGCACCCACTATCCAAGTACAAAAAATTAGAAGAATTTACCTTCAAGGCTATTTGTGCAACATGGCAAACATTTTCATTCTTTCTAATCCACTTAGCAACAATTTTAGCTTTCCTAGTGGTCTTTGGTACATGTGCTCTACTATTTCTAGGATCATGCAAATCAATATTTTCATTCCTAGAAACATGCATCTTAGCTCTATTCTTTCTCTTTTCAATCATGCTTTGTTTTCTACACATTTTAATATATTGAAAGCAATTTGGTCTAATATGACCATCACAACCACAAAAGTGACAAATAGGGATGAAATAAGGAATCATACCTTGCCTTTGTGCACGTATGGGAGCTTGTCCATGTCTTTGTGGATAAGTGGGTTCAATCCATCTTCATTGTTGAACCGGTCTAGGTTGCTTCCAAGCTTGAGGTTGCATGATTGGTCTCTTTCCTTTGTGAGCCAATTTTGGAGGAGTGTTGGCTTGAGGGACCCTAGGGGGTTGAGCTTGAGATTTCCTTCTTGGCCCCATTTTCACTTGAGCATTAGAACATTGTCCTACTTCTAACTTCTTCCTAGGAGGTTGCACAAATGAAGTTTCTTCGTTCTTCAAGCTCTTGACAAACACGGTCTTGTTAGAGGTTGAGATTTTCTTGCCATCATCATACCCAAGACCTCTCTTGTCACTTGGACTCTTTCCAACACCAAGCATATGGTCAAGCTTCTTGGTGCTAGAATCCATCCTAGTCATAGAATTTCTAACTTCTTCAAGCTCCCTCTTTAGACTTTCTTCATTCCTCCTAGATAAGACTAACTCCTCTCTTAGCTTATCTTCTATCTTCTTGAATTTTTTCACTTGTTCACCTAAGTGGTCATTATGAGATGCAAGCTCAAGATTTTCTTCTCTCAACATCTTGATCTTTCTTGTGCTCTTGATTGCTAAATCATTAAACTCGGCATGGCATTTAGCAAGCACCTTTTTCTCCACAAAACTACTTATGGAGTTAGACCAGGAATCACTTTCTTCTTCACTTGAGTCATTTTCCTCTTGACTCATTTCCTCTCTCTCACTCGCACTTTTGCTTTTATGGGAGGAGGCAAAAGCTAGGAGATTAGCCATGAGCTCTTCATCACTTGAAGACTCATCTCCCTCAATGGAGTCATCACTACTTCCACTCCAAGTGGCGGCCATCACTTTTCCCTTTTTCCTCTCATTGTGATTTGCACATTCGGGTGCAAAGTGACCTATGCCACCACACTCGAAACATCGGACCCCTTTCCTTTCGGTCCTTTCTTGCCTAAGTTCAAACTTCTTGAAAGTGCCATTTTTCTTCAAATCTTGATCTTTTGATCCAAGGCCCTTTCTTCTAAACTTCATAACCTTGTTGAACCTTTTTACAAACAAGGCAAGGTCTTCATCCGAGTCAACCTTCTTTGCCTCCTTTTCATCCTTGGAGGTTTTTAAAGCAATTCCTTTTTGCTTTTTAGTGGGTGTGGAGATAGGCCCTTTCCTAGACTCATAAGCTAGAAGTCTCCCAATCACCTCACTCGGCTTCATATCCTTATAACCACTATTTTCTTCTAAAGCCGTCACCTTCGATTCAAACCTATCGGGTAGAGATCTCATAATCTTTTGCTTGATTCTCCTATCCGAATATGGATCACCAAGTTGATGGCTTTGGTTGACAATATCCATCAACTTGATCTCAAAGTCGTTGAAGCACTCATTCTCCTCCATCTTAAGCATCTCGAATTGAGTTTGGAGGACTTGAAGCTTAGAGTCCTTCACCACTTCAGTTCCCTCATGTGCAATCTCTAGGATGTCCCAAGCCTCTTTAGCTATCCTAGTATTTTGAATCAATTTATATTTATTTTCATCCATAGCACACAAGATGGCATGCATCGCCTTCCTATTCCACTTTGAAGCCTCAAACTCTTGCGCGTTCCATTGCGCCTTAGGCTTCAATACTTCTTCTCCTCCACCATCGGGAGTCATCTCAGGTAGATCATATCCGTCTTCAACCGCCATCCATGCACGGTCATGAATTTGGCATATGTAGGATTCCATCTTCCCTTTCCATTGGGAATAGTTCAATCCGGTAAGAAGTGGAGGCCTTGTGCTTGAGGCACCTTCGTTGCCACCACCATTTCCACCGTTTCCACTCATAGTGTTTATGAATGAATGAAATGAATGCAAATGTATGAATGATCAAAAATCACACAAAATGCAAAACACACCAAAATAAGCAAGGATCACCTATGTATGTCTAGGAACCCGCTCTGATACCAATTGACACAAATTATAGCACGGTGTGTATAAAGCTATCTAGAGGGGGGGTGAATAGATTTTACGCTTTTTAACCAATTTTCCGTGTTAGTCAAAATTACGAAAATGCCCTCAAGATAATATAACCAAGCAAGTGTAATATGGTGCGGAAATTAAAACAACACTTGGTTTTTACGTGGAAACCCTCACGGGAAAAACCATGGGCTATGTAAGTAAGCCACATTCGAACCTCGAATCCATTAAATGTGCAAACGATTATAACCTAATCCCGGAAGTAATCACACACCTACCTAATCCCGGTATGAGTGAACCTAGTCCTATTTGCTTGCGATCTAAGCAACCTAATCCCGGTTGCTACACACAAGACTTACTTTCTCTAGAAGAGAATACAACCCTAAGTGAATATATGAAAATATCCAAAATGCAACATAGAGCAAGGGAAACCCTATATGCTTATCTAAGATGATTAATATGCAATTAGAACAATCCTAGATATCAAAACTAAATGACATGTCAATTAGTTTAGCTAATCAATATTAAGCACAAAACCTAATATGCTAGCACAATACAACTTCTCAAACATACATCATACTCATCTCAATATTGTATCCAAAGCATACAAAATAACAAACAAGTAATTAATTGAGATTGCTAGATAAGAGAAACACAAAACATGTAAGATATTAGTGAAAAGCTTACCAAGCAAAGTATGATGAAGATTTCATGCAAGATGACATCTAGAAGATCAAGGATGATGCTAGATGATGATTGATGATCATGAAAAAGTGTTTGAGTAATCAAAAATTGAGTTCTTGGAATTTTTCTTCTCTTTGAAAAATATCCTAAGTATGAATTCTGAATATGAACTCTCTTAATTGACCTAAAGACAAAATGGCATATATGTAGGGGGCCAAAACAAAGTGTGGTCGTTTAAGTAAGTTTCAAAGAAACGCGCCGATCGGCGGTTTCAATCGGCGGCCAGGCCGCCGATAATGACCGCCGACTTGAGCTCGTGAAGAACAGAGCATAAACGGCGGTTCATTCGGCGGTTTCATGACCGCCGATTCCAACCGCCGAACCAAAACAGAGAGATTAAAAACAATCAGGTATGAACGGCTGTTTCGAACGGCGGTTTCATGACCGCCGATTAAACCGCCGAATTAGACTGAGAGATAAATCAATCAGGTCTTGAATCGGCGGTCGTGACCGCCGATCTTAACCGTAGAAATGCTTCAGACCAATCTGGACTGAAACGGCGGTTTCATTCGGCGGCCAGGCCGCCGATCATAACCGCCGATCACCTAGATAGGTGAAAACCAAGGAGAAGCCAATGGCATTCTCCATAGGCGGTCCTCGCGCTAAACCAAGCACATTCTAGTGCATGCGCGGACGTTTCCGAAAGTTATCGTGAAACGAATTACACAACAACATGACACAATTACACACAACAAAATATAATAAATAAGTGCAAGTGTGAAATGTGATAAATGAAGAGAATGCACACATATGCAATGAATGTTAAGTGTGTGTGTGCAACTAATCTCTTCAAAGAAAAGTAAGCACATAGAAATTTACCTTCGGTGCTTATCAACACGAGGTCTTCAAAGGGCTTCGAACAATAAGACCGATACTTAGGCTACCCTTACAAAGAACCCCAACATGTGGTTGTCCACGAAATGAGCCAATCAACAAAAGGGAACCTTACAAGATGTTTTGAGGTAATTGGATATTAAATCTCAACGTTGAGTTTTCGATAGTGACTATTGAAAACATGGCTTTTGGACAAGTCAAAATATCCAAGTTCAAAACGTTGTCATATGAGTAAATATGGTAACTTGGAGAGTTATAGGCGGTCTATGAACTCTTGGCAATTACTGATATTAATCACGAGGATACACTATCTCCAATATGATTGTCTAGGGTTATGAAAGAGGAACATCTTCCTTTTCTATCTTTATTTAAGAGTTCAATTTTAGCTCTTTAGTGGAATGAGTTAAAATTAATGGATCGGACCTAAGTGAATCATTTGTTGATTGTGATTAGGTTGTGTCTATTGAAGCTTAAATTTAGATAGCCCGCCAAGATCCCCAATCCACATGGACTTGCATGGATCACTTGATATATTCTACCGGACCAATTTATGGGTCCATCTAGAATTGCATTTAATATATTAATAATATAATTTGCACATTAATTATTTAATGGGCTGCTCAATTATATTTATATATTAATGAAAGGCATGTGGGCTTGTTTTTTTTAGTAAGAATGGGTCTGGTTCACATGTGGACATTTTATTTAAAGTCCAATGGATTAAATGAAATAAGAAAATAATATATGACCCATTTTATACATTTGGGGCGGCAAGGTTAAAATATTAGCCTAACATATTATTTTGTTTCATTGTTTAATTAAATAAGAATTAATTAATTTATTAATTAATTGTTTAATTAAGAAACAAATCTTTTTCTGATCAGGAAATATATTTCCTTGAGTTATACTAAAAGTAAAAGACTTGTTTGATAAGAAAAATAATTAATTAAGTTTATTTATTTAATCAAATAAGAAGTCTTTTTATTTAGTCAATAAAAGAATAAAAATACTTATGAGTTGGATTAGGGTTAGAAGTCTAAAAGATGATGTGTATTAGGGTGCAAAACAAATCCTTTTTACTATGTGATTTGCGGCAACCCTAATGGCATATGAGGTAGACTTCGGCAACCCTAATAGGTAAAAGGAAGAGAAATTCGGCCACCCTATATATTGCTTATGATAGGGTTCGGCCACCTCTAATGGTTGGTTGATTCAATTTTCTTCTTCTTCTAAACTCATAGACAAGTATTTGATTATTCTACTAAGACATAAAAGAGAGAAGAGATTATTCTTTTGATGTTACACTAATTGCTTGTTCATCAATAAGCTTGTGTGTACAACATCGAATTAGGTTCACGCGAGTTTCGATCATTAGATTGAGAACTCAAAAGTGACCGGAATAATCTTTGTATTCTTTTGATTGTTTTGTGACTAACAAAAGAAAAAGAAAAGTTTGTTTGTCCATTCTCAGGTTTGCAATTCAAAGAAAAGGGAGACCACGCTCCTAGGTGATTCATGTTCGTGCTAGGATTGAAGATCTTGCGGATTACCATCAACGTAAGTCAATCGGATCACGCGACAAAAGGTATTCAACTTTTGTTACTTTATATATGGTTAATTAATTTAAAGGGTTAAGGTTCATAAAAAGGAAAAATTTTAAAACATACTAAATTTATTTTTTAGTCTCGCTTCCGCTGCGTGTACTACGGTATTTTTCCCTACAGCAAGGTCCACAAACACCATTGGCTTTCTTCCCAAGCTTAGGGAGGCCACACACACAATTGAACTTTCCAAGGGTTCGTAAATCCCTAAAGTTCATGTGGCCAAGTCTTTCATGCCACAACTCAATTTGCTCATCTATGGACACATTGTTTGAGACTATTCTAGCTTCAAGACAATAGCAATTGTCGTTAGATCTCATTCCTTTTAACAAGGTTTGTCCATCGGGCAATAGGATAGAGCAATCATTTTTACTAAATAAGACGGAAAGTCCTTCATCACTTAGATGTGAAATGCTTATCAAATTTGCTTTCAAGCCATCAACAAATAAAGCATTGGACAAGGAGGGTAATCCGGGAATGGAAATAGTTCCTTTCCCTACAACTCTCTTTTTGGATCCATCACCAAAGGTGACACATCCTCCTTCCTCCATGACAAGAGTCTCGAAGAAACACTTATTTCCTGTCATGTGCCTAGAGCACCCACTATCCAAATACCAAAAATTAGAAGAATTAGCCTTTAAGGCAATTTGTGCAACATGGCAAACATTTTCATTCTTTCTAATCCCCCTAGAAATAATATTTGCTTTCTTAGTGGTCTTTGGTATATGGGCTCTAGATATCCTAGGATTATGCACATCAATTTTATCATTCTTAGGAACATGCATCTTTGCTCTATTATTTCTCTTTTCAATCATGCTTCGTGTTCTACACATTTTAATATATCGAAAGCAATTTGGTCTAATATGACCATCAAATCCACAAAAATGACATTTAGGAATAAAATAAGGAATCATACCTTGTCCTTGTGCATGCATGGGAGCTTGTCCATGTCTTTGTGGTTGACTGGGTTTAATCCATCTTCATTGTTGAACCGGTCTAGCTTGCTTCCTAACTTGAGGTTGCATGATTGGTCTCTTTCCTTTGTGAGTCAATTGTTGAGGAATGTTGACTTAAGGGATCCTGGTGGGTTGAGCTTGAGGTTGCCTTCTTGGCACCAACTTCACTTGTGCATTCTTTGAACATTGTCCTAGTTCTAACTTCTTACTAGGGGTTTGCACCAATGAAGCTACTTCGTTCCCCAAACTCTTGACAAACACGGTCTTGTTAGAGGTTGAGATCTTCTTGCCATCTTCATATCCAAGACCTTTCTTGTCACACGGATTTTTTCCAACAATAAGCAAATGATCAAGCTTTTGAGTGCTAGAGGTCATCCTAGTCATAGACTCTTTTACTTCTTCAAATCCTTTCTTAGCTTATCTTCAACCTTCTTGGATTTTTCCACTTGTTCACTTAAGTGGTCATTATGAGATAAAAGCTCAAGATTCTCTTCTCTCAACATCTTGATCTTTTTCGTGGTTTTCATCTCTAAGCTTTTGAACTCCGCGTAATGTTCAACAAGAACCTTTCTCTCTACATATCCATTTGTGGAGTGAGTTGTGGAGTCATCTTCACTTGAGTCATTTTCCTCTTGACTCTCTTCCTCTTCTTCACTTCTACCTTTGCTCTTGTGAGAAGAGGCATCTCCCATGAGTTTTCGGCTCCTAGGACACCTCAACAAAATGGAGTTGTTGAGAGAAAGAATAAGGTCCTTCAAGAGATGGCCTGTGTGATGTTGATTAGCAACAATGTCCCTGCCAATTTCAGAAGGAACTTGTGGGCCGACAGATTATTCCGGTCATTTGCCAAGCACCCGCCTGAAACCTACCAAGAGGCCTATGACAGGGCGTTAGAGCAGGTGGACATAGATGAGCAACTCCGAGTCAAGGTCGAGCATGATGAAGCCTGAACAGATAAGCAACCTAAGAAGGAGTCTCCTAAGTTGGCGCCTGTAAAGTAGTTTCAGAACCATCCTCCAAAATGATCGACTTACAGGCCACCTCCTCCCCAACACCGGGAAAGATACCCGGTTAGAAGCACTCCTCCCCGAGCAAGCCCCCCTCTAAGAGAAGAAGCCCAGGTAGCAAGTGAGGAAGACTGGTATAATCACTACACTCCTCTCAATGCCTCCCGAGAGACCATATACCTGGCTATTCGCGATAACGGCTTGCTCAGAAAGCCCGGTCCAATGAAGGTCCCAGCTGATCAAAGAAATCGTTATAAATACTACGATTTTCATGAAGATGTCGAACACAACACATCCAAATGCTACAGTCTCCTCAACCAGATCGAGGGATTGATAAGAGGAGGACTCTTAGTTGAATTTTTGCAACAAGTACGGGATAACATAAAGGCAGGGAAGGAGGTACAAGGGGAAATGCGATATGCAAAAGAGAGGAGGAAGGACGAAGGAAAGGATTTGATGCAGCAAATTTAGGTCATTTATACTATCAGTAGAGGCCCAACCCTAGCAGGGACTTCTAACAATTCAAGGAAGAACCATGCTAGGAAGATCCCAAGGCTCACTGCTAGTTAGGATGTACTCCGGGTCTCTAGAGGGTCCTGGGAATATCCTCACTCTGCTCAGATCATTTTCATAGAGGATGATGCCTATAACATAGTACAACCTCATGATGATCCAATGGTGATCATGGTACAGATTGCCAACTACCGGGTTCACTGCATCCTGATAGATACCGAGAGTAGTGTGGATATTTTGTTCAAATGAGCGTCAGATAAGCTCAACCTGAAGAACCCTTGCTACAACAACTGCACCATACCTTTGTATGGTTTTACAAGAGATTCCGTGATGCTAGTGGGAACACACATTTTGCCGATGATAATCGAAGAAGCCTCGCTTCAGCAGAATATTATAATGGAATTCATAGTGGTTGATACCCCGTCTGCCTACAATGTAATCCTGGGAAGACCTTTCCTATCGGGAATCAGGGGAGTCCTATCCATTTATCACAACGTACTGAAGTTCCCGGTTAGAACCAAGGTAGGAGAAGTCAGGGAGGATCAGCAAGCAGCCTGCACCTGTTATGCAGTGTCCACTAATCCTACCACATTAGCCAAGCAGTGCACCCATGTTACCAGTGAATCGAGCCACGGGATTCCAGAGCTAGATTATTACTATATCTTTGAAGAAGGAGAGGTGCTAGATATGATTGCAGAAGAAGCAGAAGAGGAAGAGCGGGGATGGATTGGTGGGTACCCCGCGGAGCAGTTAGAAGAAATCCAAATCAGAAAGGGAGATCTAACTAAAGTAGTGAAGATAGGAGGTGCGTTGGATCGCGAGGTCAGAGGGAATTTGGTAAAACTTCTTGAAGAGTATAATGACATTTTCGCTTGGAGTCATGACGAAATGCCCGATATCCCTCTCAACCTAGTAGTTCATCGGTTGGCTGTTGATGCTACTGCAATATAAATATAAATATATTTGTGATCTTGTAGGAAAATAATGTTTTACCACTTGGGAATCCTTTTTAGGATATGAAACGTAATAATGGTAAGTTGGATTCGTTCCACAGGGAAATGAAGTAATCGTTAGGTTGATTAACTAATCTAAGATTGCGATAATATAAATCATAATAAGTGGATAGTGGGTGGTTTAAAATACCACAAAACATGCATAAAGTAAAAGTAATAAAAGTGATAGGGAAAATAGAATCTCAACAATCTAAAATAAGAGAAGTGGGTGAATTCAATTAAGAGATACGCTAGAGGATTAGTTAAGTTGAAAATGGATTAAGGGTGTTTTTTAAACTATCATAAAGAACCAATCTCAAATGGATTAACCTCACAACAAGGTTTGGATTATTGTGGTTGGTATTTCCTACAATAATCCATCCTATTTATTGAATTCTTTAATCAAATAAGGTTGTCATTCCAAAGGTGATTAAATAATAGATTATTCTAGCAAGATTATGATTAATAGGTTGATATACAAGTCAATCATATAGTGACAAGAATCTAAAGATATAATAAATAGAAAATACATAGAGATTCAATTAAAATATAGTCAAGCAACCCTAAGTCCAAATGTTTCTAACACCAACCCCCTAGATTGGGGGTTTTAGCTACACATAGTTACAAATAGGAAAAGAGAGTAAATAATGAGGAAATCACCCGTAGGTCACATTCTTTAATGCTCAATCCTTTCCCTCCTTAGATGCTCCTTGTGTACTAGTGTTATGAGTGACAAATGGTGTGTGACTAAGGTAATAAGGTGAAGAAAATATGGTGAGAGAGAAATGATTTTGGTGAGGTAGGATAGATTTGGTGTTGAGTGTTTGATGGAAAAGGTAGTTCAAGGTTAGAAATGGAGGAATTTGGAAGTGGGAGTCATGGAAGAAAATCTAGGTCTAAAATGCTAAGTGAAAAGTGTTCTCTCTAAAACTCTGTATATTTTTCTCTAGTTCAAACTCAGAGAAGAGGGATATTTATACTAGCTTGATTTTTGTGCTGAAAATCTCTTGGAAAGCTGATGTGGTGGGAATGTCGTTATTTGTGTCGCCATGGCGACCTCATGGCGACATACTATTACACATTCTGAGATCCCATTGTCGCCACGAGTATCATCTTTTTCGCCCTTTGCAAATGGCGTTACTGAGGAATTTGGGAGGAGGTCACCATTTGCCATTGAATATCGCCATGACGACATGCAAATGGCGACCACACCTGATGCACTTTCTTGGAGAAATATGGTATGTCACCATGGCGACCCTGGGGCGACCAAATGGTGATTTTACAAACCATTCTATCACCATGGCAACCCTAGGGCGACCACTGGCGACCTTTCTTTAGCAAGTGGCGAGAATGCCCTGCTTCATATCTTTATGCTCTTCTTTCATACTAAGTTCTTCTTCTTTTTCACAATTTCCTTTGAGGCCTCATAAACCTGAAACACTTGATTTTGCAACATTAAATACAGGGAAATGCCCGAGAATTAAGCACAAAGAGTAGGAAATAAGGGTACAAAATCGTACCATATTTGGTCCGATCAGCAAGCAGAGTTGAAAGACCAGACTATAGATGCCATGAAGGAGGAATCATGCAAAAACGAGAATGCTTTGAGAATAGTAATGGTGAAGGAATGTGATTACTTAGTGGAGCTTGAAAAGGCTGAAAGCACTATCAAGATCTTGACCAAGGAACAAGGCATTAAGGGACAGACCTTAGGGTTTAACATCATCAAAGGAGATTCAAGCCATTCCAAAGCAAAGGTTAGTAATATCACATATGGTCCTTCAATTTTTCCTTACAATTGTTATTTTTGCCATACTAGGGGTCATAAAAGGGCCCAATGTGTGGAGTTTATTGAAAGTTACAAAAAGAAACAAAGGAAGCCTAGAGGGAAGCCAGGAATAATTCGGCAAGTTTGGGTCTGCAAGGACAAATTGGACCAAGTGAGAGAAACTATCATTGATGGGAAGAAAGCCCTTGATATGAAAGAGTGTCCTAAACTCATTGGCACAAATGGTGGTAATACAAGCGGAGAAGTCGTTCAAATGAAAGATGTAGAGCTTACAGAGCCATAGTGCTCTCACACGTCTTGCCTATACGTTAAATAAAGCGCTTGGTGGGAGGCAACCCACCTAGGTAATTTCTTTTTAGTTTTTAGTTTTTAGTTTTCTAGTTTTTTTTTTTTTTTTTTTTTTTTTGTATGTTGAGTTCATACATGCCATGTTTTTTTTCTTTATTCGTTGTCCATGCTTTCAATGTCATACAAGCATTGAGGACAATGTTTAGATTAGGTTTGGGGGTGTGAATTCGTATTTGTTTGATTTTTCAATTCATTGACAAATCTGTGAAAAAGTGACCTGTTTTGAAAAGTTTTGAGGCAAACGTTTTGTTGAAACTATATTGATTGGTGAGGAAATAAATTTTTTCTTCAGTGTTGGGTTCTTCATTTTTTTGATACGAATCAAACGATATATATAACATAAAATTCTGGGAGGTGGTTTAAAAGTTTTGAATGTTTCTTTGACCAAAGGTCATGAGCAATGCCTGCGTGCACTGTCTTCATCGTCTGTTCTCTCACTTTTCCAATGCGAATTTTGAAATATTTTCTACTTGAAAAGTGTGTGTTTGCATGTCTATTATCTTGTGCTAAAATTTGGTTAACTGTTATTGAGTCATGTGAGATATATACGTTAAAGAACAAACATAGGTCAATTTCAAAAGTCATCAGTTTTTGAATTTTTATCCTCCATGTTGAGATGCTTCTTTTGTGTGCTTTAAGAGCCATAATATATGCTTTATTCACTGAGTTTAAACTAACTTCTTACCACTTAGAGTATTGCATTGCATTTTCAAAACTTATGACATGCTCTTAATGCGATGGTGGATAGGAAGCTTAGTTGGATTGTCATGATTATTAGTGGAGACTATCCTTGTGAGTTCACTAAGCCATAAAGCATTCATAAATGACATGATATGAGGGATATTTTGTTTCTACTCTTTAAACACTCAATAGGTTCTTAGCATTAGATTCGATCTCTATAGGTTGTACATTGAGCATTAAAGAACAAATCTCATAAAAATATATATCACATGTGGACTTTGCTCTTGATTTGGTTGAACCATTAGAAGTGATATAGGCAATGTGTGCTTGAACTCACTTAAAAGGCCATAAATATTTTCTACCTTATGTGTGTGCTCCATAGCCTTATTTGAAGCCAAACACAATAAGCCTTTTTCTTTTATCACCCGCAATAACTTCACCCTAATAAACCATAATTTAGCCATACCTTATAGCTTGGGATCATATAGAGGAAGTGATGAAGATGATTGAAGGGAGTTCGAAATAGGTGACTCGTGATGTACTAGTACCAAGGAAAAATCAAGAGACAAACACCAAGGTGGTGTCAAGAAGAAATGTATTAAAAAGTTGTTATAAAAGAAAAAAAAAAAATAAATGAATGAGATGATGGATCAAATATATAAAACAATTAAAATAAAATAAAATAAAATAAAAAGGAAAAGAGTGTTACAATGAAGTGATGAGAAATCAAAGTCAACTCAAGAAGGAGAATGAACAAAAATTGTTCAAGAAGCCTAGATGCAAGTGGAATGAAGAATTCAAAGAAATTCCGCCAAGTATGAAGATTGCCGAAGAATTTCTCGATATGATCCTAGGTTTGTTTGCTATCCTTTTCCCGTTCTTTCTTAGCCTACACCCAATGGCCCCGTTACAACCAAAGAAAAGACCTAATTGATCTTTTGGAGATGCTAGCTCAAGAGTAAGGTAAACATGTGCTCTATCTTGTTCTTAATGTTTGATTCTTTTCATGAGATCTTTTGCATATAAATCAAGCGTTCTTTCAATGATATATTCATATGCGATTATAATTTGAAATTTCTTGTGCATAACTTCTTTCACATATGCTTAATGAGTGTATTTGCCTAGGTTCTATGTGAAATATGAGCGATATCTTGTGAGAATTAAAGTCAAGTCAAATTACATCTATGGCATTTGGCAAAAGTGTTTTTGAAGCTAGAATGTCTTGAGCTTGGGCTTTTCATTTAAAATTGAGCAATGCATTCAAATTTGTGACATAATTTTAGTCTTTACTTATTGGCTCTAGCATGCATTGGCTTGAATGGTACATGTGAGTTTGCATCTTGATTATTTGGTTTTTCACATAAATATGTTTGTGGGTAGCATAGCTGTAAACCCTCAGGAGACAAAACTCCTCCTTTTAGGACACCTAGAGGTTTAAAGGCTTGTAGCATATGCTCAATGCTATCGTGTTCCGTATGAAAGTGGCCTAGTTTAGATTTAATTTTTGTTTTTAGTTTTTTAGTTTTTGTTTTTAGTTTTGTTTTGCTAGAGGACTAGCAAAAGATAGGTTTGTGGGTATTTGATCGGTTCATTTCTATACATGTTTTAGGCCCTGATTTCCTATTATTTATGCTTTATTCTCGAGTGAATTAGGGTGTTTAATGTGATTGTTGAGCATGTGTTGGTCTATTCCATTCAAGTGGTGTTAAATCTTATTTTGGAAGAAAAGGAATCAAAAGATGAAGAAAAGGAGCAAATTAGAAGAAACCATGGGAAGATGAATTTTAGCTAGTGCAAAAGAGCCAGATTGCGGGGCCCATATCTCTCAGCTCTGATTGCATTTTGTGTCCTTCTACCTATGGATTGAAAGCCCCGGAAGTCTAGTTTTCGGTGCACTTTTCGGATCGTAATTATGATATTCCTAGAAGAAGTTATGACCGATTTAGTAACTGAGAGTTCATTAAATACTCGAGGTGTGTTTATCAATATAAAGCTAGAGGGGGGGTGGATAGATTTTATCTAATTGTTACCCAATTTTCGCATGCAAGTCAATTTTATGAAAATACCCCTAGCAAGTCAACAAAACATACAAGTGTAATAAGATGCGGAAATAGTAAATGACACTTGATGTATACGTGGAAAACCCAACCACTGGGAAAAACCACGGGCTGTTAAGTGCGCCACACTCGGACCTCGAAATCCACTATATGAAAAGACGGTTACACCCTCAAGTGATTCTCGGACTCTCACCCTAGATAACCTCAGGCTATGGACACTACCAATCGCCACTCTTGGTTCAATCCCTAGTGATATCCCCTGATACACTACTCTTGGCGTGAGCACCCTCTAATCTACCACGCGGGCCTTTTACAGCGGCTCTAGTCCAATTTGCTTGCGTTCTAAGCAACCTAATCCCGGATGCTACACACAAGACTTACTTTCTCTTTGAAGAGAATACAACCCTATGTGAATATATATGAATATTCAATAAATGCAATAAGAGCTAGGGTACTCTAAATGCTTATCTAGGATGATGATATATTCAATTTAAATCAACCCTAGATATCAATTGCTAAATGACATGTCAAATAGCATAGATGATCATAGATTATAAAAACCTAGATATCTATCAAAAACAACACTCAATCAATTCATCACAAATAATCTCTTTTCTTGTATTTAACATATGATCTAAAACATACAAGTAATTTAAAAGAGATGGCTTGGTATTTAAAATACTATAATAAGATGAAATTAATCAAAATCTTACCAAGCAAGTTGTGATGATGCAAACCCATACATGGATGCACTCTATATAGACATAGGAGATGCAATATGAAATTTGATGCAAAAGGGGTTTGATTTGAGTGGTTAAAGATGAGTTCTTGATTTGATTTTCTCTCAAAATCTATCTTTGAAGATTAGGGTTCTTAAGAGTCAAAGAACTGATTTAGATAATGAGAAAGTGTGATATTTATAGACATCAAGAACAGGGCAAGTGAAAAGACAATTTTGCCCCTGAAACGCACCGTTCGGCGGTTTCAATCGGCGGCCAGGCCGCCGATGACGACCGCCGAATTGAGCTCGTGAAGAACAGAGCATTAACGGCGGTTTCATTCGGCGGTTTCGTGACCGCCGATCCAACCGCCGAATCAAACCCGAGAGATTAAAATCGATCAGGTATGAACGGCGGTTTCGAACGGCGGTCGTGACCGCCGATCTGGACCGCAAAATTGCTTCAGACCAATCTGGACTGAAACGGCGGTTTCATTCGGCGGCCAGGCCGCCGATCATAACCGCCGATCACCAACAATGGTGAAAACCAAGGAGAAGCCAAGGGCATTCTCCATAGGCGGTCTTCGCGCGAAACCAAGCACTAATTAGTGCAAGCGCGGACGTTTCCGAACAATGTCGGGAAACGAATTATAAGGCACATATACACACAACAAGATATATCAACCAAAGTGCTAGTGTGTAAAGTGACATGTGAAGAGATGCACATAAAAATAAGCAAGTATGCAATCATAGCAAGAATGCTAAGTGTGTGTGTGCTACTAAATCTCTTCAAAGAAAAACAAGCACAAGAGATTATACCTTTGGCGTGCTTGTA
The DNA here is from genome assembly GCA_008009225.1 of Acer yangbiense. Classification (NCBI taxonomy): domain Eukaryota; kingdom Viridiplantae; phylum Streptophyta; class Magnoliopsida; order Sapindales; family Sapindaceae; genus Acer; species Acer yangbiense. The sequence goes on from CM017769.1 coordinate 12,391,731, forward strand.
TCTTGAGGTCATGGAAGGGCCTTTGATCTTCAACACTAAACACTAGACTACCCTTACATACAAAACCCCAACATGTGGTTTGACCACGAAATAAGCCAATCAACAAAACGGGAATCCTTACAATCTCCCCCTTTGGCTATTTCGTGACAAAACCACCACTCACATTGATTCCTCACAACTTAATAGAAACTACGGGTCAACAATGATTTTCTACTTTACAAAGAGATAAGATAAATGGTCTTGAAGTCTTCAATCTCAAGTAGAACAATCATTCCCTGAAACAAGGTTTCTATACTTTCCAATTCAAGTAAAAGTGAGATGAATCAAGTGAGGACATAAACAAGCATTTGCATTTAAGAATTTGAGTACAACATCATGCAATGTATGAATGTGCAAATGCTCCCCCTCAAAGGGTTACTCCCCCTCAATTAGTATTCTCCCCAACATGCACAATTGCTACTACAATTTGCAACTCCCCTTACCACACCATACTCCCCCTTTTTGTCATGATATAGACAAGGGAGTAGTCCCCAACCGGGTCACTCAAGGCAAAGAGAGATAGTAGCATTCTAGTATATGCATAATCAATATAAGTCACTTTATGCAATCTCAATTTATTGGAGAGAAACAAGGAGATTTATTTAAAGAAAATGTGTGAATCAAAAAATTGCTTTGCATACAAGACATGTAGCATTTAAGTCCAAAATATCATGGTATTTGGCAAAGCAAATGACAAAGGTTTTCAATATGAATTCAAACCAATTTCACCAATGTCAAGAGAGAAGCAAAGATATAGGTTTTCATTGATTTCAATTTAAGAACAACTATATCCAACTTTATAAGCTAAACATGTCATGAGCGACTTTGCACCCTACTTGATTTTTCCGGATAAGATATCCGTATGATAGTAGACATGTTCAACCAATAAAGAAAGAGAGACATTTGGATTGTAAAATCCTTGAATGGATACAAGATCCTTTTTCATTTGAGTCTCATAAGCTTTTTCACACATTTTTTGCAATTAAGAAATGCAATCATCAAAACATGCTTTTCAAGATTAGCATTTAGCATGTCATTTTAGCAATCATCATGTCATGGAGATCATTATAGGTCATTCAAATTAAATCCTATGTAAATATCTCCTAGTCCAAAAATGCATGTTTGAACATAAATATGACATGGATTGCAATACAAGCATTGATCACACTTATTGAATAGAAAATATGTATACATAGTGTAACCAAGCTTACTCAAGCAACAAAAAGAGAAGCACAAGATATTTCGAATTTTTTGCAAGTGACAAGATGCAAAATAGCTCTCTTTGCTTAAGTTCCCCATATGGGGTCAAATTTCCATACCACTTCAAAGAAGGGTATGAGGTCCTATGGACCTACCAAGTCCTTTGGACTTGGATGAACCTATTTGAGACTTGTTAGTCTCGTAGCAAGCGGGTTCATTCTTATTACTCCACTTAGGTGACACTAAATCAATCCTAGTGGACAAAGGTTCTAGAGTACAAGATGAAAAAGGATCATGCACATGATTTTCTTCCTTTTTATGAAGCATCTTAGCTCTAGCCTTTTTCTTGTCAATCATGCTTTTAGCTCTACACATTTCAATGTAATGCAAGCAACTTGGTCTAATATGACCAACAATACCACAAAAATGACAAGTGGGAATAAAGTTAGGAATCATACCATTCCCTTTAGCATGGATAGGAGCTTTCCCTTGTCGTTGTGGTTGTCTTGGTTGTTGGATCGGATCTCTCCTCTTTTGTTGAAAACCAAGACGAGGTTGCTTGCTTGTCTGAGCTTGCATGATTGAACTCTTCCCATTGTGTTTTTGAGTTTGAGGGAAGATAGTGTGAGGAGCCCTTTGGGTGTGAGCTTGAGCTTGACCTTTTGGTGCCTCAACCACTTGGGCACTTCTTGAACACTCTCCTAGGTCACTCTTCTTCCTAGGTTGTTGAGGAGGAGGGGACATATTGAAGTCCATGTTCATGGCACAGGATGTCTTGCTTGTGGAGGAGGCATCCGTGTCATCAATGTAGCCAAGACCTCTCTTGTCACTTGGCTTTCTTCCAACTCCCAACATGTGGTCAAGCTTCTTGGTGCTTGAAGTCATCTTAGCCATTAAGACCTTAACTTCTTCAAGCTCTCTTTCTAGCTCTTCTTCTCTCCTCTTAGATAATGCTAAGTCTTCTTTTAGCTTATCTTCATCCGTCATGGATCTCACCACTTCTTCACACAAGTGGTCTACTAGTGTTGAAAGCTCTAGATTCTCTTCTTTTAATCTTCTAATTTCTTCCTTGTTCCTCATCATTGAGCTCTCAACTTTGACTTTGTAGTCATTAAGATCCATACACTCCACACTTCCATTTGTAGAGTTAGATGACAAATATTCAACACTTGTGTCATCTCCTCTAATCTCCATTTCACCAATAGAGTCATCTCCTTCATCAAGATCATCAAATTTTTCTCTTGATGAGGAAAGAGCCAAATCCCTATGAGTAGCTACACCAACTACTTCTATACCTTGTTCTTCTTGGGGATCACAAGGAAAAGCAACTTTGCCATCTTCTTCAACTTCTACACTCTTGGCTCCAAATTCCGTGTAGATGATGGCAAGTTCTTCATCACTTGAAGGATTTTCGTCATCTTCATATTTATCCCATAAGGTGGCCCTCGCCTTCCCTTTTTTTCTATCCTTCAAGTTTCCACACTCCGGGGAGAAATGCCCGAATCCTCCACATTCGTAGCACTGAATCCCCTCTCTTGAAGACACTCCTTGGTTTGGCTTGTTAATGAGTCCCATGTCTTCAATTGAGATACCCTCCTTCTTGTCATGCTTCGAAGTCTCCAAAGCAATTTTCTTCTTCTTCTTCTTAGGAGGTGCGGTGGTCAACTTCTTCTTAGGAGGTGAGGTGGTTAAATTCACAAATCTCCTAAATCTCTCTAGTAAGAGAGGCATCTCCTCAATGGAGTCAATTTCTTCTCTCACAAAATCACTCATAGTGTTTGCGTTGAATGAATGCAAATGAGAAGAATGCAAAATGTATGAAGAAATCAAACAAACATACAAAATGCAAAAACACACCAAAATGAGCTAGGATCACCTATGTATGTCTAGGAACCCGCTCTGATACCAATTGAAAGTTCATTAAATACTCGAGGTGTGTTTATCAATATAAAGCTAGAGGGGGGGTGAATAGATTTTATCTAATTGTTACCCAATTTTCGCATGCAAGTCAATTTTATGAAAATACCCCTAGCAAGTCAACAAAACATACAAGTGTAATAAGATGCGGAAATAGTAAATGACACTTGATGTATACGTGGAAAACCCAACCACTGGGAAAAACCACGGGCTGTTAAGTGCGCCACACTCGGACCTCGAAATCCACTATATGAAAAGACGGTTACACCCTCAAGTGATTCTCGGACTCTCACCCTAGATAACCTCAGGCTATGGACACTACCAATCGCCACTCTTGGTTCAATCCCTAGTGATATCCCCTGATACACTACTCTTGGCGTGAGCACCCTCTAATCTACCACGCGGGCCTTTTACAGCGGCTCTAGTCCAATTTGCTTGCGTTCTAAGCAACCTAATCCCGGATGCTACACACAAGACTTACTTTCTCTTTGAAGAGAATACAACCCTATGTGAATATATATGAATATTCAATAAATGCAATAAGAGCTAGGGTACTCTAAATGCTTATCTAGGATGATGATATATTCAATTTAAATCAACCCTAGATATCAATTGCTAAATGACATGTCAAATAGCATAGATGATCATAGATTATAAAAACCTAGATATCTATCAAAAACAACACTCAATCAATTCATCACAAATAATCTCTTTTCTTGTATTTAACATATGATCTAAAACATACAAGTAATTTAAAAGAGATGGCTTGGTATTTAAAATACTATAATAAGATGAAATTAATCAAAATCTTACCAAGCAAGTTGTGATGATGCAAACCCATACATGGATGCACTCTATATAGACATAGGAGATGCAATATGAAATTTGATGCAAAAGGGGTTTGATTTGAGTGGTTAAAGATGAGTTCTTGATTTGATTTTCTCTCAAAATCTATCTTTGAAGATTAGGGTTCTTAAGAGTCAAAGAACTGATTCAGATAATGAGAAAGTGTGATATTTATAGACATCAAGAACAGGGCAAGTGAAAAGACAATTTTGCCCCTGAAACGCACCGTTCGGCGGTTTCAATCGGCGGCCAGGCCGCCGATGACGGCCGCCGAATTGAGCTCGTGAAGAACAGAGCATTAACGGCGGTTTCATTCGGCGGTTTCGTGACCGCCGATCCAACCGCCGAATCAAACCCGAGAGATTAAAATCGATCAGGTATGAACGGCGGTTTCGAACGGCGGTCGTGACCGCCGATCTGGACCGCAAAATTGCTTCAGACCAATCTGGACTGAAACGGCGGTTTCATTCGGCGGCCAGGCCGCCAATCATAACCGCCGATCACTAACAATGGTGAAAACCAAGGAGAAGCCAAGGGCATTCTCCATAGGCGGTCTTCGCGCGAAACCAAGCACTAATTAGTGCAAGCGCGGACGTTTCCGAACAATGTCGGGAAACGAATTATAAGGCACATATACACACAACAAGATATATCAACCAAAGTGCTAGTGTGTAAAGTGACATGTGAAGAGATGCACATAAAAATAAGCAAGTATGCAATCATAGCAAGTATGCAATCATAGCAAGAATGCTAAGTGTGTGTGTGCTACTAAATCTCTTCAAAGAAAAACAAGCACAAGAGATTATACCTTTGGCGTGCTTGTATCTTGAGGTCATGGAAGGGCCTTTGATCTTCAACACTAAACACTAGACTACCCTTACATACAAAACCCCAACATGTGGTTTGACCACGAAATAAGCCAATCAACAAAACGGGAATCCTTACAGTAACCAAATGTCAGAGCTAAAAAGTCCACCGCGGCCCAGACCGCCATTGGTGCACAATTGCATGCATAGCGACCTGGGTAGCGAGCCAGAGCAGAAGTGCTCCGCTTGATGTGTAGCTACCGAGGCAACTTGCCTGTGTAGTGATCCAAGGAGCGGTAATACGTATTTTTGATGGATTTTAGCTCCGAATTGGACCAGAATTGTCCCAAAGCTTCCTAAATCAAATCCTAATAACTTTAGAAGATCAAGACATGTTTGGGAAACTTCCTAAACTCAAATTAGGAGTCAATCATCAAGATAGGAAATCCAAGTTAGGAAAGGATTCTCATTCCTTGTTTCATTCTACTTTCCCACTTGATGTATTTCCTAAACCTAAGAAGAATTGGGGGTTCACAAGGAAAAGCCACCTATAAATATTTCCTATTCTTTTCAATTCGAAGAGACAACCAAGGGAGGTTCCAAGGCACAGAAGGGGGCCGTCCCCCATCACTCTGACCACCACACATATGGTTTTTCTCTACATCTCTTCTATGTTTTTATCGTCTCCATTGATGTGTAACTAAACCTCTAATTAGGGGATTGATGTAACCGATTTTGGATAACTCTATGTGAACAATTAGTCTATCTTTCGTTAATCAATTGGGTTTTCGTTTTGTTTATTGAATTAATTGCTCTATTCTACTTTCTCTGATTATGTTGTGACCGCAAGTGATTTGAGTTTGTGGCTTAGTTTATCCATGAGATTAAGGTTTAGATGAGGATGACCGTTCCATTTAAGTCTTAATCGAAAGCTTAATAAACAAGAAAATTGATATATGCATGACCGTGCTATGTTAATTTGGCTTAGAGTTTTGTGTAAAACTTGGGTTTTGACAATTGCTCATTACATGACCGTGTGTGAGTAATAGGAAGAACCCTAGATCATCATTCCGTATTCGTTTCATGACCGTGTGCGAGTATTAGAAGGGATCTTCGAACTTAATTGAATTACCTTGAAAACAAGCCCGTAAACTGGATTGAAGTGTTTAATGAGATTGATTGTGAGCATTGAGTGTCTAAGAAAGGTGCATCGATTCCCTAGTATTTCTCTCCATATATTCATCCCTTGTGTGATCTTTGATTAATTTTAGTTTTAATTCAGATTCTCATAATTTAGGTTAATATTAGATTTAAATAAACTTCCAAAGAATAACATTATGCAATTTAGTTTTTTCGCATTTAGAGTAACCTTGCTAGATTAATTAGCATTCAACCGTTAGAATCACCAATCCCAGTGAACGAACTTTCTTAGTAAATTGAACACAGTTTTTACTGCATCACCTGATAAAGATAGTGGTTCGTAGGGGGGCATACAAGTTAGAAGACATGGATGGCTACCTGGTAGATCACACCTGGAATGCTGATCACCTTAAAAGGTTTTACCCTTACGCTATGTTTGGTAGGAAGGAGGGAGACTATAAGGGATGGATGAATTAGGAGGGAGAGAGAGTAGGAGGGATGGAGAGGATAGCATCTATCCTTCATGTTGTTTGGTATTGAAAAGAGGGTTGAATGGATGGATTGGTATTTAATTTATAAAATTACTATGTTACCCTTAAAAAAAATTGAAGGGCAATACAAAATTGGAGGGCATTATGGTCATTTCCCTCCCATTTTGCTCTCCCTCCTATCATCCCCCATATTTGGGAGGATGCAAAATTGTGGGCCCGGATGGATCCCACCTCCCTCCTCTCATCCTCTCATTCCTTTCATCCCTCCAACCAAACAAATGAGGGATTTGATCTCTCCCTCCAACCCTCTCCCTCCCTCCATTTCTCCATCCAACCAAACAAAGCGTTAGAGTTTGAAGAGGAATGTTATCTCGGTTGGTATACTTTTGATATATATACCCCGACTTTGCTTTGTATTTGCTTTTGAGAAATTCAATAAAGTCAGTTTTTATTCCCCTACATGATTCTTTTGAGTTCGCCTAGCAAATTTTGCCATTTTTGATCGCCTTAAGACCAGGAAAGGCCATACGGCATTTCTGCTGCCTTGGTCGGGGTATACCCTCCTCCAGGAAGGATCTGGTGCATAAATGAATAAAAGGCGTAGTCGCCTGCCAGACTCTACATTCTCAAGACCAGAAGGACCTATATGGACCTCCTGAAGCCTCGGACGGGGAATCCCCCTATTCAGGAGAAACCTAGTGCTAAAGTGGCCTTAGGTTGCCTAACAGGACAGATCGCCAAAGGATCAAGATACCTTATCAGGGTACTTGATACCTCACTTCATTATATCGCCGTATCTTTATAAAGAACCTAGTGCTAAAGTGGCTTTAGTTGCCTACTAGGACAAATCACTAAAGTATCAAGATACCTAATCGAGATACTTGATACCGCACTTCTCTATATCAACATACAAATCCTGGTACTAAAATGACTTTGAGTGCCTACCAGGACAAGGCACCGAGGAGTCAGGCCACTATTTCAAGATGCCAGATACTTCATCCCAATAGGCGATCATGATAAATCCATCATCAAGATCCCTAATGAAGAATTCATCAAGTTCCGGAGTGTCAGTGTTCAGATCTGGGTATCTAGGCAACCTTGGCTTCACACCCTGATCAGATTATTCTGGTCAAGATGGTTCCATACTTAGACAAATTTACTTAGCCAAAAACACCGCCAACTTATGCTAAGGGGACTATCGTCCAAGAATTGCTTCCATAAGATAAGATAAGTGTGGATTCCTCTATTGCCAGCCAAGCAAGATTGAAGCTAAGTGTTATAATAGTCCGGGTAAGCCTTACTTGGATCACACTTAATCATACAAGTATCGTCCTACACTAGGATATAAGTTCTGAAAAGAATACGGTGTGTATGATATATGTTATCTAGAGGGGGGGTGAATAGATTTTATTAAACATTACCCAATTTTCGCATGCAAGTCAATTTTACGAAAATGCCCCTACTAGTCAAAAATACATACAAGTGTAATAAGATGCGGAATTTAAATAACACTTGATATATACGTGGAAACCCAACCACTAGGAAAAACCACGGGCTGTATAGTGCGCCACACTCGGAACTCGAAATCACTAATTGAAATGAAGTTTACAACCTATGTAGACCTCGTCTAACACTCCGGTCTGTAACCCCTCACTTCTACCCAGCGGGCCTTTATTAGCAACCCTATTCCAATTTGCTTGAGGCCTAAGCACTCTTAGCCTCAAGACTTACTTCTCAATGAAGAGAAACAACCTATGTGAATATATATGAATATTCAAATAACAAACAAGGCTAGGTAACCTTAGATGCTTATCTAGGATGATGATATAATCAATTTAATCAACCCTAGATATCAATTGCTAAATGACATGTCAAATAGCTTAGCTAATCAAGATTAATTAAAAACCAAATTAGCTATCACAATCAACACTCAATCATTTTCATCACAAATAATCTCTAACTTGTATCTAGCATATAATCAAAAGCATACAAGTAATTAAAGAGATGTATTAATATGAAAAACACTAAAGTAATATGAAATTAGTGAAGAACATACCAAATTAGATGTGATGATTCAAAACCATGCATGGATCAATTCTATGAAGGCATAGAAGATCAAATATGAAATTTGATGCAAAAGGGATTTGATTTGAGTGTTTAAAGTTGAGTTCTTGATTTGATTTTTTCTCAAAAATCTCTCTTGAAAGTTTAGGGTTCTAATGACTCAAGAAGCTTGATCAGAGATTGAGAAAATAAGATATTTATAGACTTCAAGAATTGGGCATGTGAAAAGACAATTTTGCCCCTGAAACGCACCGTTCGGCGGTTTCAATCGGCGGCCAGGCCGCCGATAACGATCGCCGAATTGAGCTCGTGAAGAACAGAGCATTAACGGCGATTTCATTCGGCGGTTTCGCGACCGCCGATCCAACCGCCGAATCAAACCCGAGGGATTAAAATCGATCAGGTATGAATGGCGGTTTCGAACGGCGGTCGGGACCGCAGATCTTGACCGCATAATTGCTTCAGACCAATCTGGACTGAAACGGCGGTTTCATTCGGCGGCCAGGCCGCGGATCATAACCGCCGATCACCAACAATGATGAAAACCAAGGAGAAGCGAAGGGCATTCTCCATAGGCGGTCTTCGCGTGAAACCAAGCACTCATTAGTGCAAGCGCGGACGTTTCCGAACAATGTCGGGAAACGAATTATAAGGCACATATACACACAACAAGATATATCAACCAAAGTGCTAGTGTGTAAAGTGACATGTGAAGAGATGCACATAAAAATAAGCAAATATACAATAATAGCAAGAATGCTAAGTGTGTGTGTGCTACTAATTCTCTTCAAAGAAAACCAAGCACAAGAGATTATACCTTTGGCGTGCTTGTATCTTGAGGTCATGGAAGGGCCTTTGATCTTCAACACTAATCACTTAGACTACCCTTACATTCAAAACCCCAACATGTGGTTTGACCACGAAATAAGCCAATCAACAAAACGGGAATCCTTATAATCTCCCCCTTTGGCTATTTCGTGACAAAACCACCACTCACATTGATTCCTCACAACAAAAATAAACCTATGGGTCAATGAAGATTTTCTACAATACAAAGAGATATATAAAAAAAACTTGAAGACTTCAATCTCTTGTAGAGCAATCATTCCCTGAAATAAGGTTTCTAAGCTTTCCAAAACAAGAAAAGGTGAGATGAATCAAGTGAGATTAAAACAAGCATTTGCATATTTAAAAAATTAAGCACAACATCATGTTGTTTTATGTATGCAATGCTCTCCCTAAAAGGGTTACTCCCCCTCAATATATATTCTCCCCAATGTGCACCAATTGCTACAACAATTTGCACCTCCCCTTACCACATTCTACTCCCCCTTTTTGTCATGATATAGGCAAAGGAGTAGTCCCCAACCGGGTCACTTAAGGCAAAGAGAGATAGTAGCATTCTAGTATATGCATAATCAATATAAGTCACTTTATGCAAACTCAATTAATCGGAGAGAAACGAGGAGATTTATTAGATAAAATGTATGAAACAAAATGCTTTGCATACAAGACATATAGCATTCAAGTCCAAAATACCATGGTATTTGGCAAAGCAAATGATAAAGGTTTCTAATAGGAATTCAAACCAATTTCACCATTGTCATGAGAGAAGCAAGGATATAGAAATTTCATTGATTTCAATTTAAGAACAACTATATCCAACTTTATAAGCTAAACATGTCATGAGCAACTTTGCACCCTATTTGATTTTTCCGGGAATGAAACCCGTATGATAGTAGACATGTTCAACCAATAAAGAAAGAGAGACATTTGGATTGTAAAATCCTTGAATGGATACTAGATCCTTTTTCATTTGAGTCTCATAAGCTTTTTTTCACACAAGTTTTTGCATTTAAGAACGCAATTATCAATTCATGCTTTTTCATTTGAGCATGTACATGAATTTCATGCTTTTCATAAGACATTAGCATGTTATAAAAGAATCATCATGTCATGGAGATAATCATAGGTCATTCAAATCATACTTCCTACATACATCTCCTAGTCCAAAATGCATGTTTGAACATAAATATGACATGGATTGTAAACAAGCAAGGTTCACACTTATTGAATTGAAAACATATATACATATGTGCAACCAAGCTTACTCAAGCAATCAACCAAGAAGCATAAGATTTTTCAAATTTTTTGCAAGTGACAAGAATGCAAAAATAGCTCTCTTTGCTTGAGTTCCCCATATAGGGTTAGTATCATCCTTCATTAACGAAGGGCATGAGGTCCTATGGACCTACCAAGTCCATTGGACTTAGTTGAACCTATTTGAGACTTGTTAGTCTCGTAGCAAGCGGGTTCATTTTTCCTTATCCACATAGATATGACATTTTTCTTCTTAGTGGTCAAAGGTTGCATGTCATTCACTAACCTAGGATTATTGACAAAGGATTTCCTAGGCTCATGCAAGTGGGCTTTTCTTAGCCTCTTTTTCTCTATCATGCTATTAATCCTACAATGCTTAATGTACTTAAAGCACTTAGGCCTAATATGCCCATAAACACCACAATAATGACAAGTTGGTACAAAGTAAGAATTCATACCATATCCGTGTGAAGTCATTGGAGACTTATCATGCATTTGGTGTCTCCTTTGGTGTTGAGCCGGTTCATGTCTTCTATTTGGTTGAACCGGAATGGGTTGCCTCCTTGGATGAGGTAGCATGTTTTGCCTCTTTTCATAGTGAGTCATTTGTTGAGGAGAGTTGACTCGAGAGGCTCTAATCCGTTGAGCTTGGGGTTGTCTTGCTTTCACCACCTTCACTTGTGCATTTTTCGAACATTGTCCTAGTTCTAACTTCTTCCTAGGAGTTTGCACCGGTGACGCTTCTATCTTACCCAAACTCTTCACAAAGACGGTCTTCTTAGGAATAGAGCAATCCTTGCTCACTTCGAATCCAAGACCTCTTTTGTCACAAGGGCTTTTTCCTACACTAAGTATGTTGTCAAGCTTCTTGGTGCTTGTGGTCATTCTAGTCAATGACTCTTTGGCTTCAACAAGCTCTCTCTTCAAACCCTCTTCATTCCTCTTAGACAAAGCTAGCTCATCTTTTAGCTTGTCTTCTTCCACCATGGATCTTATCACTTCATCATTCAAGTGATCAACTTGTGTTGAAAGCCTAAGTAGTTCTTCCTTTAACCTTTGAATCTCTTTTTCATTCTTTAACTTAGAGCTTTCAAAACTTTCAAAGTTGTCCTTAAGATCCATTTTCTCCACTTGCTTCTTTAGGAGGTCATTGTATGTTGTAAGCTCTAGATTTTCTTCCTCTAAAATCCTTAGAAATCTATCTTTCTTCTTCATAGAGCTTTCAACATTGACTATAAAGTCATGCATATCCATATTCTCTACATTTCCATTTGTAGAGTTAGATAATGAGTCATCTCCACTAGTGTCATCTTCAAGACTCTCCTCCTCTCCTATGGATCCAATATCCTCATCAAGACCTTCACCTTGATCTCTTGAGTCAATAAGTGCCATATCCCAATGTGAAGCAACAACTATTTCCTCTAGAGCTACTTCTTCGACTTTCTCTTCTATGGGATCACTAGCAACGGAATTCTTACCAACAACTTCATTTTCTTCACAAGTGGCACCCAATGCCTTGAAGTTATTGATAAGCTCATCATCACTTGATGACTTATCTCCCTCTCCGGAGTCATCACTTTCACTCTAAATGGCGGCCATCATTTTTTCTCTCTTGTTCTTCAAATTCCCACAATCTAGTGAGATATGACCTATGCCACCACACTCATAGCATTGGATCCCTTTCCTTTCGCTATTCTCTTGCCTATGCTCAACCTTCTTGAAAGGAACCCTTTTCTTCAATTCTTGCCATTTGGATGCATGACCCTTCTTCTCGAATTTTACAAACTTCTTGAATTTTCTCATTAAAAGTGCCATGTCTTCATCCGAGTCATCCTTGTCCTCCTTCTCAACCTTGGAAGCTCTCAAAGCAATCCCTTTTTGCTTCTTTGAAGGAGTGGAGCTAGGACCCTTCCTAGACTCGTAGGCGAGAAGTCTACCTATTACCTCGCTCGGCTTCATGTCCTTAAAATCACTGTTTTCTTCTAAAGCCGTCACCTTAGACTCAAACCTCTCGGGAAGCGATCTCATTATCTTTTGCTTAATCCTTCTATCCGAGTAAGGGTCACCAAGTTGATGACTTTGGTTGACAATGTCCATCAACCTAATCTCGAAGTCGTTGAAGCACTCATTCTCCTCCATCCTAAGTGTCTCAAATTGAGTTTGGAGGACTTGAAGTTTGGAGTCCTTCACTACTTCGGTTCCCTCGTGTGCAACCTCTAAGATGTCCCATGCCTCCTTGGCTATCTTAGTGTTCTGAATCAGTTTGTGTTGATTTTCGTCCACTGCACATATAAGGGCGTGCCACGCCTTTTGATTCCACTTGGACAACTCAAACTCGGGTTGTGTCCACTGTGCCTTAGGCTTGAGCACTTCTTCTCCTCCTCCACCAATGGGAGTCATCATAGGAGGTGAATATCCATCTTCAATGGCCATCCATGCCCTATCATGGATTTGACACACATATGCCTCCATCTTCCCTTTCCATTGGGAGTAATTTATACCGGTGAGGAGAGGTGGCCTTATGCTCGAAGCACCCTCATTTGAACCACCGATTCCACTCATAGTGTATAATGAATGGATGAAATGAATGCAAAATGTATGAATGATCAAAGAATCACACAAATGCAAAACACACCAAAAATGAGCTAGGATCACCTATGTATGTCTAGGAACCCGCTCTGATACCAATTGAAAAGAATACGGTGTATATGATATATGTTATCTAGAGGGGGGGGTGAATAGATTTTATTAAATATTACCCAATTTTCGCATGCAAGTCAATTTTACGAAAATGCCCCTACTAGTCAAAAATACATACAAGTGTAATAAGATGCGAAATTTAAATAACACTTGATATATACGTGGAAACCCAACCACTGGGAAAAACCATGGGCTGTATAGTGCGCCACACTCGGAACTCGAAATCACTAATTGAAATGAAGTTTACAACCTATGTAGACCTCGTCTAACACTCCGGTCTGTAACCCCTCACTTCTACCCAGCGGGCCTTTATTAGCAACCCTATTCCAATTTGCTTAAGGCCTAAGCACTCTTAGCCTCAAGACTTACTTCTCAATGAAGAGAAACAACCTATGTGAATATATATGAATATTCAAATAACAAACAAGGCTAGGTAACCTTAGATGCTTATCTAGGATGATGATATAATCAATTTAATCAACCCTAGATATCAATTGCTAAATGACATGTCAAATAGCTTAGCTAATCAAGAATAATTAAAAACCAAATTAGCTATCACAATCAACACTCAATCATTTTCATCACAAATAATCTCTAACTTGTATCTAGCATATAATCAAAAGCATACAAGTAATTAAAGAGATGTATTAATATGAAAAACACTAAAGTAATATGAAATTAGTGAAGAACATACCAAATAAGATGTGATGATTCAAAACCATGCATGGATCAATTCTATGAAGGCATAGAAGATCAAATATGAAATTTGATGCAAAAGGGATTTGATTTGAATGTTTAAAGTTGAGTTCTTCATTTGATTTTTTCTCAAAAATCTCTCTTGAAAGTTTAGGGTTCTAATGACTCAAGAAGCTTGATCAGAGATTGAGAAAATAAGATATTTATAGACTTCAAGAATTGGGCATGTGAAAAGACAATTTTGCCCCTGAAACGCACCGTTCGGCGGTTTCAATCCGCGGCCCGGCCACCGATAACGACCGCCGAATTGAGCTCGTGAAGAACAGAGCATTAACGGCGATTTCATTCGGCGGTTTCGCGACCGCCGATCCAACCGCCGAATCAAACCCGAGGGATTAAAATCGATCAGGTATGAACGGCGGTTTCGAACGGCGGTCGGGACCGCCGATCTTGACCGCATAATTGCTTCAGACCAATCTGGGCTGAAACGGCGGTTTCATTCGGCGGCCAGGCCGCCGATCATAACCGCCGATCACCAACAATGGTGAAAACCAAGGAGAAGCCAAGGGCATTCTCCATAGGCGGTCTTCGCGCGAAACCAAGCACTCATTAGTGCAAGCGCGGACGTTTCCGAACAATGTCGGGAAATGAATTATAAGGCACATATACACACAGCAAGATATATCAACCAAAGTGCTAGTGTGTAAAGTGACATGTGAAGAGATGCACATAAAAATAAGCAAATATGCAATCATAGCAAGAATGCTAAGTGTGTGTGTGCTACTAATTCTCTTCAAAGAAAACCAAGCACAAGAGATTATACCTTTGGCGTGCTTGTATCTTGAGGTCATGGAAGGGCCTTTGATCTTCAACACTAATCACTTAGACTACCCTTACATTCAAAACCCCAACATGTGGTTTGACCACGAAATAAGCCAATCAACAAAACGGGAATCCTTACAAGTTCTACAAACAAGCATATGATAAAAGTAAAACAGAGTGATTGCAAAAAAGAATAGAGTTTCATTTAAATCAATCAGGGTGCCCAATCCCTATTTACGGGCTACAAAAAAAAAAAAAAAAAACAACAACAACAAAAACAACTGGAAAAGAATATCAAAAGGAAATCAGGCATTTCTTTGTTTCTCCCCCACTAGCTCCTCATGCCCGGATCCGTCCACCTTATCAGCTACCTTATCTCCTACAACATCATGAGCTTCCCCAACTCCTGTCACAACCGCTTCAACAGGAGGATCCACTACCTCAGTAGGACACACAGAGTCCCGCCATAAATTATCTTAAGTAGCATGGGGACTCTGGGTTTCCTTCTCGATAGATTCAGGGATAATGGTAGCTTGAGAAGAACCTCTCTGGTCTTGATCTGCAAATTGGGCAGCCCTAGCCATAATCTGATCTCGATCCAAGTTGAGAGTGGTCTGCAAGTTGAAGGGAGGAGCAAACGCCTTGGCAACTTCATATGAGGCAGTAAAATATCCATCCACGAAGGAAGAATCCACTCTAGATTCCAGGATGCTCATGGAACCTCGTAAAAACCTATTTTCATCCAGGAGGACAGCCATTTCCACCTTGACAGTCTCTCTCTCAGCTTGGCGGCACGTTGATTTAATAGTTTATGTGTCATAGGCATGTGTCATCCGCTTCAGCTCCACTAAGGCAGCTTTCCTACCAGATTCAGCCTCGGAAGCAGCTTGAACCAGGGAAGTATTTACTCATATGACCACGTTTTGAACTTGGATATTTTGACTTGTCCAGAAGCCATGTTTTCAATAGTCACTATCGAAAACTCAACGTTGAGATTTAATATCCAATTACCTCAAAACATCCATATGATGATATTATACTCTCATTTAATAAATGGAGCCACGATGTCCATATCTATAAATGAAGTCCTCTATCGATTAACAAATGAATATCACCAAACTATCGAGGATATACTATGCTATATAATCGTACTCATTGATAACTCAAATGATATCACTTGCAACCATAAGTCCATCATTTATCTTAGAATTAAGATAGACTCTCCGATTGTCCTGATAATGAAAAGACTATTATCTATTAACGGTTCTAGATAAAGCTTTTCATTGTGATCTTGTTCAATGCACCCAGTGCAC
Source organism: Acer yangbiense (assembly GCA_008009225.1). NCBI lineage: Eukaryota > Viridiplantae > Streptophyta > Magnoliopsida > Sapindales > Sapindaceae > Acer > Acer yangbiense. The sequence goes on from CM017769.1 coordinate 12,407,865, forward strand.
TAGATTCTTTTACTCGAAGACACTCCGATGATTTTAGACTCATCATATCTCATTTGATCCCACTCAAATGCTAGCAAAAGAATTCTACAACTTTAACAAGATAAAGGTGCTCAACCTTTAACTTAAGTTGTGAACATTATTCAAGATTAACTAAAGAATTGTGTCTACCTCATACATATCCAGATGTACGAACAATTCTTCTTTTCTCATATTCTTTAGACCTTATGATTATTTACTTTGACAATTATAATATTAAACTATAAATGCTATAAGATTTGTTAAACCAGAAATCACTTTATTAATATGAAAAAGATTGTCAATTACAATATTACACTCTTGCTATTGAGCATAATCCTAACAATAAGAAATGGACAAGAGAAGCCTAATGGACTCTAACCGGGCAACGGGAGCAAATGTCTCCTCAAAGTCGATACCCTCAATTTGAGAGTACCCTTGTGCTACAAGTCTAGCCTTGTTCCGCACTATGTTGCCATCCTCATCGGATTTGTTCCTATAAATCCACTTGGTGCCTATCACATTAGTGCTTTTAGGCCTAGGAACTAGAGTCCAAACCTCATTCCTTTCGAATTGGTTTAGCTTTTCTTGCATGGCAAGAACCCAAAATTCATCATTTAAGGCTTCATCAACCTTTTTGGGTTCAATTTGAGAGGTGTAGCATGTAAAGCTAATGAGATTAGCTATTTGACGCCTTGTCCTAACACCCTCATTCACATCTCCAATAACATCCTCTTTGTTATGGAGTCTTCTAACCCATGGAACGGGTTCATTAGAGTCCAAGAGAGGGACTCTAGTAATAGGTTGTGTGACTTCATTATTGTCATTGGACGTCCTAACATTGGGAGTCACCACAACCCTCTCCAAAGGAGAGTCATCCTCTAAAACTTCCTCCTCTTCATGGTCATTAGACTTGAGCCTTGTATCATCAATAACAACATTCGATGATCCCATGACGGTTCGAGTCTTCAAGTTGAAAACTCTATAGGCTCTACTATTCAAGGCATAGCCAATAAAGATACCCTCATCACTCTTAGCATCAAACTTGCCAAGTTGATCACGGTCATTTAAAATTGAGCATTTGCCTCCAAATGTGTGGAAGTAGCTAACATTTGGCTTCCTACCCTTCTATAACTCATAGGAGGTGTTTCTAGAACCGAGCCTTAAGAAAACAAGATTCCCTATATAGCAAGCCGTATTGACGGCTTTGGCCCATAGGTTCCTAGGGACATTGTTGCTAAGCAACATCACTCGGGCCATCTCTTGAAGGACCCTATTCTTCCTCTCAACAACTCCATTTTGTTGAGGTGTCCTAGGAGCCGAGAACTCATGGGAGATGCCTAAGCTATTACAATAGCTTTCAAAATAGGCATTCTCAAATTCCCTCCCATGGTCACTTCTAATCCGTTTAATGCTTTTAATGTTAGAATTCATTTCATTTTGTATTTTAGTACAAAGCATTTTAAACTTATCAAAAGTTTCTGATTTTTCTCTAAGAAAATATGTCCATGTAAATCTAGAGAAATCATTAACACAAACAAAAATGTATCTCTTTCCACCTAAACTCTCAGTTTGCATAGGACCCATGAGATCCATGTGGAGAAGCTCTAGGGGCTCCTTGGTGGAGAGATACTTGCCCTTTTTGTGCATGCTTTTAGTTTGTTTTCCTTGTTGGCAAGGTCCACAAATACCATTGGCTTTCTTCCCAAGCTTAGGGAGGCCACGCACACAATCGAACTTTCCGAGGGTTCTTAAATCCCTAAAGTTCATGTGGCCAAGTCTTTCATGCCACAACTCTGTTTGCTCATCCATGGACACATTGTTTGAGACTATTCTAGCTTCAAGACAATAGCAATTGTCGCTAGATCTCATACCTTTCAATCAGGTTTGTCCATCGGGCTTTAGGATCGAGCAATCATCTTTTCTAAACTAGACGGAATATCCTTCATCACTTAGATGTGAAATGCTTATTAAATTGGCTTTCAAGCCATCTGTAAGGATTCCCGTTGTTTTTAATTGGCTTATTTCGTGATCAAACCATATGTGGGGGTTCTTTGTAAGGGTAGCCTAAGTATCGGTCTTGTTGTTCAAAGCCCTTTTGAAGACCTCGTGTTGATAAGCACCGAAGGTAAATTTCTATGTGCTTACTTTTCTTTGAAGAGATTAGTTGCACACACACACTTAACATTCATTGCATATGTGTGCATTCTCTTCATTTGTCACATTTCACACTTGCACTTATTTATTATATTTTATGGTGTGTAATTGTGTCATGTTGTTGTATAATTCGTTTCCCGATAACTTTCGGAAACGTCCGCGCATGCACGAGAATGTGCTTGGTTTAGCGCGAGGACCGCCTATGGAGAATGCCCTTGGCTTCTCCTTGTTTTTCACCTATCTAGGTGATCGGCGGTTATGATCGGCGGCCTGGCCGCCGAATGAAACCGCCGTTTCAGTCCAGATTGGTCTGGAGCATTTCTGCGGTTAAGATCGGCGGTCACGACCGCCGTTAGAAACCGCCGTTTCAAGACCTGATTGATTTATCTCTCAGTCTAATTCGGCGGTTGAAACGGCGGGCATGAAACCGCCGTTCGAAACCGCCGTTCATACCTGGTTGATTTTGATCTCTCTGTTCTGTTTCGGCGGTTGGAATCGGCGGTCACGAAACCGCCGAATGAACCGCCGTTTATGCTCTGTTCTCCACGAGCTCAATTCGGCGGTCATTAACGGCGGCCTGGCCGCCGATTGAAACCGCCGATTGGCGCGTTTCTTTGAAACTTACTTAAACGACCACACTTTGATTTGGCCCCCTATATATATGCCACTTTGACTTTAGGTCAATTAAGAGAGTTCATATTCAGAATTCATACTTAGGATATTTTTCAAAGAGAAGAAAAATTCCAAGAACTCCATTCTTGATTCTCAAACACTTTTCATGATCATCAATCATCATCTAGCATCATCTTAGATCATCTAGATGTCATCTAGCATGGAATCTTCATCATACTTTGCTTGGTAAGCTTTTCACTAATATCTTACATGTTTTGTGTTTCTCTTATCTAGCAATCTCAATTAATTACTTGTTTGTTATTTTGTATGCTTTAGATACAATATTGAGATGAGTATGATGTATGTTTGAGATTTTATATTGTGCTTGCATATTAGGTTTTGTGCTTAATATTGATTAGCTAAACTAATTGACATGTCATTTAGTTTTGATATCTAGGATTGTTCTTAATTGCATATTAATCATCTTAGATAAGCATATAGGGTTTCCCTTGCTCTATGTTGCATTTTGGATATTTACATATATTCACTTAGGGTTGTATTCTCTTCATAGAGAAAGTAAGTCTTGTGTGTAGCATCCGGGATTAGGTTGCTTAGAACGCAAGCAAATTGGACTAGGTTCACTCATACCGGGATTAGGTAGGTGTGTGATTACTTCCGGGATTAGGTTGTAATCGTTTGCACATTTAGTGGATTCGAGGTTCGAGTGTGGCTTACTTACATAGCCCCGTGGTTTTTCCCGTGAGGGTTTCCACGTAAAAACCAAGTGTTGTTTTAATTTCCGCACCATATTACAATTGCTTGGTTATATTATCTTGAGGGCATTTTCGTAATTTTGACTAACACGAAAAATTGGGTAAAAAGTGTAAAATCTATTCACCCCCCTCTAGATAGCTTTATACACACCGTGCTATTATTTGTTTCAATTGGTATCAGAGCGGGTTCCTAGACATACATAGGTGATCCTTGCTATATTTGGTGTGTTTTGCATTTTGTGTGATTTTTGATCATTCATACATTTGCATTCATTTCATTCATTCATAAACACTATGAGTGGAAACGGTGGAAATGGTGGTGGCCACGAAGGAGCTTCTAGCACAAGGCCTCCACTTCTTACCGGATTGAACTATTCCCAATGGAAAGGGAAGATGGAATCCTACATATGCCAAATTCATGACCGTGCATGGATGGCGGTGGAAGACGGATATGATCTCCCTATGATGACTCCCGATGGTGGAGGACAAGATGTTTTGAAGCCTAAGGCGCAATGGAACGCGCAAGAGTTTGAGGCTTCTAAGTGGAATAGGAAGGCTATGCATGCCATTATGTGTGCTATGGATGAGAATCAGTACAAGCTTATTCAGAATACTCAGATTGCCAAAGTGGCATGGGACATCCTTCTAGTTGCACATGAGGGAACCGAGGTGGTGAAGGAGTCCAAGCTTCAAGTCCTCCAAACTCAGTTTGAGCTACTTAGGATGGGAGAGGATGAATGCTTCAATGACTTCGAAATCAAATTGATGGATATTGTAAATCAAAGCCATCAACTCGGAGACCCGTATTCGGATAGGAGAGTCAAGCAAAAAATTATGAGATCTCTCCCCGATAGGTTTGAATCCAAGGTGACGGCCATAGAAGAAAATAGTGGCTACATGGATATGAAGCCAAGTGAGGTGATTGGGCGTCTCCTTGCATATGAGTCTAGGAAGGCTCCTAGCACCACTACTCCTCCTAAGAAGTCTAAAGGAATAGCTTTGAAAGCATCTAAGGATGCAAAGGAGGCAAAGCATGAATCGGATGAAGACCTTGCCTTATTTGTGAAAAGGTTCAACAAGGTTATGGGGTTCAAGAAGAAGAAGGGATTTGGGTCAAGAGGACAAGATTTGAAGAAAAAGAGTTCCTTCAAGAAGTTTGAGCCTAGACAAGAGAGGACCGAAAGGAAAGGGGTCCGATGCTTTGAATGTGGTGGGATTGGTCACTTTGCCCCCGAATGTGCTAATCACAATGATAAGAAGAAGAGCAAAGTGATGGCCGCCACTTGGAGTGGGAGTAGTGATGACTCCAATGAGGAAGATGAGTCTTCAAGTGAAGAAGAGCTCATGGCTAACCTCCTAGCTTTTGCCTCCTCACATAAGAGCAAAAGTGGTAGTGAGAAAGAGGAAATGAGTCAAGAGGAAAATGACTCAAGTGAAGAAGAAAGTGATTCCTCATCTAACTCCATAAGTAGTTTTGTGGAGAAAAAGGTACTTGCTAAATGCCATGCCGAGTTTAATGATTTAGCAATCAAGAGCACAAGAAAGATCAAGATGTTGAGAGAAGAAAATCTTGAGCTTGCATCTCATAATGACCACTTAGGTGAACAAGTGGAAAAATTCAAGAAGATAGAAGATAAGCTAAGAGAGGAGTTAGCTTTATCTAGGAGGAATGAAGAAAGTCTAAAGAGTGAGCTTGAAGAAGTTAGAAATTCTATGACTAGGATGGATTCTAGCACCAAGAAGCTTGACCATATGCTTGGTGTTGGAAAGAGTCCATGTGACAAGAGGGGTCTTGGGTATGAAGATGACAAGAAGATCTCTACCTCTAACAAAACCGTGTTTGTCAAGAGCTTGAAGAAAGAAGAAACTTCATTTGTGCAAGCTCCTAGAAAGAAATTAGAAGTAGGACAATGCTCTAATGCACAAGTGAAGATGGGTCCAAGAAGGAAACCTCAAGCTCAACCCCCTAGGGTCTCTCAAGCTAACATTCCTCCTCAAATGGCTCACAAAGGAAAGAGACCTATCATGCAACCTCAAGCTAGGAAGCAACCAAGACTGGTTCAACAACGAAGAAGGATTGAACCCTTTCATCCACAAAGACAAAGGCAAGGTATGATTTCTTATTTCATCCCTATTTGTCACTTTTGTGGTTGTGATGGTCATATTAGACCAAATTGCTTTCAATATATTAAAATGTGTAGAAAACAAAGCATGATTGAGAAGAAAAAGAAAAGAGCCATGATGCATGTTCCTAGGAATGATAATATTATTATGCATGATCCTAGGACATCTAGAGCCCATATACCAAAAACCACTAAGAAAGCTAAGATTGTTTCTAGGTGGATTAGAAAGAATGACATTGTTTGCCATGTTGCTCAAATAGCCTTGAAGGCAAATTCTTCTAATTTTTGGTATCTAGATAGTGGGTGCTCTAGGCACATGACGGGAAACAAGAGTTTCTTCGAGACTCTTGTTATGGAGGAAGGTGGATATGTCACTTTTGGTGATGGATCCAAAAAGAAAGTTGTAGGGAAAGGAACCATTTCCGTTCCCGGATTACCCTCCTTATCCGATGCTTTATTTGTTGATGGCTTGAAAGCCAATTTAATAAGCATTTCACATCTAAGTGATGAAGGATATTCCGTCTTGTTTTGTAAAGATGATTGCTCGATCCTAAAGCCCGATGGACAAACCTTATTGAAAGGTATGAGATCTAGCGACAATTGCTATTGTCTTGAAGCTAGAATAGTCTCAAACAATGTGTCCATGGATGAGCAAATTGAGTTGTGGCATGAAAGACTTGGCCACATGAACTTTAGGGATCTACGGACCCTTGGAAAGTTCGAGTGTGTGCGTGGCCTCCCTAAGCTTGGGAAGAAAGCCAATGGTGTTTGTGGACCTTGCCAACAAGGAAAGCAAACTAAAAGCATGCACAAAAAGGGTAAGTATCTCACCACCAAGGAGCCTCTTGAGCTTCTCCACATGGACCTCATGGGTCCCATGCAAACCGAAAGTTTGGGTGGAAAGAGATACATTTTTGTATGTGTTGATGATTTCTCTAGATTTACATGGACATACTTTCTTAGAGAAAAATCCGAAACTTTTGATAAGTTTAAAATGCTTTGTACTAAATTACAAAATGAAATGAAATCTAACATTAGAAGCATTAAACGGATTAGAAGTGACCATGGGAGAGAGTTTGAGAATGCCTCTTTTGAAAGCCTTTGTGATAGCTTAGGCATCTCCCATGAGTTTTCGGCTCCTAGGACACCTCAACAAAATGGAGTTGTTGAGAGGAAGAATAGGGTCCTCCAAGAGATGGCCCGAGTGATGTTGCTTAGCAACAATGTCCCTAGGAACCTATGGCCGAAGCTATCAATACGGCTTGCTATATAGGAAATCGTGTGTTCCTAAGGCCCGGTTCTAGAAACACCTCCTATGAGCTATGGAAGGGTAGGAAGCCAAATGTTAGCTACTTCCACACATTTGGAAGCAAATGCTACATTTTAAATGACCGTGATCAACTTGGCAAGTTTGATGCTAAGAGTGATGAGGGTATCTTTATTGGCTACGCCTTGAATAGTAAAGCCTATAGAGTTTTCAACTTGAAGACTCGAACCGTCATGGAATCATCAAATGTGGTCATTGATGATACTAGGCTCAAGTCTAATGACCATGAGGAGGAGGATGTTCTAGAGGATGACACTCCTTTGGAGAGGGTTGTGGTGACTCCCAATGTTGGGACATCTAATGAAGTCACACAAACCATTACTAGAGTTCCTCTCTTGAACTCTAAAGAACCCGCTCCATGGGTTAGGAAACTCCATGATAAAGAAGATATCATTGGAGAGGTAAATGAGGGTGTTAGGACTAGACGTCAACTTGCTAATCTTATTAGCTATACTTGCTACACCTCTCAAATGAACCCAAAAGGTTGAAGAAGCCTTACATGATGAATTTTGGGTTCTTGCCATGCAAGAAGAGCTAAACCAATTCGAAAGGAATGAGGTTTGGACTCTAGTTCCTAGGCCTAAGACCACTAATGTCATAGGCACTAAATGGATATTTAGGAACAAATCCGATGAGGATGGCAACATAGTGCGGAACAAGGCTAGACTTGTAGCACAAGGGTACTCTCAAATTGAGGGTATCGACTTTGAGGAGACATTTGCTCCCGTTGCCCGCTTAGAGTCCATTAGGCTTCTCTTGTCCATCTCTGTGTGCACAAGTTCAAATTGCACCAAATGGATGTCAAGAGTGCCTTCCTCAATGGCTTCTTGCAAGAGGAAGTGTTTGTTGAACAACCCAAGGGGTTTGTGGATGCACACCACCCCAACCATGTCTATCGCCTCAAGAAGGCACTTTATGGGTTGAAACAAGCATCGAGGGCTTGGTATGAGCGCCTCACTCAATTTCTTGTTGACAACAACTACACAAGAGGTAGTGTTGACAAGACGCTATTCATCAACAGAGACAATGATGTGCTTTTCATAGCTCAAATATATGTTGATGATATAGTTTTTGGCTCCACCAACAACACCAAGGTCCAACAATTTGTTGATGTTATGTCTCATGAATTTGAGATGAGTCTTGTTGGTGAGCTTAATTACTTCCTAGGTTTGCAAATAGGCAACTAGATAATGGGATCTTCATAACCCAAGCCAAATATGCCAAAAACCTTGTGAAGAAGTTTGGTCTTGAAAAAGCCAAACATTGTGACACTCCTATGAGCACCACTTTGAAGCTAAGCAAGGATGTTAGCGGTAAAAGTGTGGACCAAACCTTATATCGTGGCATGATAGGGAGCTTGCTCTATTTGACCGCAGTAGGCCCGATATATCATTTAGTGTAGGAGTTTGTGCTAGGTACCAATCCGATCCCAAGGAGTCCCATATCTCTTTGGTTAAGAGAGTCATTCGCTTTGTGAATGGGACTTCCAACTATGGGATTGGTACTCATTTGACACTAATCCTAGTCTTGTAGGATTATAGTGATGCGGATTGGGCAGGAAATTGTGATGATAGGAAGAGCACATCGGGCGGTTGCTTCTTTCTAGGCAACAACTTGTGTCTTGGTTTTGCAAGAAGCAAAACTCGATTTCCTTGTCCACGGCGGAAGCCGAGTACATAGCCGCGGGGAGTGGATGCACTCAACTTATGTGGATGAAGCAAATGCTATTGGATTACGGATTCAACCAAGGTACTCTCATCTCTCTTTTGTGATACATGAGTGCCATTAATATTTCCAAGAATCCGGTGCAACATTCTAGAACTAAGCATATTGACATCCGCTCACTTCATTAGAGAGCTTGTTGAAAATAAATGCATAGTACTTGAACATGTAGGTACTATGATCAACTTGCGGACCTATTTACTAACCCTTAGATGCTACCGATTTAAAACTCTTAGTAGATCTATTGGGGTATGTCTTGTGGAGTGATGTTCTATGATTGACCCCATATGGGGAACTCCAGCAAAGAGAGCTATTTGCATTCTTGTATCTTGCAAAAAAATTTGAAATATCTTATGCCTCTTCTTTTGATGCTTGAGTAAGTTTGGTTGTACATATGTATAATATTTTTAAAATTCCCATAAGTGTGAACCTGCTTGTCTACAATCCATGTCATTTATGTTCAACATGCATTTTTGGGCTAGGAGTTTACATTGGAAGTATGATTTGAATGACTATGATTATCTCCTTGACATGATGATTCTTTAATAACATGCTAATGACAAATGAAAAAGCATGAAATTCATATAACATGCATCACATGACAATCATTAATGATATTGCATATTCTTAAAAATGCAAAACTTGTGTGTGAAAACTTATGAGACTCAAAATGAATAAAGGATCTTGTATCCATTCAAAGGAATTTACATTCCAAATGCTCTCTTTCTTTATTAGTTGAACATGGTTACTATCATACGGATAATTTTATCCGGAAAAATCAAATAGGGTGCAAAGTCGCTCATGCCATGTTTTCGCTTATAAAGTTGGATATAGTTGCTCTTAAATTGAAATCAATAATCTCTATATCCTTGCTTTTCCCATGACATTGGTGAAATTGGTTTTGAATTCTTGTTAGAAACCTTTGTCATTTGCTTTGCCAAATACCATTGTATTTTGGACTTGAATGCTATATGTCTTGTATGCAAAGCATGTTGGATTCACACATTTTCCTCAAAATAAATCTCCTTGTTTCTCTCAAATTAATTGAAGTGCATAAAGTGACTTATATGTATATGCAAGTCTTGCATGCTTCTATCTCTCTTGCTATGAGTGACCCGGTTGGGGACTACTCCTTTGCCTATATCATGACAAAAAGGGAGTAGGTGGGATATGGTAAGGGGAGGTGCAAAATATAGAAGCCATTGTACACTTTGGGAGAACATACATTGAGGGGGAGTAACCCGTAGGGGGAGCATTGCATTTATCATACATTGCATACATTTGGTAATGTTGTGCCTAATTCTAAAACTGCAATGCTTGGTATTGTTCTCACATGATTAACTCACACTTTTCTTGTATTAGAAATTTAGAAACTCTTTTCAGGGATTGGTTATTCTACAAGAGGATTGAAGACTTCAAGTTGCATAGCTTATCTCTTGTAATGTAGAATATCATTATAGTCCCGTAGTTTCTATTTTTTGTGCGAATCATGGTGAGTGATGGTTTTGTCACGAAATAGCCAAAGGGGGAGATTGTAAGGATTCCGTTGTTTTAATTGGCTTATTTCGTGATCAAACCAATGTGGGGGTTCTTTGTAAGGTACCTAATTATGGGTCTTGTGTTCAAAGCCCTTTTGAAGACCTCGTGTTGATAATCACCGAAGGTAAATTTCTATGTGCTTACTTTTCTTTGAAGAGATTAGTTGCCACACACACTAAACATTCATTGCATATGTGTGCATTCTCTTCATTTGTCACATTTCACACTTGCACTTATTTATTATATTTTATGTGTGTAATTGTGTCATGTTTGTTGTATAATTCGTTTCCCATTAACTTTCGGAAACGTCCGCGCATGCACGAGAATGTGCTTGGTTTAGCGCGAGGACCCGCCTATGGAGAATCCCTTGGCTTCTCCTTGTTTTTCACCTATCTAGGTGATCGGCGGTTAGATCGGCGGCCTGGCGCCGAATGAAACCGCCGTTTCAGTCCAGATTGGTCTGGAGCATTTCTGCGGTTAAGATCGCGGTCACGACCGCCGTTTAGAAACCGCCGTTCAAGACCTGATTGATTATCTCTCAGTCTATTCGGCGGTTGAAACGGCGGGCATGAAACCGCCGTTCGAAACGCCGTTCATACCTGGTTGATTTTGATCTCTCTGTTCTGTTTCGGCGGTTGGAATCGGCGGTCACGAAACCGCCGAATGAACCGCCGTTTATGCTCTGTTCTCCACGAGCTCAATTCGGCGGTCATAACGGGGCCTGGCCCGCCGATTGAAACCGCCGATTGGCGCGTTTCTTTTTGAAACTTACTTAAACGACCACACTTTGATTTGGCCCCCCTATATATATGCCACTTTGACTTTAGGTCAATTTAGAGAGTTTCATATTCAGAATTCATACTTAGGATATTTTTCAAAGAGAAGAAAAATCCAAGAACTCCATTCTTGATTCTCAAACACTTTTCATGATCATCAATCATCATCTAGTATCATCTTAGATCATCTAGATGTATCTAGCATGGAATCTTCATCATACTTTGCTTGGTAAGCTTTTCACTATATCTTACATGTTTTGTGTTTCTCTTATCTAGCAATCTCATTAATTACTTGTTTTTTATTTTGTATTGCTTAGATACAATATTGAGATGAGTATGATTATGTTTGAGATTTTATATTGTGCTTGCATATTAGGTTTTGTGCTTAATATTGATTAGCTAAACTAATTGACATGTCATTTAGTTTTGATATCTAGGATTGTTCTTAATTGCATATTAATCATCTTAGATAAGCATATAGGGTTTCCCTTGCTCTATGTTGCATTTTGGATATTTACATATATTCACTTAGGGTTGTATTCTCTTCATAGAGAAAGTAAGTCTTGTGTGTAGCATCCGGGATTAGGTTGCTTAGAACGCAAGCAATGGACTAGGTTCACTCATACCGGTAATTAGGTAGGTGTGTGATTACTTCCGGGATTAGTTGTAATCGTTGCACATTTAGTGGATTCGAGGTTCGAGTGTGGCTTACTTACATAGCCCGTGGTTTTTCCCGTGAGGGTTCCACGTAAAAACCAAGTGTTGTTTTAATTTCCGCACCATATTACAATTGCTGTTATATTATCTTGAGGGCATTTTCGTAATTTTGACTAAC